>WAAE01025451.1:131213-170855 GCA_013400495.1 Nicator chloris | reverse complement strand
GAGGATAACACCCCTTTAAAAAACCCCAAAAAAAAAAAAAAAAAAAAAAAAAAAAGGAAAACAAGAGAGTAGAGGAAAAAAAAAAAAAGGGAACGCCAGAAAGCGCAAACCACAGATTCTGTCTGTTGGCTGCTTTTTGATAAGCTCTGCTCCAAACACAATGCTAATGAGCGTAAGGGACATCCTCTGCATGGGGCGGCTGCTTGACCGCATTTTGTCTGCATGTGGCTGATTTCCTCACCCACTGCCAAGCCCCGTGGCATCGCTCCCCGCCGGGGCTTTTCCTTCGGCTCCTCGCCTAGCTGCCCGGCCTCGATCGCTCCCCCAACCTGCGTGAGTCAGCAGTAACCGAAGGAAAGGGCTGAGGGGGGAACAAACGCGCCGGCGCCTGGAAACTCTCCCTCCCAAGTATTGCAGGGTCACTGCGCGCTGCCCATGTGAGCTCCGGAGCAGGGCCGGGCGGCTTCTGAGCTCTTTTCATATTAACACCATATGATTGTTTTCCTGGTTGATCCCGAAGTCCACCCAGCTCCTAGTGTTAATTTGCCCTTTGCCAAAGCCAGAGCTGCGCGCTTTTATACTGCTGGGCTCTTTACAAACCCACTGGTGATTGCTTTCCCAAGGCTTCTACTGGGTTGCATATAATTCCTCTAATTAAATGTAAAGAAGAGATGGTTTGGTGGAGCACCATTCCATCATTTTCCCTCTCGCTTCACGCTGTGGACTTTAATGAGGACCTAAAACACCATCTTGACTTGGCTTTAGTTTCAGGCCAGATGAGCTTTGCTTGTTAAGACGGTCTTTGCTTGTCAGAAAAAATAGCTTTATTAAGGTCATGTAACGCGGAGGGTTTGATTAAAGCTAATCAAGGAAGAAAACCAGACCGGAGCAGTGCGAATCAAACTTACTGCGACATGTTTAACATAACTTCACCTCCCCTATCTGTTGAAAGCAGACAGAAGTAAGATCAGGTTACCCAGAAGAATGCCTGAGCCGGGGGAGCACATAGAGCGCCGTACAACATCGTGTAGCACCGTGCAACATCCTACAGCACCCTACAACATTGTGTAGCGCTGTAGGCAGTGTAGCACTGTACATTTACAGCACTGGGCCACCTCGTGTAGCACTGTGAAATGTCCTGTAACTCTCTATAACATCATGTAGCACTGTACAACACCCTATAGCTCCCTGCAACATCGTGTAGCGCTGTAGGTAGTGTAGCACTGTACATTTACAGCACTGTCGTGTAGCACTGTGCAACATCCTACAGCACCACACAACATTGCCCAGCGCTGTAGGAAATGTAGCACTGCCCACTGTACAGCACTGCACGGCACCATACAGCCCCACACAGCACTGTGTAGCACCATACAGCACTGCACAGTGCTGTACAGCTGTGTACGGTGCCTCACAGCATCATACAGCACCACAGAGCAGTGCTGTGCAGTGCTGCACAGCGCCTCAGAGCAGCACACCCCAGGGTGCAGCACTGCAGAGCACTGCACAGCTCCCTCAGTGCCATACAGCACCGGATGGCCTCATGTAGCACCACACAGCTCTGTACAGCACCGTCCTCGTGCAGCTTAACCCATGCAGGGCTTCCTGGGAGTGACCCGGCCAACTCCAGCCCCGCTCCCAATCCTTGTTAGCCGGGCTCTCCCAGCACAGGGTAATTGCCACGCGGCGGAGCGGAGGCGGCCAGGCTGCCCTGGAATGATCACCGTGCCAGCTGCTAATCCAGAGGGGTTCTACACCTAAATAATGGGGCACGGCAGTGGGGGCCATGCTCCCTACACAAAGAGACCCCATCCCTGAGGTTTCTCTGGGCTGTTTTGTCAAGGGGATGGGAGTTTGACAGAAAACGCAGGGGTGTTTTTCAAATCCAAAGGGCTGTCCCGTCACTGAGACTCATTATGGAGGCGCCTCTGTTTTGGATTTACTGGATATATTTTTCCATATTTTCCTCTAGGGAGCCACAGCTGGGAGCTTGCCCTGCTTCTTCAGTGCACACCAACCACTGGGCTCCTTGCTTTTGCTTTTACTTTGCCTTTACTACGAGGCGTCAACAAATGCAGTCAGGGCAGTCCGAGAAAATCTTCTGGGAGAGACAGGGAAAAAACTGGGTGCTAGTCCATACTTTTGGAGATTTTCTGAGAAACCTTCAGCTCTGGTCAGCAGCCAAACACCATCAGCCAGGCCTGTGAGCTCCTCTGACTGCAAAATATCCATGCTTTGGAAAACAGGGACGAACTGGAGCCCTCTGCACACGCAGACACCGAGGGACATTGTCCCACCTGGTGGGGTCTGGGTCCTGCTGAAGTGTCCCCCAGCTGCCAAAAGGAAAACTGCCAATCCAATCGCCTCCACTTTTTGGTTTTCTCCTGAGCCCCTGGGTGGAAGGAAAACGCTGACGGATGTTTGGGACGCGAGCGGATTAAGCTGCAAGGTACAAGCTCTCACAAGCAAAAGCAATTAAACCTGGGCTTTTTGTTGTTGGGGTTTTGTTTTTTTTTTCAAGCGAGAAGTCAGAAATTCAGCACTGTGGAAGGGGCTTTTTAAGGATAATTTTCTCCAGAGAAGTTCAGGAACTCCAAACATACACAGGGATATCCTGCTTAGGACAAGGCTCAGCATTAAAAAAACACAGTCTAAACAAAAACGTGGGACTACTCCCCTGCTCCAGCCCCGCCGCTCGGCGAAGGATGGACAGGAAATTACCAGCAGTGGCATGGGGGCTGCTGCCAAGAGGCAGCACGGAAACAAAAGACCCTCTATTGTGTAGGAAAACCTGACATCCATCCCCTCTGCTATACTCTGAACTCCCATAAACCTTTCCTGTGAGATATGATTTATGGGAGCTTTCCATATTTCCAGTGCCCTGCGTTGTGCCCCCTCCAGCACACACAAGTGGGATCTGTGTGGACACTGAGTTTCACACCACTGCCAGCCTTGAAAGCCTGGATTTCTCCCGATTTCTCCTCCTCCTCCTGCAGCCACCCCACAAACTGCTATTAAGAAAGTAAATGAGATATTTGCCCTGTTGCGAGGCAGCAGCAGCCTCGCATTGCACAAAGGGCTCGATTTGCTCCATTATTCTCTCCTCCTTCAGCACAAAATAAGGCACTTTTTTTCTGGTAAAACAGTAATATTTTATATTTCCCCATTTCTTTTCGAAGCTATACACTGTAATTGACTAACAGGTCACTCTCAATTAATTACATTTAACAAGTAGAAGCTGCAGAGCAACGCTTCCTCCCCCAAATTATGTCCTTTGGTTATTTAAATAGGTGCAAGTAGAGGGATGGGAGAAGGAACAAGTCGGTAAAGTATCAGCTGTGGAAGTTTGTTGGGAACTTTCCAAAACCCTACATCTGCTTGGCAACAGCTCAGAAAGGGATATGGTTACTCTTTTAACAGTAACACAGCTTTCCCAGGCTACAATATATGAAAAACAGCTTACCCCGGAGCAGGGAAGGGCCAAGAGAGAGCTGCAAAACCCCTCCCTGGCCCCACCGTGGGACCCCATCACCTCCCCAGAGCCAGTCAGGGACCAGGAAAAATGCTCTTGGATGTGGGAGCCCCCTCAAACTCCTCCCCAGTACCCTGGAGTGGGCTAGCCAGCCAGGAACAACTTGGGGCTGGAGAGGGGGCTCCTGCTCCAACTTTTTGGGGTGAGAATCACAGCACGGCTCTTGTCAGCATAAGCCTTCGTTCACCACAAACAACACATCTAAAGGCACTGTTTGTAATTATAGCATTAATTGATCTCTCATTTATTTTTTTCCAGCTGCTAATTAGAGAGATAATATCTCGGGTGCTTTACAAGCATTAGAAGACTTCAGCTCGTATGGAGATACTTCTGCCGAGGAAAGCAGAGGTGGATGGAGCAGGGAGCAATCGCTCCACAAAGAGAAATGATTTACCACAGTTGGGTGCATTTTTTATATTTTAATTAATCTCGCTTTAGTCCAAAAAAAAAGAAAAAAAAAAAAAAAAAAAAAAAAGAAAGAACAACTTCTCGCAGCCTGTTCCGCGATACGAGGGCAGGGAGGCATTAGGAAGATTTAGTGCCTCTGCTGGGTCAGGAAAACACAGGAAAAATCAGAAAGTAAAAACAATAGCACAGGAGAAAGGGGGAGATGATTTGACAGGATATAAGGCACCTATCCATGGCACGGAGAGTGGGACAGGGCTGTCCCAGCTCTCCCACACCAGAAAGGGTCTGCAGGGAGCGTCCCGGTGCCCCGACGCCCAGCCCAGAGGCCACGGGCTCGGCACGCTGCCGTGGCTCCTCCGAGGGCCAGGATCTCTGCCGGGGCGGAGGGAACACGCGTTGAGATGTAGTTTTACAACTAGGTGAAAGTTCCCGCAGCGGCAGGACACGGGGCTGGCACTGCCTGGTGTGACCCATTTCTCAAATAATTACAGCCTGAGTCACAAACCTGTTAAGACCCAATTAACAAAAATGTTATGCATCAGTGATGCATGTTTTGTCCAGAACTTTTAATTCCACAGTTTTTCCAAGTAAATTCTCTCTCTTTATTTTCTAGTCATTAAATCCCCTCCCCTGGGTGCGAGCGGTTGCCTTCCCATTGTGTTGCGAAAGGGTTAGCGGGCCAAGAAGTCAGAAGGAAAAGGGTGTCATTACTTCTTGACACTTTGTGGTGGGGAAAAAATTTGGAAAAAAAAAATTAGAAATAAACTCTTGCTGCTCCCAAAGCCGGCACAAAGCCCTGGAGACATCCCAGGGAGGGTGAAGGGTCAGGCTGTGCTCAGCCGGGGGGCGATGGTGGGGAAGGGCCTGGCTCTGTCCTGGCCTGTGCAGACGAGGGGAGGCAGTGGAGAGGATTTTATTTGGCAGATGGGTGCAGCTATTGAGCTTATGCAGTAGTGGGTTTTTGGCTGCCCGAGTGGGTAGCCTGTTGTTTACTGTTTATGGATTTGTCAGTTTTAATTATTGTGAAGTGCCCAGATGCTCTGGCGGCCAGTGCCATAAGCATTTAGGAAGCAAATATATAACGAAATGCACTTGAAAACATCTCTGCTTCCTCCCATCCCTCTCCTGCTCAGCTCCTGGGACACCCCACGGCACCAAACACCGGCTTCTCCTGGGTGCACCGTGGCTGTGCAGGACTGCAGGGCACGCAGTGCTCCCACTGTTCCAGGGCTGTCCTGAGTTCCTCCACCTTGGAGCTGCAGCTCCATCAGCACCATCCCTGCAGCGAACACAGGCTGCCAGCACCGGGGCCCCCTGGACCGGCATTTCTCCGTTCCTACCCCACTGCAGGCCCCGGGCATGCAAATCTGGAAGCAGATCTGCTTCCTTGCACCTTTTTTTTTTCTCTTTTACCGTCCATCTTTTTAAGGTTATTGGACTCTGTTTTCTATAACGAGGTTACGTGCATGGCAAATAGCATAAATGCATCCCAGACGGGGCCGGTGAGGAATGCTCCCCCCGGTTACACACGCACTTTTCATCTGCGGTCGCGGGGCTGCGAGTGGCCGTCTCCAAGAGCGCCGTAGCCCGCTTCTTCCTGACTCCATTGTAATCCATATTCCTCCTCCCTACGCGAAATGCTGCGCTAGATAAATTCCACTGTATTTCAGAAAGTTTTCCACAGCTCCTTAAGTGTTTCCATATGACACTGGGCTCTACAGGTAACTTGAGTTAAAGCCGTTCCTTAAGCAAAACTCCCTGTAAAATTTTCCACTATCTCAGCAGTACTCTATGTGCTGTCATTAAAGCAGAGCACATATATTTCAGAGCAGGATTTGCCGCGATGTCGGAGTGCTTGGTGTGCCCCAATTAAGGTTTTCTATTTTATTTTTTTTTTAATGAAAACCTCCTCGCTCAGGTCTTTTGCCTGTTCATTCACTGAGGTCCTTTTTAAGGGGGGAAGATGCAGCTTTCTGAGCCATGCAGGGCGCAGGCTCAGGCTGGGAGCGGCGTGGATAATACCAGCCTTGTTCCTGCTGCCTTTTCACTCTGTTCCCAACCCTCCTTTTTTCCACCCATTTCCCCAGGAATGGCAGCGAACCCTAAATTGCAACCACCTGCTCCATACATCATCCTCAGGCCTGGCAAGCCCGAAACGGCGGCGATGCTCAGCATTCCTGCAGGGACTTGCTCCCCAAAACGCTCAGCCCCGGTCCCCAAGGACGGCAGCAAAACCGCTGCACGCATAAAAGAGTTTAATTTACCAATAGGCTTATGCCGAAAGAGTGCCTCCTGTTCTCCAGGAAGCTCTCAGCAGTGATGGAGAATCTCCAAAGCAAAGGCAAAATGCATAATTTCAGAGCAAAGATCCCTAAGGATGGAGGAAAAACCCCGAGCTGTGCAAACAGGATCACAGTGCCCTGCGCATGCAGCGACTGCAAAACATCTGGCTGGATTCTGGCGAGAGAGAGAATCCAAGATGGCAGGAAAGATTAATGATTTTGTAACTTCTTCTGGTTTCAATGAACTTTTCTCTGGTTATAATCAAGGTTTTCAATGGCAGATTGGCTGCATGCTGGGCAGTGGTGAGTTGAGGTGGGGTGCTCCGTCTTTGGGAATGACAGAAGCACTCAGCCAGAAACCCGACTTGTAACCATCCTGCAGAGCCCGTTACGCTCAAATGGCTGTTTTGCCACTGGTTTAATTAATAAGCCATATTATTGGTTAATTTTATACTGTTCTGAACTTTTGTCAAGGAAAATTTAGTTAATTTTACAGTGAGTGGACTTGATGCAGCAGAAATAATGAATAAACAACTTTTTTAAAGGTATGGACTCACAGCTTTGCTTTGTTTTGTGTAAACCCTCTGATTTTATTACACAAATAATGTCTATTATTGACAGACTCTTTTACAGACAAAGCATCTCCCTTGTCTTCAAACTTCTTTTTAAAAATCTCTTAAACACCCTCCTCCCATCCCAGGGTTTTACACATGCAAATACACCCCTAAACAATTTTAATGCTATTTTTTCCCCTCATCTATCTCCCTGCTTTCCAGATGGACCACCAGCTTCCCACCATTGCCAGCAACAGCTTGCGTATTGTTTGTTTAAAACAAAGATGACGCATTAAATATCATACTCGACGTGAGGAGCAGGGCTAAGGATGGTACTCTGGAACCAAAAGCCAGTCCAGCACGGTGTTCCAAAGGCTGGTATGTGCAAATGGATCCAGGATCTGGCCATCCTCTGCCTTTGGGGAAGGCGCTTCCCTTCCTGCCTCGAGGATCCGCTGCCTCCAGAGAGAGTTAAACTTGCGCGAACGCTCTCCAAATTATACAGGCTAACCAACAATTATGTCATTTCATTCAAACATTCATTCACCCGTCATGTGCCCAGATTAAACAGTAACACTTTGTTTGAAACATTCTGCTGAAATTAGCAGACCAGAGTTGCCTTCACCTATATTTAAGCACTCAGCCCCGCGCCGAACGTAGCCTCGCCTGAACTCCAGCGGGTTTGGGCAAGTTTAGCACTTTTATGTGAATCAAAGCTGTGCTTTTGTATGCTGCACACATATTAGATTTTAGGTGAGGTTATTAGATGAGTAGCAACAGCTCTATACAGATATAGTCACAGGGATATGGAGCTGTGAAGATTAACAGGAAAAATTACAGGAATTTGAGAAGAATGTAAAAATCTGAAAAAAATTACAAACCCAAAAAGAGTTTTATGTTCACTTATGGTGCCCTCAAAAGTAGTTTCAAGCTGCGATAAGAGGAAACAATGCAAAAAAGCTGTAGCTGTGATAGACCAGAAAAAGCAGAATCTGAGTGCAGGGCTCAAAGTTTTGCACTGTTTCCTTCTTCAAGGACAATGACCTGAGACATGGATTTTCTGAGATATGGATTTTAATCATTGTACTGTGCTTGAAAGCAGAACTGCACCTGCAGCAGCAGCTCTCTGCTGCAGGCTCGTCCATGATCTCCCAGCCGCGGGACACCGGCACCCCTCACCGCCAGCACGTGTCACACAAGGCAACGGAGCTCCAGGGTGCCCAAGGCTGGCAGTAATGCTGAAATCTGCAGTGCTACCAACATCTCCAAGATGCCAGTTTGCTGCCATCAGCTTTGTGTGACAGGAGAGAATAGCAGGCAGATTGCGTATCTAATGAGCCACACATACTGAAAATCCACAGCAATCTCTGGAATACATGTGGATTTGTCTAAAACTTTAAAATATGGCCTGGATGGTGTCCTGACTGCCAAAACCACAATGAATTCACTGTTACTGTCGCTAATCTCCATGTATGTTACATATGGTTGACATTTTTCTTTAACTCTCATATTTTTTGCATGTGTGCATATATAAATAAGGTAGGAGGGAGGCGAGGAGCAGGCAGACAAACAAACAACTGCCTGGGATGCACAACGTTCCCATTAGGCATTGGAAAATTAGTCCAAAGTGTGTTATACAAATCTGCAGAGCCCCAAACAGCACATTTTTGAGCGTAGGTGAAGTCTAGGTCCATCCTGGGAAGCCAGATGTGCCTTCTTGGCCTCATGTTAAAGTGTTCATCCCAAAGTTGGAAGGGATACTCTGAGTTCTGCTGAATCCAGTGGGAACCTCGAGGCATTTTAATATGATACGGGGCAACTCATCCCCTTTCTGTGTTTCTTCAGGTTATTAGTTTAGAATATTTACAGAATCACAGAATGGTTTGGGTTGGAAGGGATCTTAAACTCACCCAGTTCCAACGCCCTGCCATGGGCAGGGACACCTTCCACTATCTCAGGTTGCTCCAAGCTCTGTCCAACCTGGCCTTGGACGCTTCCAGGGATCCAGGGACAGACACAGCTTCTCTGGACAACTTGTGCCCGGGCCTCACCACCCTCACAGCCAAGGATTCCTTCCCTACATCCTGTCTAACTCTGCCCTCTGGCAGTGGGAAGCCTTTGCCCCTGTCCTGCCCCTCCAGGTCCTTGTCCCAAGCCCCTCTTCAGCTCTCTTGGAGCCCTTTTAGGCCCTGGAAGGAGCTCTAAGATCTCCCTGGGACCTTCTTTCCTCCAGGCTGAACACCCCCAGCTCTGCCAGCCTGGTTCCTGGTTCCTCCAGTCATTTAATGCACACTTCATCTTAAAGGATTTGATATTTATATGATATATGTTGCCTTGACCATCTGATCAGACTATGAACCCATGCAGAAAAAGGAATAAATCCCCTTCCTAGCAAAGCAATATTGCATGGCATGCTGGCAGAAGAGTTGTATGTGAACTAAGAAATAATATTTCATGCATTCCTTTTACTTTCTAGGCAAATTTATGCCAGATTTTATTCCACTACAGCGTTACGAGTGGTGCTGCTTATCTCTGTTTCCGTGCACTTCTACCAAACAGTAGGTCAGCTGAAAACTTTGTTTACTGCCTGAGGAGAAGCAAATAGTAGTCATACATGGTTGGCAGGGGCTCACAGTATGATATATTCACTGCTGTTATATGGCTCATCATATAATTTAAGTCTACTGTAAACAGTCTATTTATGATACACTTCCCGTTTGGACATGCAAATTCCTTGGCTTGTAAGAACAGCATTACAGTGATGGGTATGTTCCTTCCACCATGTGGTCTTCGCTGTTGGTAAGTCTAATAATGAAGTGAATGTGGTTTTAGAAGAGGAGAAGACCTCTCTTGATTTTTACTTTAAATAAACTCAACAAAATCTCACGCTAGGTATTTCTTTGGTGGCTATTTCCCAGGAGATCTACTTGCTCCCCTCACCTTTTTTCCAAGCCTGTTCCTAACAGGCTGCTTTTTCAGATCATCCTAGAGCAATTTGCTTTTCTTCTTTGTTAAAGCTATAATCTCTCAGATGATGCTGCAGGGATGGTACCCACAGCAAAACAAGGGCATCAACAGCTCTACTCAAACACAGAGAACAGCACAGGCAAGGGCTTTAGGTACGGGTGAAAAATTCTGCAGTCAAAAAAAGCAGACAGTCCCACCCCCCAAGGTCCCCAGGACTGTCACACCAGGGACCCTCCCTGTTGAGTTTCTCTCTTTTCACCATGTCATGTCCGTGACAGCTCCCACCCTTATTTTGGGAAGAACAAACTCTGAGCCCTGATGAGCCCTGATGCTGTGCATGAGTCCTCTCTCCGAAGTCTGGTTGACAGATCATTTTTGGGTTTTATTTGCCTCCTTTCCACTTGCCATTCAGATTTTGCTGAAGACACTCCAGCAGCCGTGCAGCACAGACCCAGGGACAACCCCCCTGTTTGCACGCTGCACTGCATTTTGGACCAAGAGGCTACAAGGACATGTGTCAAAGCCAAAGACACTGGCCTTTATGACTGATTTTTTTGAAAAACTTTTCAAGAGCTCTGGGTTGTCTAAAGCCAGCATTTCTCATAACAGTCATGTGGTAACGTTGTGTGTGCGTGCCAGGGGAGAGCAAATTTCAAAGTATTTCTAAAACTCTACCAGGTTGGATCCTACCACTCAGTCCTCAAAATTATCCTTCTTCCATGACTTTAAACAGACTTTTTAAAGGGATGTGTTAGCAGCAAAAAGGCATTGGGAATCTCTGGGCTTTCTGCAGGTGCGTGTGGAGGCGCGGGAGGAATAGCCCTGGCCCCGTCCGCCAGAGAAAGCACTGCCGTGTTCCTGAGAACAAGGACAGCATTATCCCGGGCACAGCGTCCATCCCAGCAGATGGGCAGCGGGGGAGAGGGTGTCATCCACTCTCATTTTTGAATATAGCAGGCAGTTTTATAGATCGCTACATTTAAGTAAGTTCCTACATCGCTGTTGCGTGCTCTGATCTAGGCTGGTAAAGGTCTTCTGCAAGCCAAGAACAATGGTAACGGTGATAAATATCAATATCTGTGCTGTGCCTGGGCTGGGCACAGCAGCAACACACACAGAGTGTCTGTGCTCCAGAAATTTTAATATCGTCAGCAGACAAATAGAAAGAAGAAAAGAAACAGCGGCGCTCCCACTCGCACTTCTGACAAACTGTGCTGTTGCAGAACCAGTTAAATAGTTTGCCCAAGGCCACAAAGAAAGAGCTGGAAGGGCACCCAACCTCTGCACATTTCCAGCCACGTGCACCAGTCCAGCGCTTTCTCTTAGCAAAGATTAACATATTCAATACTTCTCTGAGTACTTCTGAATAATTGTAACCACCACTTACTTTCATCTGAGTGGCTGTGAAAAGCTACATCATCCTTTGGTTTAATTTCTTTCCCCAAGAAGAATTGCATTTGAAAAGAGCACGAGCAAGTCTGGACCTGCTAATTACACTACAGCACCAGGACAGAAAAAAAATCATAAAAAGGTATTCCTGACGTTATATATGCTCATGTCAGTCATGGCCTCTAAAGAGCCAGAAAAAATTGACTGCAACTTGTTCAAAGTAGATCTTACAAAAACACAGCTGGTCTCTGACTAGCTGTAGGTATTTTGTGGCTATTTCATGACTACCATAGTGGTTAAAATCTGTCACAGTGGAGGTACAAAAGAAGCTGGTTTGTTCTTTACAGGACTGGGCTCATCTTCAAAAAAAAACTGATGAGAAAAGCATGAGGGAGGGATGGCTTTGAGAGCCTTGATGGTAACAAACTGACTCAAAACTTACCCCCTTCTCCCTGTCCATGCTGGAGCCCACGTGAAAACTGATTTTGTCAGCCAGAAAACAGGGCTGCGTTCAGCCTTCACCAGCCCGTATGTTCCAATGCTCAAAGACAACCCACACTATTCATTAAATATCAGCAAAAAAAATTTATGGCAGGTATATGCATAATTTAAATCATTTAATGCATGCAATTTATGCCAAATAACAAAGAAAAATACTGCATGATGCCAGTTCTGATTAATGTGATCAAACTTTACATTTCTTTGGAGCTTCTCCTAATGAAGAAAAAGCAGAAATTTCCCCTCACTAACAACTTCCCAGCTCCAGCTTTACTTTCTAGTGCTTTTCCTTGTAGCACACATCATTCATTTTGCTGAGCAACTACATTCACTTCTATTAGGCAGCTATTAATTACTGGGCCCTAATGGCAAGGTGACAGTGCATTGCATCGCCACCAAGAAGTGCAGACCAGAAAGTTCACCAAGAATCGAGTTTGGAATAAAAATTAGGTTTTGTATCCTCATCTTCTCCTTCTAGAGTGAATTGTGCATGGGATGGACGCCCATGCCCAAATGGCCAGAGCAGGGGTGGGGTGGAAAATTGGTCCCTAGCTGTTCAGGATGGCTGAAGGAATTGCTCTGTGCAATGCCTGACCTGCACAGCTGGATTAGGATTGCTGTTGACAGGCATCCCAGGGAGAAGGGGAATAAGAAACAAAGAGGCAGGGAAACCCAAAGGTCCTCTGGAAAGGAGGGAAGGAAGCGGACTATCCTCTTCTCACTGCATTTGGAAACAGATGTTCTCAATATCCCCAGCTCCGAAGGGTAGGAAGTGGTGAGCACAACTCGCGGAGCGCGGGTACTCTTGGCAAACAGCACCAGCTTGTTTTTCTTAACTTTCTGGAGGACTAAAATGAATAGTGGTTTTAGTGGCATTTGAATCTGTCCATGACATCTTCCTATCTGCTTTTGAGATCTGCTTCCTCCCAGAGCCCTGGAGGAAGAGCCCAGCTGAGGGAGCAGCGAGCTGGCTTCACAACGCATGAAACTTAAGAAGGGTATCTGAAAACCCGCACCTCAAATTGAGCCCTTCCACATTTCCAGAGCAGATGTTACAGGGACCAACAGACTCGTGTGCCTCTATTCATACCCTACAAGCACTTTCCTCTTTAAAGGCATCTGGGGTCTGTTCTGCCATCGCCATGCCGGGATTTATGTACGTCGCTCCCATTAGTGTTAATGGTAGTTAGACACATACAGCCATTCCTCTCACACTTCAGGAAGAGAACAGAGCCTTATGGGTGAAAAGTTTGCTATTAAGGATTCTTAATACAATGGAAACATTCTGTCTCTTTTAATTGTAATTTACGTCTAAGTGTAACCGCTCTGGGTTGGGAAAACCAGGATTCAGTCCAATTCAATTATGCAATTCTTGCCACCTGGTAAGCCTTGTTATTTTATAAAGAGTACTGTAGTAGAACTGGCAGATTCATTCATGTTCAGAGCGTAAGCACCCTACACTGTGTAATCACTGGCTCATAAAGGAGAGCGCCACAAGAAAGTCAACTGCTCAATTATAACGCAATCTTTAAAAAGGAATATGCAAAACCACGAGGCGAGATTCCTCTTTGGTTCAGCTGGTTTACAATTACAAGTTCACCGGGGTCTTTGCTTTGCAAAGCCTTCCAGTACAGGTTCAGCCTCGAGTTAAACCTGAGCTCAAGGCAGCGCCCCGGTGCAGCTCTATCGATCGGCACCTACTTGCAGACGCCGGCGGATAATCTCCATCCAGAGGGCATTGCTGGGAGGGGATGCTAAATCACAGGCCTGCAGGAAGGGTTTTATTGGGCTAATGCACATTCACTCTGACTTAGCTAATGAAGCTGCAACAAGATAATACAGGAAAGAAAAATATGGCCCCGGCGACTGGGAATGCTTTCATTAGCACCCGCACACGGGCACCTGACAGTCCATCAAAACCCCGTGCCACCCTCCATCCCCACAGGCTAATGAGCTTCCTCATATCCCACCCTGCTCAAACCCCTCAGCATCACAGCACTGACTGCCCCTATCAATGGCAGAGGCACAGAAAATGTAATTTTTTGTAGTAGACAGTGAATAGGTATAGAAAAAGCTGGTGGAAGAATTTTAACCTACACAGGGTAGCAACCTTCCAAGAGGAAAACTCCCCTTGCCTTCATCAGCTTTGGCCAAGCCTCATCCATCCTCTCTGCCTGTTGCAGGCACTGACCAGGAGCCAGATGTTCAAAGGACGCGGATCAGAGGGCAGGACCAAGACTCACCCCTTGGAAGTGAGCAGTGAAAGCTTCTCTAAACCTACACCCCCAAAACCATAACTGGGAGGTTAGTTGTGTTTTTACTAAATAAACAGCATCTGAAGTTTATTTTGCAGTTCTCTCTCTGCATTTTTGTATTCCAAGATAAGGGCCAAAATTTGTAGCAGCTTCAGAAAGTTTGGAAACACTTGGGAGGGCCCAGGTGGACTGGCCAGCTCTGCCACAGCAGGGACAGAGGGTCTCTGCTCATCATGGCTATTGTCACTGCTGTCATTTGGCCTCTTCACACCATTCTACAATTCAGGATGAGAATTTTCAGCGCATACTGGATGTCTGCTCCCAGCCGGAGCAGACTAAGCCAACGTTTGCTCGCATGTGCAAAGGAGAGGGATGAGGGGGACAGAGCCAGGGTTTACTAATTCCAGAAATACTCCAGGAGCTCCCCACCTAACAACTCTGCACCTCTGACAGCAACAGTGGGATGTTTTGAAATCTCACACCTTATAAATAGGAGAAGCATAGCCCAATCATAAAAATGTAAAGTATTAATTAATAGTATAACTTCAGTTTGTATTCCAGCTCTGACATAATGAACCTGCCAATTTTGATTGCAAAGTGAAAACTCATCTCTTTATTTTGGACAAATAGGGTTAAGCTTCTTAAGCAATTCTTTGTTGTTTTGACTTCAACAATTTATGCAAATGAGATGTTAATTAGGGTAATTGTAACTTAAATTATGCTTGTGTAAACCTCTCCATTGGTAGGAAAGTGTGGGAATCCAGACAACTGGTATTTAAAGCAGCTGTACTAACTCACTTCTGAAAGCAAAGCATACCAAGATCACTTTCATGTCTTTACAATTTGTTTTTATGAGGTGATAACATTTTTACAAATACCATCATTTTTGCTTTTTTATATTGTAAGTGACAGTCTGACATTTTACAACTGGCTTATTGAAAACAAGAATTGAGCACTCTCGCTGTAACGGACATTAACTGCTCAATAGAGATTCACATGCTAATGAGGTGAGAGGGGCTCCAGAAAGTTTTGATAAATGCGACACACACTCTAACTAGCAGTGAATGTGAGTTGACAAAGAACATCTACACCAGGGTTCAATAAAATGTAACCCTTTAAATTAATCATACTGGCAGTATTTAATAGAATGCACAACAATCTCTTTTCTGATGGCTATAAAGCAGAAGAAATGCAAAGTCTCGACAAATGAAAGTTCCCACATTTCCCTCTTCACACTGCTACTTCCATTCGAACTCCGACAATTGGTAAAAAAAGGTAGTTACTGTAAATAACAAAGTAGGAGGTTTAATTGTTTCCTTCTTTTAAAGCAGGATGCTTTTCTTCACATTTATTTGTCTGGATTCTATTGAGCAAATACGCCGACTCGAAAGATTGATCATAAAAAGCATCACCGGTTGCGCTCGGAAGGAAGTTTAAGGATACCGTCGGAAGGAAGTTTAAGGATACCGTACAGCAAAGAGAGGCTTAAATGACCAGCTTTCTGCCGGGCCTTTTTTCAGCCCAACTTGGCAATTTCTTTTCCTTTCACTAAATATAGCTTGAAGGAAAATACGCCACAGCAGTTAATCAGAAGCAGAAAGCAAAGTTCAGAGGCTTCGTTCACACCAAACTCCCCAGACTTTGCCGAGATTTGCTCCAGTAAGAGGCAAAGCTGGAACTTGAGCGCCAGCATCCAAGCAGGGGAGGTGGAAAATTTTTTATCCCAGTTGTCTTACGAGTTTCTTTTTTATTTTTCTGTCCTGCCAGTCCTGACCCAACGACATCAACCGTTACACGTGAGCTTGTGAGATCTAAGGAAATAAAACTATTGGAAGGCCGATCGCCTCCACACATTACAGTAAGGCGTTATTTCTTCCTAAAGTGACAATCCTTAATACCCTTTTTGGGTTTAGCCCGTTTTAATCTTGGCAGGAAGTGTAAATCTGTGCGCTCAGCAGCATCACAGCCTTGCTGGCTGTCAAAATTTTGCCTCCGCCAATGCTTGAGAGGTATTCTTGTCATTTCACTGGGGTAGGAGACTTCTCTGTCTGACATACAAGATCTCCCCAAGTAGTACAACTTGCCAAAATGCCAGCACACATACCCTGCTCACTGCCTTTCGTTTTGGTAACTCAGACTTGCTCTCTCAGCAGCTGCTGGAGGGCTCTATGCAACACAAGGAGGGAGAGAAACGGAAAATATCCACGAATCAACCCAGGAAAAAACCCTCCACCCATCTTGCCGTTGCCTTCGGACTTTATGAGCTCACTCCTGCACATGCTGAAGTGCTCAGCAGCGAGCGCTCGGGCCCTGAGCCCGCGTATCCCAACACGTGGCCGTGCTCCCCGAGAGGCGCCGGGGCTGCTCGGCTCCGCTCTGCGCAGAAATGGTGAGCCTGGAAACGCGAGCGAGCGGAGGAAGGCGTGCTGCAGCTCCGGAATGGCCATTTAGCCAAATTGCATACCTGTGCTGTGTCAGCTATATGGTAGATTCATCTCATTCCATTGGTCTAATGGATAGCAATTGAATTTAATTAGCAAAACTACTTTGACTTAGTCTCATACTGTGCTGAATGTAATGAAATCTTTCTCCTCTCTCTCTCTCTCTCCCCCCTCTTTTTTTTCCCTCAAATAAAGAATGTCCTTAACTGCATTCCACCGTTAGAATATTAAAAGCTATATATGTTACTCTTAAGGACAGAGTACAGCCATCCCCTTTCACAGGCTTTAGATTTAGTTATTGTATTACATAACATAAAATAATTAAAGAGATACTTCGATAGTTACACACAGTATAAATTCAATTACCGCGATGTCTCCATTAAAAGCACTTTTATAGTATGAATAAAATGCAAATCCTCTTTAGAGATCGATACCAGAAACATAATTCTGTGCTTCATCCTGAGAAGGAAGTTAGCCTTAATAAATCATCCTCTTAGATTAAAAAAAGAAAAACGTTTCAAAGATTTGTATTTGAAGGCAATTCTCTAAAGCAGACATCCTGGTCTTATTTCTGCTGGACTCATTTTTTAGCAGTGAGGTTCACAGGCTGCACCTCCTGCCTCCATAGAGTCCTTGCCAAGGAGAAGGATGCAGAGGAGAAAAAAAGCCCCGGCCACGCGCGCCGGCACCGCAGCTCTGCCGGGATTTATTGAAACGCCCCGGATTCGGCTGCAAGAACTTTGCAGCAACTTGTCCCCCCCTGAAATAAAAGTGTAAAGCAATTCCTCCAGATGAGTTTGGAGGGAATGTTCCTACCAAGCCTAACTTTTGCCTGGCTGGGCACAGCCAGACAAGTTCCTATGATTGATTATTGTGGTATCTCTGGATCTCTGACTTTGAACCATAACCTTTTTTGCACACAATGACAGTTGGGACCTACCATTTGCCATCTGTAGAGATGGTGGGGGAGAAAAGGACTTCGCTTACATTAATCAACCAATTAAGGACAGACTTAAACAAAACACTAAAGCATAATAAAAACCTGACTGCTTAATAGCTTTCTACTCTTAATAGTTGCCTTCCTGTAGTTTGCTGATGGGAGTAGTATCACTCTGCCCTGGTCCCTGTCGGGGACAGGGTTCTGGCTCTGGGCACTACCTGATCTCAAATGGAGCTGAGGGTCCTCTGTGCTGGGCAAGACCAAGACCCCTATAGCAAAAGAAAAATAAAAAATAGAAAAGTTTGGAAGCACAAGTTGTAAATCACAGCCATACAATGTAGCTGGGCTCTCCTATTACTGCGACTATTAGAGAATTATTTTAGTGAGTGCAAAATTAGTAACTAATCAAAGACACAAATCACTGCTTCAGGAAGAATTAACCTTTTCTTTCAAAGCTTGGGGCAGTATCCAGGGACCCCCGATATTTTGCCACTGCCCTCCCCTCATGGCTGGCAGCACATCTCAAAGGAGAGACTCAAACAGCAGCTGAATAACAGGGGTTGGATTCTGCATTCGGCTGCTCCGACGAGGCTCTGGAGGGAGGACATCCAGAACTTAGTCCCAACAGCTCAGAGCCTAATGCTGCTCTCAGGGATCGTGGGTTAAACCACTCCTGTGCAAGATGGCAGAGAAATCTGGCTTTCTACCGGGAGGTTAAGCAGACACTTCGTGCAATACACACTCCGCACTGCGGCAAAGAAGGAGAGTTTCTCCACATTTCTTGTTTGCGTCTGCAGCTGATGAGGTTGCAAGGCCAAGACTAATAAACTTGGACCAGTATCACCAAGAGGCACCACAGCAGCATCTTGAACAGCTGCTTGTTTCTGTTGCCTCTGGGTACTCACCAGTGCAGCTCTTAGGAGACCTCTTGGATCGTCTACTTAGTGAAGCTCTAGGAGACCATGCGTTCATACTGATAAAAAAAATAACACATTTACTGGAAGGAATCATCTCTAAATCCAGGCATTTCATACATGCCTGGATATTTCTAAATCATCCCTCCACTGTGTCCTGCAAACGTAGCAGAGTGTGCTCTTGGTAAGAGATGAAGTGTGTTCACGTCAAGGTGTACAAAAACCCCTTAAATGACTCAAGATGCGAGCAGCCAAGAAAACGTACAGTGTTACTGCAATGAACATGTTTTTGTGATATTTAATAACTGAAATTTGGAACAAATTTGCAGAGGTTGGCCAAGATGGTCTCTCCATACTCGCGCTTTATGTCTCTTTGTCTATTGTTCTTTTTAATATATTGCATCTGTAAAAAAAAAATTGCAACCTACTTTATACAATTACTACACTGAAGTCCCAAGCAATCTATCAAGTTGTCATACATTTTCTTCACACAAACCTTTTTAAAATCTTTCCTTTTTTCTAAGTTTCAAGAAAATGCAGAAGAATATTCGCTTGGCCCAAAAGGCAGCACAGTGAAACATGTCATTCATCAAATTGGGTAACAAGAGGAGTTTGTGATACTGTGTCAGGAGAAGAAATAATCCCCAAAGTGGCATGTTGAAGTTTTGGAAGGTTTGTAAATCAAGAAAATTCAGACCATCAATAAACCTGTAATCAACAAAAAAAAAATTGGAAAAATTCCCTGTGAGCTGGTTCTGGCTCCGGAGGTTTGGTGAACTCCCTTTTTGCGGCACTTCAAGTCACCTGAGACAGGGATCTGAGGTTGCTGCTGGTCTGTGTTCCCTGAGGAAGGGACAATGATATGGCCGGGGCTCGTGGGGTGGCCGGACACCCGTCTGGGTCATGGAAAAGCACAGCAATACCAAAGACTATTTATTATTAAGGAAAATGCTTTCATCTGTTGATGGCACCCAGAAACAATGAGCAGGAACACGAAGCAACGGGTGGGTGAGAGGGACGGCCAAGGGAAACCGGGAATTATTTCAGCTGGAAACTGGATTAAATGCTAGGAGGAAGGGGATTATTGTGCCCATTTGTTTAAAAACTCTCCATGCTGATGTTTGCAGCATTTGAGTGACCTTCTCTACAGCGGTGTGCAGAAATACACAGATATTGCCTTAATGTCCATCAGCTCCTGAGAAACAAGCTCCACAGGGGATGGGATAAAGCTCTAAGGATGGGAAGATGATGATCCCTCTTCCTATGAACCACAGTGAAATTTTATTTTCTCCAACTCTTCCTCTATCCCTCTTCCCTTTATTGCCTACTCCAAAAGAGAGCCCCTGCATCTCCTGGGAGCCTCAGCAACTCCCAGATACCACAACTGGGCACTCATCACGGGATGGCACCACCTTTGGGATTGTAAGATAATATAAAATAAAGGCAAAATGTTAAGTGCTTTGCCTTCCATGGTTTCGAAATGCTGAAACCTCCGTCCCTGAACCCAGCTCGTGCCGTCGGTCCCATTTCTTGCAAAACAAAGAAATCTGTTTAGGCTCCAGGAAATCCCATGTGTTACCATACTAATTTGAGCCCAACTGCATTTGTGGTATTGTCAGGTCTTTAGGACGAACCCATGCCCATTCCAATGTAGGAAAAACCCGTGTGCTTAATTATCTTCTTTAATAATTCCATGGTATGTGATTTATTAAACAGGCTCCTTATTTGTAAACAAAATCTGAGGCACAAATGTGCGGCAATAGTCGCACTTCCTGGCAAAATAAGAGGCAGACAAAGAGCCCTAATGATGCACCAAAAATGCTCACCAAAAGTGTACTCTTTAAAAAGATCACCAATTTAATGCTTTTTGTATTTCATTTATCAGCCATGTAGTCATCATTCCCCTCCCTACCACCATCTGTACACACTTTCCCAATAGACCATCACAGCTGTCCTGTTTCTCACACAAACAGTACCTTTTATATGCTTCCCAACTGTTTTTAATAACTGTTCTGTGCGCAGCACTGTACTTCCTTTGTTTTCTTTTCTCCCCCCTTTTTTTAAAAAATATGAAAAAGAGATATGAGCCAAACAAACAGGTCATCGTCACAATCAGTGGAGGAAGGCAATTAAAATGTTAAAAGCCTCCATGGCCACTGACCCGTCCTCGAGCTGCACCAGAAGCCCCAGCACAGAGCTGGAAAGTTTCCTGGAGAAGTTGCTAAGGTAGACGACGCTTGTCGAAGAAAACCAGGTACATGAGCAAGACTGTCTGAAAAATCCTTCATCCTTTTTAATGAGGAAATACTTTTGATATTAAATATCGCTTCTGCAACCAGAGAAAGCTTTTCGAGGCTTTCAAAATCCATTTATCAGCTCCAAGGCATTGCTGCCCTGTATTTTGGAACCGTGTGGACAGAAGTGTCACATTTTCTTTCCAATCTCTGACTCATTTCACTCTTTCCAAATGCCCTGTGTATCCTGGCTTTGCATCACGGGTGCTCCTGCCTTCCCTTTGGCCACCCCTGGAACTGCTGGAGCCCCAAACTGGGATGAACTGCACGAACTCATGATGAAGGCACAGTGCAGCCAAGGTAACTCAGCCCTAAGCCTGGGCAAACAAAGCCGCTTGCAGAGGGCAAAACTGGGAAGAGATCCAGCCAGGAATGGGGAGAAAAGCAACAATTCCTTAGCGATTCATCTCATGGAAACCTACCCTACCAACAGGACATTCAGGAATGAAAACTCTCTATATTTGTTTTTGTCCGGGGCCATGTCCACAGCAAACTTCAGCAGGCTGCAGGGAGATAGGAGCACACAGACAGCCCCTCCCTCTGCACCATACAGGACTACAGCAGGTAACCCAGCTCTGGGATGGGATGGGGACACTGCTCATACCACCCTCATCCCACAGACAGACAGCTTCACACCCTGGGACTGCTCACTGTGAGACACACCTCACTCTTCTAGGGGAGAGTTTATTACTAAAGACCATGCACACGGAAAACAACTGGTCCGCTCAGTTCTCACCATGATTTTGCCCTCCAGCTTTTGACTGAAAAAGAAAAAATGTCCATGTTTAAAGTGGAAGTTGAACACATTATTTTCCCTAAATCACACTCATACGTCTAGGTTAGAAAGAACAGACACCTTGAGGATGCACACTTCTGTGAAACAAGTGTGCAATCCCAAACAGAACTGAGCTCCATGGCCGGGTGTTTGTAACTGCATCTGCCTGGAAAGAATCTAAATCAGAACTGTTGAAGGTGACGTCCCTCTCTAAGAAAAAGAAATAAAAACATCTTGACCACAAAAATCCCACTCAACTCACTGCTGTGTATTTTCCCAACTTTTCCAGAAACGCCCAACCTCCGCCTGCCGCAAGGGTTCGGCTGCTACCGAGGCTGGTGCTGCCCCAGCCAGGCAAACTGCTTGTGAAAGTTTCACATGAAATTATGCAGGATTTACTTTTTAGATAAGCAACAACTACTTTTCACTTTTTGACACAAAACCCGAACGTAAATAGGTTTGTTGGCTATTTTTAATGAAGTCCTTGTGGCGTCAGGAAAAGTCCTCATCACCACACAATACAAGCATTGCAGTGGCTATCCTCCCGAAAAGCATCCCAACAATAGCTGGGCTTGAGAAAAGCACCGCAATACAAAGAATTCATTCTTCTGATTTACTTGAAACTACTTGGCCTCAAAAAAAAACAAAAACAAAAAAAAAAAAATATATTTTTTTTTTTTTGGGCCAAATAGTTTTAAAGAAAATAAAAAAAATATTTTTTTTATTTTCTTTAAAACTATTTGGCCCAAAAAAAAAAAAACCAAACAAAAAAAAACCACCAAAAAACCCCAACCAAACCTGAATTAAATTTAAATTTTGCCCTGTTTCCAGCAGCACTCAGGGATTTGGCCGTTTTCTTCTATATCAAATTAAAACCTTATTAGGTAAAAAGATCAGACAAATTTCAAGTGAATACCCTTAGGATGAAATCTGGTTGACAACATATTTTTGGTTTAAAATCTTCAAAGTGAGTGTCTATATTGACAATAAACGTAGCAACTATCTAACTTGTCTTTTGATACCCTTACAGGAGTGCACCCCTGTTCACTCAGTGCATTACAAGGTATTTTAAACACAAAAATGGTGATTTAACCAGACGCAATGTTTATTACAAAGCTCAGGCAGCTCATTATCTGTCCCTCACGCACAAGATTAAAGTGGTAGATGCCGAAAAATACAGAAAGAGGCTGTCCCAACACTTTTCATTTTGTTCTTCACCCCTTGTTTCTCCTGAAGCCTTTGGCAGACTGTGCACAGAGCCTGGATTCACCCTGAAAATTTCCTCTTGACAGGGGCTTTCCAGATTTTAGCTGCAAGGAGATGCCTCCCTATGAAATACTCCTCACGACTTTGTAAATGCGTTTTGCATCTAACAATGATCACACATGGTAGATTTCCTGGGCTGAAGAGCACTCCAGCTTTCCCGTTGTGTGCCACTTAGAATGATGGAATCGTCTGGGTTGGAAAAAAACAAATTCAACTATACTGAAAGCAGGGTGACAGTGGCTGGGATGAGAAGAGAGTTGTACAGCACAGAGAAAAGTGCAGAACAGGTTCAGACTTTGTTTAGATACTGATGCAATGGGCATATCATGGATATGACAAATGGATTAAACCAAGGACCAGAATCAACGCTGGCTACCTCTCTGTGGCCCAGGCTTGGTGACATGGTGGCAGGTCTGGAGGATGTGCTGTCATCTGTAGCTCTCATGGGTGAATGCCATGCTGGTTTTACACCTGTGGAAGGTGTGTTCCACCCCTCTGAGCACCCCTCTGTGTCACCATCCAAATCCCCACAGTCACAGCAAGAGCTGGGGATGGACACAACCTCCCCATGGGTCAGGTGAGTGAGATGGGCAGGAGAAACTCACTGAGCAGTCCCCCCAGGTAACACCAGAGGCTTCCCACTGCACTCTGAGGGTGTTCTTATGGAAGAGACCACAGTGATACACCCTTCTGTGATGCTTTTAAACCACGTTTTTACATCATCAAAACATCCAGAGCATCAGCAAGTTTTTTTTCATTGACCAAACAATCACCAGGTACTGCACTCACACGACCCTCTCCAGCACAGCCTGTTCACCTGGCCAAATAACCCCAATTTGGACACCTACCAACCCCATGATAATTCTGTGCTTCACTACAGATATATCTCACCCCAAAACATGAACATGCTGAAACATCCAATCATGTTCTGGCACGCATGCCAAAAAAAAAAAGCCCATGGCAACAAAGACGACAGCTTGCCAATGGCAGCTGCTGCACGCACACACAAAATTAAACTATATTCTTCTGAAAAGGGATATTATTATGGCATTTGTTTCCCCTCACCCTCACCCATTCCCTCCCAAAATAAAGGGGGAAATATCAACATGTCTCAAACATCAGTAGAGATGGATTTAAAAAAAAAAAATAAAAAAAAGAGGCATGAGATGGAGAATTGTGGGTTTAATAGGAGATCCAACTGGGATTGGGGCTGAATGCAAGGAGCCGCCCTGAAATATTGGCTCACTTACGGGAGTTGTACGGCACGAGCAAGTAAAACATAATTTAGGAGGCCTGAGGATGCTGAATTGCCTCAAGTTTGGTCAAGCCATCCCTCGGTTACAACACAAATCTGCAAACACACTTGTGTGCATTAAAGAGCATCTCATGACACCCATCCCTGCTTCCTTCCCCCCGGTGTGGACCTGCCGAGTGTCTCCCAAGCTGCGATGCAATGCACAAGAGAGCCGTCTCCTCACTGTGAAGATAAATGTCATATTGGACCTCTGACATCATGTATTCTCCAAGTAATTATTTTTGATATCGTAAGAGTTGTACAAGGTGCACAATAAAATTAAAAAGTAGAAAGCAAGGTTAATAAGATTATCGTGTTGGTATAATAGGTAATGCATTTTGCAGTATATCCTTAAATCTGCCCTCTCCAAGCGTAATTAAATAACTGTGATTTATATTTTAAAGGAACGCAGACATGCCGTGTATCCTCCTACCCACATATGCTAATTACTTTAAGCCCCTAAAAATCACACAGTTGTTTGCAGCTTTTTAATCCTCATGTGTAAATAACCCGACTCAGGTCCAAGTTATGAACAATAAAGTCCAGGAAACTTTCAGAAGGGCTTGTCATTAAACCCGTCTTGATTTTATCTCGCTGATCTAATGGCACTGATGTGTGCCGAAACCCGCGGGAAGGAGGAACAACTCCCCGGGGCCTTCATGCCGGCCCCGGCCGTGACACCAGGCCAGCACTCAGACTGGGAGGGTGGATATTAATGGAGACGAGATCAACACCCTTTAGGAGGAGCTGATGGATGTACAAGCTCAGGATACCCCACCTGGGTCTCGCCGTGGGTCTGCCTGTGCCGTGGTGGCACCAGGATCGTGGGTGAGACGAGCCCACACGCTTCGCTCTAGGCCGAACTCAACCGCGCCGCTCTCCATTTTGACTTGCACGTGAGAGCCTGGCACACAAAATGGAGGCCCTCGTGTGTTTTACAGGCAGCGGCTACGAATCCAGCCGAAATCCACCCGCTCTACGCGCCACATCCTGCTCCTAAATCCCGAGCCACAATGGTGCCACACACAGGGCTGAGCTCAGGCGCCTCACATCCACCCCTGGGGTAGGGATATGGGGCAAAGGTAGCTAGAAACACTTAATATATATATATATATATATATATATAAATACTGTGTCTTTAAAATTAATTACACTGTGATGATGGGTTCGTTTAGGCACTGCCCTTGCAATTGGGGAGAAAACGCTGCAAACTCCAAAAGAACTTGCTGGGATAAAACTGCCCCACACATCCAAGGCACCATGACCCAGGTGCTGATGTCAGTCACAGTTTTTGGTGACTCCCATAATACAGGTGACAATTAACAACAAGAGATGTGGTAGCACCACATGAATGGGAAAACCAAAGCTATTAAAATGAATTTTAGTCCACCGACAAGGCTTATCTACCACAAGCCCTCACTGGCATAAGGAAATGTCCGGGTCGGCTGCTGTTAGGAGACTAAAATAATTTCCCCTGAATTTACAGCCTGTAATTTAATCATCAGCTCCAGCCCTTGTCTGTGAGGAAAGGAGCAGGGGCACAGCCAGATCCATGGCTCCCAGTGAGGATGCCCCAAATTCATTTTGCTGGGGACAGTCCCCGAGGCCTGGAGGGACCCACATGTGTAGAAAAGTGCAGGCTTTTAGGGAGAGGTTGAGGGGTTTCGGAGCAGCAGGTTGGGGTTTGTTTGCTGGTTGTAAAAACCTCACCAGAGCCTGAACCAGAAGCATCAGGGGGAGGAGGAGGAGGAGCTGTGAAGAAGCTCAAGGCACAGAAAGCGAGGGATGCCCTTTCCTTTACATCTGAATGGGGAGAAAATACATAATTGTAATAATAAATAGCGGGTTTTATGAACAATTAGGATTCCACTGTCTCTTTGAAGGGTTTGAAAAGCTGACACGATGTTTTGGGTTCTCCAGATTCAGCTTTGAGGCCTCAACCAAGAGAAACACTCAGCCCCGCTGTGTACAGCAGTGACCACAACAAAGATTGTGGTTTCTCCCACACTCGCCTTAAATAGATCTAAATTAATGCTATTCATCATTGGGTGGAAAAGAAGGGAAATGTAAAAGTGCAGTTGCTTGTAGAAAAGCCAGAAGCACTGGGCAACTTTCTTACCACTCACAGGCTTCTCCTGCTTCTGCACCTCGAAGCAAGGAGGCATGGAAATAACACACCCTTATACTGTCCAAACCCATCACCTGGAAAACATCCTGGGCATATGAAATACGCCTTTATCCCGTGTTTANAGACTGGGAGGGTGGATATTAATGGAGACGAGATCAACACCCTTTAGGAGGAGCTGATGGATGTACAAGCTCAGGATACCCCACCTGGGTCTCGCCGTGGGTCTGCCTGTGCCGTGGTGGCACCAGGATCGTGGGTGAGACGAGCCCACACGCTTCGCTCTAGGCCGAACTCAACCGCGCCGCTCTCCATTTTGACTTGCATGTGAGAGCCTGGCACACAAAATGGAGGCCCTCGTGTGTTTTACAGGCAGCGGCTACGAATCCAGCCGAAATCCACCCGCTCTACGCGCCACATCCTGCTCCTAAATCCCGAGCCACAATGGTGCCACACACAGGGCTGAGCTCAGGCGCCTCACATCCACCCCTGGGGTAGGGATATGGGGCAAAGGTAGCTAGAAACACTTAATATATATATATATATATATATATATAAATACTGTGTCTTTAAAATTAATTACACTGTGATGATGGGTTCGTTTAGGCACTGCCCTTGCAATTGGGGAGAAAACGCTGCAAACTCCAAAAGAACTTGCTGGGATAAAACTGCCCCACACATCCAAGGCACCATGACCCAGGTGCTGATGTCAGTCACAGTTTTTGGTGACTCCCATAATACAGGTGACAATTAACAACAAGAGATGTGGTAGCACCACATGAATGGGAAAACCAAAGCTATTAAAATGAATTTTAGTCCACCGACAAGGCTTATCTACCACAAGCCCTCACTGGCATAAGGAAATGTCCGGGTCGGCTGCTGTTAGGAGACTAAAATAATTTCCCCTGAATTTACAGCCTGTAATTTAATCATCAGCTCCAGCCCTTGTCTGTGAGGAAAGGAGCAGGGGCACAGCCAGATCCATGGCTCCCAGTGAGGATGCCCCAAATTCATTTTGCTGGGGACAGTCCCCGAGGCCTGGAGGGACCCACATGTGTAGAAAAGTGCAGGCTTTTAGGGAGAGGTTGAGGGGTTTCGGAGCAGCAGGTTGGGGTTTGTTTGCTGGTTGTAAAAACCTCACCAGAGCCTGAACCAGAAGCATCAGGGGGAGGAGGAGGAGGAGCTGTGAAGAAGCTCAAGGCACAGAAAGCGAGGGATGCCCTTTCCTTTACATCTGAATGGGGAGAAAATACATAATTGTAATAATAAATAGCGGGTTTTATGAACAATTAGGATTCCACTGTCTCTTTGAAGGGTTTGAAAAGCTGACACGATGTTTTGGGTTCTCCAGATTCAGCTTTGAGGCCTCAACCAAGAGAAACACTCAGCCCCGCTGTGTACAGCAGTGACCACAACAAAGATTGTGGTTTCTCCCACACTCGCCTTAAATAGATCTAAATTAATGCTATTCATCATTGGGTGGAAAAGAAGGGAAATGTAAAAGTGCAGTTGCTTGTAGAAAAGCCAGAAGCACTGGGCAACTTTCTTACCACTCACAGGCTTCTCCTGCTTCTGCACCTCGAAGCAAGGAGGCATGGAAATAACACACCCTTATACTGTCCAAACCCATCACCTGGAAAACATCCTGGGCATATGAAATACGCCTTTATCCCGTGTTTATTTGTTGTTGCTGTTGTTGTTGTTGGAGAAAGGGAAAAGCTAAACCACATGACTGAACTCCTGCCAGGGGTTCGTGATAGAGCAGGCCGTCCTGAGTGCCGCACCAGTTAGTATCTGAATTATCACGGATACTCACCGGCTCAGTTACACCCGCACAGGGAGAGCAGTTGTCCCACCTAAATCCTGCCTCTGTCAGCTCCCACCCTGCTCGTGGCTGCAGCGAGCAGCCAGTCCCGCTCCCCAAAGAGGAGATCATCCAAAGATGGGGATATCTCTCTGTGCCACACAGGGTGTGTAGGTTGCCGTGTCTCATGCGTGCCCACGATAGGTGGGCGCATAAAATTTGGGGTGTTGAGGAGCTGTGGCTGTCCTCTCCTCACCTCTCCCGACTGAGATAGAGACCCAGGCTCCCACCACTGACTTTTTATGGCTACTTTTTGTAAGGCTAAAACAGCACAAAATCTGCCTTCTCCTTTTATTCCTTGAGGGCAGAAATACTGTGAGATGTCTGAGTGTCACTTTTTTCTTTAAAGCTACAGATGTCTCACTTTGGCAAAAAATAATGGAGCAGAAAAATAACTCTATCAGCCCACAAACATTAAAATCTCAGCTGAATGTTGATCTGTTCAGATCCTCCTGGGCATGCACTGGGAGCCCTGTGCAGGGAACACATGTGAGATACCTGCTGCGAAGCTGCCTGAAGTGTTTTTTTTGGTAAGAGTAAATGCAATCTGTCTGCAGAAAAAAACTTTAAGGACGGTTCTGGATATACACTGGAACAGCCATGAGTTTTTCAAAGCATTATAGGTGGAGGGAATGTCATGGATGCTTTAAAAGTCTTCAGATAGGCGTAAAAATGACATATACATTACACATTATCTCCACAGAACAAACACCATTTTGAAACGTGCCCCTTTTTAACTACCATTATGATCTGTCTAAAGAGCATTTTGGTTAAAACTTGGGAGGAAAGGATAAGAAAAAAATAAAAAGCCCACTGATCTTACACCTGCTCTTTAGCAGTGGGAAGTAGGTTCTCAATCTGTTAACATGACCATCTGGCCAATCTGCATATCACGGCTATCTGGATTACCGTGCGATGGAATGACAATAACGTAGCCAAAACAAAAGTAAAACGCATCAAAAACTAACAGAAGTGCAAGCCCTTTTGATTTCAAATTAAATAATAAATATGGTATCAGAGCAGAGCGAGAAAGTCAGCTAAATAATTAAAAATGAGCCTTCGCTCTGGCATAATTAAGTAAACAATATGGTGTGTGTTTCTGTACGAGCCGGCAATAGTTTCCACCGTCGAACGCTCCACTTTTGCAGAGCAGCCATCAGGAGTTGAAGGCGCTGCGACAGCTCTTTTGGTGACGTACGGTATTGTCAGGACACCTCTGCCACCCCTGCGACACCCGGCCTGGCTGCGGCTATTAACAGGATTAATGCAGCAACAATCAATACCAATTGTACTAAAAGATTATGGCGCAAAGCCTCGGGTACCTCTCGGACCCCCCGAAACCTCCACGGGTACGGGGGCTTCTGTATTAACCCATCTTTGGGTTATTCCCATCGATGCCTCTTTATGGTGGTCCAAGTAGAATATTTTAAGTCTGTTGACAGGAACATAAAATGGGTCAAGCTTAAAGTTCAAGGTCATGTGCTATATACCACTGCCCAGCAATTAGCCACAGAGCACATCTAGAAGTTAAGTAAATTTTCAGTCACAGAAATAAGGCTGAGTTCTGGCTGCCTTAGAGTCTAAATGTGAACAGAAAAACGAGCTCACGTAAATAAAACCTAGCCCCAGATTTTTTCTTAAATTTGGGATCTTTAAATGTCCTTCAGAATGATTAAAAGATTTTCTATGCCACAAATACCTTGCAAGTTTAATTCTTCCTCGGAGCGCATAACGATGGCCAGCCAAAAAAATAAACTGAGCATTGCAGCATCGCCTCCTGGCCCACCATCCCACTTTGGCCACTGGAAAAGTCTCTAAAAACTGTGACCTCTCAGAAAATTTAACTACTTCTATTGCGAAGCTATTCTCCAATCTGACCACATTAGCAGGAGGAACTCCAAAGCAGTAAAAAACTCCAGAAAGTTCTCGGTTGAGTGCCTACTAATGAACAAAGGTTAACTTTATCTAAAAGGTCAAATGCCTGGTGGCTAAGGTTGTGACCTTAACAACTTAAATTGTGACCTTGCCACGTGCCTAGTATATTGTAGATTCTGATACAGATCATCTGGTAGAGGACCGGTCATAAATTAGCTTTACTGTTCAACTCCCACAAAGAAAACAGTTTGCCACAATGGTTTCCAACTTGTCATTTGATACAAGAGCAGAATAAGTGAAAACTGAAAAGCAAATCCAAGTTCAGGGTACGAAAATGCCGCCTGCTTTTAGTTAAGCAGATTAGAAACTGCAAACTGAGAGCAATACTCTAGATTTCAATACATTTTTTGGTCAACCTCTAATTCACAAAGCACCGATCTTCCTTTCCTTTTTTTTTTTTTTAAATTTCTTTTTTTTATCCTTTTAATGAAAATGACATGTAGTTTGCCTATTTGCATATTTTTGTTTTCTCTTTCCAGCCAGTTCTTAAAGAGAATAATTGATTTCAGTAGCTTTGTAAGAAGCACTATTTAAATCTGTGCACATGTGTTCCCTTACAGATGATAGTGCCTACTGAAGGAAAAGCGTGGATTCAAAGCAATAATTATCCTACATGTTTAGAAGGAAAGGGACATCTTGCTGCCGAAGTCATCTCGAATAAGGGCATCTTGGAACAGGATACTCCTCTCAAGAAAAGAAGACGAAAAGTGGGGGAGAAAAAACCCACAAGAAAAAGAGAAGCGAGCACTATGGGTGAAAAGGTCACAATGGTTTTGGCACGTATCTTCAAGCACGTTTCGGAGTCTGTGCCTCCTGCCAATACTGGCAACTTCTCAAAACTTTTAAGGAGGTAAAAACATTGTTTAGTGTTTACAAATCTTCTGTACTATAGCAGATGCTTGTCAAATCCGCTATATGTAAGTTGACCAGCCTACCTAATATTTGCGCTGGCGACTTCCTCCTTATAAATACGCGGTCCATACATTTGGGGAGCAAGGTCTGATGGAGTTGGAGACAAAGGACCCTTAATATTTTTTTCTTTTGTAATTTTCCTGTTGCGCACCCGGCACAAGCTGCCATTACTGCGGGTCTGCGGGAACCAATGGCTGTCAACTTGGCCAATGTTCAGGTGTAACAAAGACTGCTGGGATACATCGGAGCGGGGAAAAAAACGGGAAAAAAGGGAGGAAGAAAAAGAGGCAGCTCTACGCAAGGCTTTCGGTACACCTCTATATGAAGCCACATAGACAGTGACCATGCTGTGCCACCTCCCAAAAATCATCTTGTCCCCCTCCTGCTGAGGTTTAGCAGAAATATGCCAGCACACGCTCCTGCACTGACAGCACAATGCAATGCGTGCAATCAGCAAACAACAGCCAAAAACACGGCGCGGTGTGCTCTGCAGGGGCGCGTCACTGCTCACACAAATCCCCAAATCTAACCCCAAAAAACCGTGCCGAGGTCTCGTCCCGAGTTTCCGCAGCAAACACCGAGTCCGAAGGACAATTGGTGGGATCACTGCCTGTTGATGATGAAGGCAGGAATAAATAACAGTTTGCTATCAAGGCTACTGTTTGCCACCGGCGTGCTGATAAGATGGTATATCCCTAATTGCAATATTGAACTTTTATAACGTCTATTGCCTGACTGTTATAGCAGGGAGAGATCCCTTGAAGCTCCCCGAAATACTCCCACCCCTGGGTTTGGTCCTTTTCTCCTCATCCTACATTTTTGTGACCCTACATGCAAGCTAAGCCAAGACCGTTGGTTCCTATCAACGATTTGTGCGCTCCACGGAGGGCCTGGGAAATACAATATGGATCAGTATTTACCAGCACCACGCTATATATAAATCTAAATAATAAAAACCTGCATGCTGTAGATCAGTAAATAGACGTTTATAGTTTCTATTTGGATATCAAAGCATGTTAAATTTACAACCCCACTCCAACATGCGGAGGAGGAAACTGAGGCAGACAAAAGGGATGTGAGTTCATGGTCCCCTCAGGGCTGGTGATGGAACAGGAGGTGACCTGAAATGCCCCAGCCCCAGGCTCCCTTCAGTTAGTCATTTATCCATAATGCTTCCTTCATGGTGGCCATAATAAAGCTCAGAGTAAATAAATAATTTTCTTCAATATTTGCCTACGTCCCTTTCACCATAAACGTGCAGTATGATTTACCACCTCACACTGAAGTGCAAAGTAAATGTTTCAGCTTATCTGTAGGAAATACCATGAGGATACTCAAAAGTTATTTCCAAACAGGGATCATATCTGCAAAATCCCAGCGGCGACATTGCCTAACACAACAACCATGGTAGGGACTCGCTGCAGAAAAACTTTGGGGAAGCCAAAACTTTCTGCAAGACCCTCTGAAAGAAGTTGGCATAGGAAATGCAGGCTCTCTGGGCTGTAATTTGCTTAGTTTTCTTACTGATAAATATTTATACAGAAGTGGTTTCCATCAATATGATTCCTCTCCCCCCTGCTCCTCTGCTTTTCCAGCCTGCCCAGCTCCTCAGCTTACATGTCAGGCTGTGCTGGGGGACCCATACATCCCATACTCGGGGCCTCACACTTCACACATGCCCATTTCGCTCAGGAGAACTACAATAGCATATTATTTTATGCCCGTCAACATACTACACATCCTCTGAGCACATCGAGTCACGCCGCAGGCAGAGCGTACTTTGTGTTGAGTCTGGGATCCCAAGATTTTCATCACACGTTAAAACATCTCAGCTCCTCCTCATAAGCACAATATTGTCAAATCGGGAATTTTTTTCAAGACCTGCTTAGTTTTTAGGCGTATAAATTGTGGTATTTCGGGGGGTTTAAATGTCTCCTTTTCACCCTAGGATTACCCAGAGGTTTGTTTCATGCCCACTCAGACCTCATGACTACGTTTGCTATCAAGGGACTGTCTTCTCCTTTCGCGCCAATCCTGCAGGATTTACGTTCCCCATCTCATCCCTGCGGGGTGAGGATACCTGGTATTCCTGACCCACAGGCCTGAGGCATGTCTAGTCCTCCTGGACAACTTTGTGCATAATATATGCAAACTTTATTTTAAAAAAAATAATTTAAATTAAAATCTCTCTGCTTTCCCCCAAAATTAGGATAAAGGAAGCTGTGTCCAGCTGCGAGCCCTCCTAGGACAACATTTAGGATAACACCTGTGAAGGATGCCCGAAATGCTGTTAACCGCGGAAAACAAGAGCCACTCTTACGTGGCTGCACCTTAAAAACCCCATAAAAAAAAAAAAAAAAAAAAAAAAAAAAGTGTGGGGTAGGGAGTTTTGGCACCCTCCTCGCCACCCCGGGAGAGCGATAATCGGCATCCCCAGCTCCCTCCCCAGCTCATGCAGCCGCCGCTGGGGCACAGCACCCGGCATGGAGATAACCGAAAAGTTGGAGAAGGTGGTAGAGAAAGGCACTTACCTGCTGCGTGCACAAAGTATGCCAAATATAAATCGAGTTCCTTAACAGAAACTCCTATATGGTGGGGCTGTACGCACAGCCCGGGGTTAGAGCACTGTGGGGACTTTACAAGGCGCTCGCCATCAGTACTTTCGAGCGGAATACCTTTAAATAAAATCACCATAACAAGGTCCAACCTCCAGACCTTATCTGCCTGGCGAAGGCAGTCAATTCTTCTCATCTTGCCCTTCTGGTCTGGATTGGAAAGAACGCAACACGGAGGCTTTTTTCCTGTGACTGTGAGAACAAAATCCTCCCGAAATTCAGGCCTGATATCTTTCCGGAGCTTTGCCAGAAGTCTGGATGCCCATTTTTGCTTTACCTCGGGTTTTTCACTTAGCAGTTCGTCCTTCACGGCTCTCTCTTCCTCTTTTGACATACGTTTTTCATGTTTTTTGAAGTATTTTCTTTTTCGGGCTTGCAGGTTGAACCACGTGTACGCAAACGCTCGGACATGAGGCAGAAGTGCTTCAATGAAGGGATGAAATTCATCCTGAAAAAAGTTACAGAGAAGGGTTGATGTCACCGAAACCATCAACAAAGAGCCTTCAAAAACGGGGTTTTTGTGGGATGGTGAGAATTAGGAGGGTGCTGCTAAATTTTAAGGGCTGTGGGACCCCTCGCTGATGGACTCTGAACCCGCCACCACCGCATCCCCGCTTCCCTTTCGCGCCGACCCGAAACCTCCGCTCCCGCCCCCCAAAAACAGGGTCCAACTTCAACTAAACGCCCAGATGGAGATGGTGCAATGCTGGCACCCTTTCCCCAGTCCCCAAACCTTTTAAAAAAAAACAAACGAACAAAAAAAACCCAACAAAACAAAAATGGCAGAATGAGGTAAAAGCCAAAAACTCCTTTGCAAGTCCACTTGCAGAGCGCGTATCTCCCTTTGCTCTCTCCCTGACCCCGCTGCTTGCGGTGCAGCCAGCATTTGCCCGCCAATTTGGCAAATCCTAAACATTTGGATGCCAATCAATGTTTGTATGGGGAAGTCTAAAGTATAGTAAAACTTTCCCTAAGATATATTTGGAAATAGCAACCGGCAGAATAGTAAAATGCCACTATAGCTGTATATACAATTACAATGAAGGGTGGTTTTCACTCTGGTTCCTAAACAGTGAAGGGAGCGAGAAGTACCGCGGTCGATTTATCCCGCAAGCACAATCATAACTAACATTAAAATCCTAGAAAAAGCAAGCCTTGCAATTTATCTTTTTTTTGTTTTGTTTTGTTTATATTTAGTCAAAAAGAAAAAAAACAACTGGCTATCTGGGCATATTAGGGAAAGTTAAACTCTGATACTTCCCATAAAATAAAAAAAAATCAACCAAGAAAACCCAGGAAAAATTGAAAAACGCAGTAACAGAAAACTGTGGCACAACTTGTGCAAATACGCAAAGAATTATAAATTGTGTCAGATTTTCAGATATTTAAAAAGAAATGCCCTACTCGGAAAGTTAGTTTGGCCATCCGGAGACACTGCTTGCTTTGTGTAACGAGGAGTTAAAGATCACCCCTCTCCCTTGGCACAAAAATAATCGCAATTAAAATTATGCTGATGCTAAAAAAAGGCAAGAGACCCCTTGGATTTTTTTTAAAATAATTTTATATATATATAAAAATATATTTTTTCCTCATTAAGTATTACATAAATCAGCCAAAGAGATCAAAACATATTATAATATACTGGGGCCATGCTGCTTCTTTTTCCTTGAATAAATGAATGACCCAACACCAGGCTGCACACAAAAACATATCCAGCCTGTGGGGCCTGATCCAGCGCTGCGTGCTGGGGACATCCCTGCTTCCAGTTCCTCCTTTTATCAGGATTGGGCCCCCCAGGAGGGAAAAATAAAGTAATTTGTGCAAGGTTTTCCCCAGCATGGGAAAAGCCGCCCGTGGCCTACCCATGTGCAGGGAAACATTGGGGATTTTTCAGATTAACAAACTAACTTTTTTTTTTTAATTATCCCATGAAGTACATTTTCGACCCAAATCACTGTCGGTTGTGCAAATATGGTTATTAAAAGAGACATCTTACTTCCTTTCAACACTTTATTTTAATTTGCACTGTTCTTTTCAGAAATTATGAAAAATTGAGAAATCAATAGTAGAAATATCTATCAGCAAAATCCTGTCGTAATTCAAGACCTTCTGCTGACTCCCCAAAAGCTTTCATTGCACTTATTCTGAGTGGCCTCAGAATTGTAGATACTTAAATCTATAGGTAGCACCATTGCATTTATTTTTATTTTAAACACAGATTGTTAAAAACTTTCCTAACAGCACAATATATTTCATTAGAGCAAAGCGGCAGCAATCTTAAGTACTATGAGTGATTATTAAAATAAAAGCAGGTAAAATAAAATAAATCACTCTAGTGATTGGCACATTCCTCTTTTTTTTCCCCTCCTCTGTGGGAAAAGATTATAGTTTCAAATTTCAATAAAGTTAAAAAAAAAAAAAAAAAGATTGCTGCAAGTTTGCAGTCGGCAGATTCAAAAAGTGAGAGGAGGCACAATCCCAGCACATGGGAGCTGCTCTCACCCACCAGAAACAGCTCTCACGGGGAGGGGGGAGGCAGGTGGAAAAAGACGAAAAATATAAAAACTACAGGTTTCTACAAGCTATTAAAAATAATAAACCCTCCCTCCTGATCCCTCCTGTCCTTCCCTTTCCCCACTCAGGGAGAGTCAAGGAAAAAAGGCCTTTTGTCAAGTGGAAGTTTATCTGCGAAGGTACACAGAGCAGAGAGGCTCGACAGCCCCACAGCGAGCCAGGGCAGCGCTTCCAGCCTTCCCACTTTCCAAACACGTTTTGGTACATCCTGAAATATTTTAACTTTTCTGCTTTAAGCAGCGCTTTGTCCTGCCTGATCTCATGTGCTTGGGACTTTTTTGGCTCGGCGCTGGATAACATCCAAGAGAGAGTTGCTTTAACCTGCGCTAAAGCTGGTTTCTACAATGTGAACCTGAAAGGGGAGGTAAAAACAACAGCCCAAAAAAACCCCATTAAAAAAAAAACAAAAACACTAAACCACTTTAAAGGGAGGGAGGAAAAAAAACCAAGATGCTTTTTGGTGCAAAGTCAGGGTCTGTGGCTGAAGTAAATGAGAAGCACCGCTGCTCAGGCGGGAGGTGTGCAGGTCCCTATTACACCCTAATGTGTCTTTTCAAAATGGTGTATGAGGAGAAAAGGTTAACGACTCATAAACAGACCAACTTTCAAAGTGTCTTGGTAAACACGCTGCTCCGGAAAAACGCACCGCTTCAATCTCGGCGCTGAGGTATTAGCAAAGTCCAAGTGGAAATAAAAGCAGCCAGGACTGATCAAACAGAATTGGGCTGGACGCGGGGGGGGGGGGGGTAGCAGCTTCTGCACAATACAATTTTTTATTTCAGTGGCGCTACAACCCCCTCAAAAAACCCCAAAAGTTTTGGAAATGTGTCAGTGCAAGTGTGCTAACAGATGTGCAACTTGTCTGCAGCCTTGCTGCAAAATAGCAGGATTTTAAGGAACTGGTAGAAAAGGCAATGATCTTTCCCTTTCCACAAGTTAGCTTGAAGGGAAACTTTGAAAGTATTTGATAAAGCCGTTTGCTTTCCCCCCTCAGTGTTGGATGAGTTACCTAAAAATAAAAGACACCAGAAAGCTGGCAAAGCGATAATAAAAAGTTGGGGTTTTCTTTATTGCACTCCTCTCCAAAGTTTGAGGATACAGCTCTTCCGAGAGCTGCCTGTTTCTAAGCAGCACAGAAAATTTGGGCCGCACAGTTTTGTACTGTTTATCCCAAAATTCTCCACTGCTCTTCATAAAGGTGTTAAAAAAAACCCAAAACAACAAAACAAAAACCCCAAGACAAAAGAACCCCAACCCGAAGGCGCCTGCGATAATGTAATCCTGCAAAGGAGGCTTTGAAACAATGTATTTCTGCAGATCTTTTTGAAATTAAGCCAGCTACAGCGACCCTTACTAATATTTTTGCAATCCATTTGCTTGTAAATCTGAGGAGACATGCATATGTTCCCCAACTATTTCCTAGCTCCTCAGCAGATATGTAAATGGAATGATGTTTGGATTTTTCCTGACAGATGACACAAAATGCTTGTACCATTTTGGTTCCAGGGCTTGGATAAATATGCTCAGAACCAGGAGTTCTGTTTGTTTTCCTTTTCTAACCCACTTTCAAGAGCTTCCCTTCAAATCTGAACCACAACTTAACCAAAAAAAAAAAAAAAAAAAGGAAGGAAAGAAAGAAGAAAATCCTTCCCAAAACTTGTATCAATAAAAGCTCTTGAAATGATAAAATAGGAAATTACTTGCAATAGCTCAGGGCTCGCCCCCTTTTTCTATGGAAAAATGACAGAATCACCTAATTGATCCTTCGGAGGGAAGAGTTTGTCAGGAGGCCTCTAATCCTCCTATTACTTTTCCAAACGTGCATCAAGAATGCGAGATTTTCCTAACAGAGTCAAAGCACATGCCTGGCTTTCTGCTTTTCTTTTGATAAATTAAAAAAAAAAAAATAAAAGGCGGGTGGGGGGGAGGTGACGGGGACACGACACGACTGGGCCAGGGAGCAACCAGCCCATGGATTTATTTTCTCTCCTTAATGTGCGACTGGGCCTACTGAGCCCCAGGAGCCCCACGTGGAGATGCCAAGAGCGTCGGCGCTGCGGGCCCTGCACGGAGCGTCCGGGGGTCCCTCCTGCAGCCGCTGCGCTGACAAAAGCCAGGTATTTCTCAGAGTTGAATTAAAGGCACAAACTTTGCCCAGGCACAGCCCGGAGTTGCTGCATCCCATCCTCTGCAAACTCCCGCTGCTCACATTTTCCTCCTGCCTTTGGAGCAAGTGTACAGTTCGGGAGTTTCGTGCCCCCGCCGGCCTGGTGTTTTCTCACCAGCACCCCAAAATTTGGGGGAGGCTGAGGAAGGAGAGGGGACCACAACGGGAGAAGGGGACAAAACTTTTGCAGCTCTTCGGGCTGCCCGGGAAGCTGCCGCCCCTCTCCCTGCAATTCCTTGCCTTTTTTCTCGACGGAAAGAGCCCGGAGAGGCTTTCTCACCGGGAGAAAAAAAATATTCCAATTAAATTAATAAGAATAATGTAGTCAAAATCTCCTGCAGGAGGAAATAATCTGGGGTTTGAGTCCGCCACAAAGCATTTCCTCGTTAAACCATTATATCCTGCTAATTGAAGGGGTGTAATTCAGCGTCCTGCAGCAGCGCGCGGGGAAAAGGGGGGCCGAGGGCTCCGCGGCCGCGCAACCGGGGGGCACCGCGGAGCGACACCCCCCTCCTCCATTCCCCGTGCAGCCCCGTCCCGCCGCGAGCGAGGGGCGCAAAAGTTGCGCCGAGTGCCGCGGGGGCCCGATCCGCGGGCGGGAGGGTGGCAGGGGGGGACACGCGACACACGCGGAACAAGTTTGCGGGTGTCCGTGTGGGGGGACACACGCACGGTCCCCCGGCTGGGGCGGCCTCCGCGGGTGCGGAGGGCGCTCTGCGCGGGGGCGACTGCACCGCGCCGCACCGCGGGAGCGAGCCCAGGTGCGGGGGACGGTCCCTCTTTCCGTGCCCGGGGCGCTGGGGGGCCGCGGAGCCGGCGGGACCGCTCCCGCGGAGCCCCGAGCGCGGTGCCGAGGGGCGCGGGCCGCGCCGTGCCCGGGGCGGGGAGCGGCGCAGCGGTTCCAGCGCTGCCCCGGGGCCGCGGTGCGGTGCGGGGCGCTCCAGCGCGGACGGCGGCATCGGCGGCATCGATCGCGGATGACCAAGCACGGCGGGGCCGTGCGGGTCGTCCCGCAGCACCGCGCCCGCGCGGCCCCCCCCGTTAATTAAAGCATTAATAAGTAGGCGCCATTAGCCATGTGCCGACACAAATGGCCGTGCGGGAAGGGGGTGGAGGGGGGGGATGCGAGCGAAAGGCAGCAAAGTTAGTTTCGGCGAGCGGCGGTGGTGCCCCTTCCCCGGCGCGCACGGCCGCGCACCCCCGCAGCGCCGGCCCCACCGCGCCCCGGCGGCCGCTTACCTGGGTGAGACAGAGCGGAGAATACATGACTGCTGCGGGGGGCTGCGGTTTGGAGGTGTGCGTGTGCGGGGAGAGAGGGAGAGAGAGAGGGGGAGAGAGACAGAGGGAGAGGGAGAGAGAGGAGGGGAAAAAAGAGAGAGAGAGAGGAGAGGAGGGGGAGCCCCGAGCCTGCTTCTTGCTTTCACATTTCCAACTCTGCCAAACTGCAGCCAGCGCGGAGCCGCTCCATGAGCTGAACTTTAACCCCGCCTCGACTTTCCCGCACTACGCGCTCGGCATGCCTGCCCCGCGCGCCGTTAAAGGCATAGCGCTCGCTGCGCGCCCCTCCGCCGCCCCCGCTCCGCGCCCCTCCGCTCCGCTCCGCGCCCCTCCGCTCTGCGCCGCGCACCGCCCGCCCCGCGCCCC
>WAAE01025451.1:0-131149 GCA_013400495.1 Nicator chloris | reverse complement strand
AAGCGGCGTTGCCTTCCACAACTTTCCCCATCGCCTTTGGCACTTGTCGTTTTAAATCAAGCGCTTTAGAATCAGGAGTGCCTATTCCATTTAAAAAAAATAATAATTTTCTTCTAAAAAATAGCAACACATAAATTCCTCGGCACATCGCACTCCCCCCTCTTTCTTACTTATGAAATCTAAAAGTGAAGCTCTTAAAATTAAAAATACCCCCGCGCCTCCTGCCACTTCTGGAGCGCATTGTCTTGGCACCGGCAACGTTTGGGTTTGGGGTTTGGACGCTCTCCAGCCCGCTCCTGGGGACTCGGAGGGTGTCCCGCGTGGTGTGTCCCCCCGCCTCTTTCCGCTTGGGAATAGCGTTTTCCACTGATGCTGGAGGCAGTTTAGGTGACCGCCGCGTCCCTGCGCGTAGTCACAGGCTTTTTGGAGGGGAGGGGCGGGAGGGGGGGGGGGGGGNNGGGGGGGGGGGGGGGGGGGGGGGGGGGGGGGGACGACGACGCACGCAGGGAAAAATTCCCATCTACAAGGGAAAAGGAGAAAAAATCCCGTCCCACAGCTTGTTTCGGAGGTGGAGGGGGAGGGGGTTGTGTCCCCCACTCGTCCGTGCCGCACCGTTCCCAGCCTTTTGCGGTTTCCAGCATTATCTTTTAAGTAACTTTTGGCGCCCTTCGGGAGACTTTTGGCCGCGGGACGGCTGGTTGCGCCCTCTAGGCAGAGGCCACGGTCAAGTGCAGCCCCTCCGCAGCCGCGGACAGCCCCCCTCCCCCCCAAAAAAAACTAAGGGTAGAGCGAAAGCACCTTCCCCTACCCCAGAATATTTGAGCGCTAAACGGGTGGGCGCGCAAGTTATCCTCATTTTTCCCAACTCAGCGTTTTGCTAAGCACACTTTAAAAAAATAAATAACTTTTTAAACGTGGGGTTTTTTAAAAATAAAAAAGCTTTCTTTTTTTTCTTTCTTCTCCCCCCCCCCCCCCTTTTTTTTTTTTTTGGGTGCTAAATCCGGAGGTTTCCGAGGCTCCGGCCCCGCCAGCGGCCCCGTCCCCGCGGGGCGCCGCCAACTTCGGCGGAAAAGGCAAAAAAAAAAAAAAAAAAAAAAAAAAAAAAAAGGAAAAAAAAAAAAGGGGGAAAAAAAAAAAAAAAAAAAAAAAAAAAAGAAGAAAAAAAAAAAAAAAAAAAAAAAAAAAGAGGAAAAAAAAAGGAAAAAAAAAACCGAGGGGAAAAAAAAAAGAAAAAACGGCGCGCCCCTCCCCCCGGGGGAGTTCAAACGTCGCAACACCCACCCCCGCCGCTGATTGGGCATATTTCGGTGACGTCACAATGCCCCGCCCCGCCCGTTGGTCCTCGCCGCGGTCCGTCACATCCCGCGCCCGGGCGCGTTTCTTTGTGCGCGGCCGCGGGCGCTCCAGACGGCGCGCACGGAGCCGGCGCGCACGTACGGGCGGGGAGGGGGGAAAGGGAGGGGGGAATCTGTCAAGCTCAGCGGTTTTCTCAAATCCCTGACAGGAAAAAAAAAGAAGATTGGAAAAAAATAAAAGCCAGCTGCGGCGCAGCCCTGCGCGCCCGCGCTCCCTCCGCGCCCAGACCCCGCGCAGACAATAGCGAATTCCCTCTGCGAAAGCGTGGGAATCGGGTTAAAAATACAAAAACAAGAGTTTGAGCGGCGCCGCGTCCCACGGGCAGGGATAAGAGGGATAACAAGGATAACAGTGCAAGAGAAACTTTGCGGGCTCTGGCGGCTGGCGGCACTTTTTTTTTTTTTTTTTCTTGCAATTTTTCGTATATTTTTATGGCTAAAATCGACTCGCAGCCGTTGGGAACCGGAAGGGAAAACCCGCCGCAGCCAACTGCCGCCGGCTCTTAGGTGGGATGTGTTGGGATTTTTTCCTCCTGTGTATTTTGGGCTGATCTGGCGATTTTGGTGGCTGCGGCGCGGGGCGAGCCGGGGTCGGGGCGAGCGTGCCCGGGTGCTGCCGCCGCCTCTCCCCGCTCTGCCGGGTGGGCTCCCAGTGCCTGGGACTTTGCAGAAGTTACGAGCAATTCGGCAGCCTCCCGCCCACCTCCCTCCTCCTCTTCTCCTCCACCTCCTCCTCCTCCTCGCCCCCGCCCCCGCGTATTTCCGCAATCGTCGCGATTCGCAAAGGAGACCCGCACCGGGGGGCGGCGGGGCTCTCGGACATCCCCCGCATTCCCCCGCACACCCCCGGCCGGAGGGGCGGCCCCGCTGCGGGCCCGCAGTGTCCCGCCCCCGCCGAGCCCCTTCCAGCCGCGGGGGTCCTGCGCGGGAGGGCGGCGGGGGCGCAGTGCGAGCGCCCCTCGCACGGGTAACCCCCACATCCTGCATGGATAACCAGCCCCCCCCGCACGGGTAAAACCCATCCTGAACGGGAAACCCCCTTCCCCTCCGCACGGACACCCCCTCCGCCATGCGAACCCCCAGGCACAGGCAGCCCTCCCCGGCGCGGGGAACCCCCGGCCCTTGCACCAGCAAAGCTCCTTTGCTGCACGGGCAAAGTTACCTGGCACTGGCAAACCCCCCATCATCATTTGCACGTCCACCTTTGCACCCCCCGTGTTGGCAAACCCCCCCCAGTCTTTGCCCTCCCCTCGGTGCGGCGAAGGTGCGGGCCCCCCCCGGCCGGGCAAGCCGCCGGCGGAGGGAGACCGATCGTCCCGCAGCGCTGCCGTGCCTGGCAGCGATGCAGCAGCTGAGCTGCAAAGTCTCCAACTTACACGGCACCCCTAAAATAGTCCTGATTTCATCCCTGAAAGGATTTCCTGGCTTTGTGTGTCTTAACTAGCCTTGGCCATTTTTGTAGAATAACCCCATTATTCACAGCTCCGAGGGTACAATCTGCTAAAGTCACTTAATAAAAAAAAACCAAAAAAACAAACCACCAACCAAAAAAACACAGAGAAAGAGAAACCTTCAAAGGGCGTGAGAAATAAAGGCAAACAAACAATTGTCTGTGGCTCTCTGCTCCCCTTGATCGTGGATACCCGCTTCATTAACAGGAGAAGCATTATATGCTTAAAACTGGAAGCCTCAAGATGCGTGATAATACTGCAAAATTAATTTGGGGGGGAGGGAGAGCAAGTGGATCTGAAGGTTAATTGCTATTTTTTGACAACAAAGTGAGACTTCAACTCACACAACTCATAAGGAGCAGTGTGGTTACCCCTCTGAATTTACTGCTTTTAATCGACTTGAGCAGGTATTTAAAGACACAGAGGTCGCAGCCGCAGCGTACTCTGTACAGACACCAAAAAAAAAAAAAAAAAAAAAAAAAAGAAAAAAGAAAAAAAAAAGAGTAAGAAAGTAAAAAACCCCTGAGACAGTGATTTTCAGTTTGCAGTTTGGGAGCCCCAGACCCGTGCTGGTGACAGCACGGCTCTGTACTCAGTGGCGCGTTTGAACCTCCCGGCAGCGGCTCTGCTTTCCTGGTTACCTCCTGGTGACCCCTCAGAAGGAGCCCGCCGATTCCCAGCGGTCTGGAGACCACAGGTTGGAAACCACTGGTTTTGCATAAACTTGTGTTATTCGGCGCAGGCTTAGGTCGCGAGGGCTCCTCTTAGCAAATTGTCGAAGGATGATGTGCACTGCATAAATTAAAACATCATGTCCCCTTGCCATGTGAAAGCATTATTAAAAGAAGCATAATAAGGGATTTCCACCATGTTATCAAGCGTACAAAGAGAACTCCGAATGGGAGGGATGGCTGTCATTGGGGTAGAACAAGCTGGGATTTTGGAGAGGCTTGAGAAGCGCTTTGAATAGCCCGTCAGTTGGACAAGGATCAGCGCTGACAATAGCTGGGCTATATGTGGTATGGCCTGTTAACATACAGCAGCAATCATTAAAGGCCTGAGACAGACAGCGGGGCTCTCCTGAGCCCTCACCGATGTTGCTGGCTTTGGGAGAGCCACTGTGGCTGCCCTGGGAGCAGCTTCACCCCGCTGAGAGCCAGAAGCCCCCTGAAATTCCCAGGCTTGATCCTGATCCCTCTTCCATCAGGACCTTGGCGCCACACGTTGCTGACTCACATCCCCAAGAGACCGCAGTGCCAGTATGGTTGGTGGAAATCAGTGCCCAGATGTTTCACTGTTGTCCCACAACCCACTATGGAATTATCTACAAATCCCTGTAGAAATGTCATGGAGAAGCAGTAGTTTAGTGTCATTCCTGACCTTGTCCCACCATCCGCCATGAAATCAACAATATTCTGAAGCTACCAAAAATGAGAGTGTTCTGTAAGATTCTCTGGGAAAGAGATTTCTTTTTTATTCCACAGGTGCGCAGAGAACTGGGCATAACAGGGTTTTTTCCTGCTTAGTTTAAAGGCTCCAGATCCTGAAATAGTGTTCCCCATAGCAGGAGTGTTGGAATTCAATGATATTTAAGGTGCCTTTCAAACCAAGCTGTTCTATGATTCTACAATAAACACCATGGTTTTGTGAACACTGTGTCATCTTGAAACAGGAGGGCAGGAGGGCAGAACTTTCAACTTCCAGGCTCCAAATTTCAGGGAGAAGCTTAAATAAGCAGAGTAGCACATTTGATGGAAATTCTCACCTTACATCAGTAAATACTAATGTTTATATCATAATATATACGTTTATATAATAATAATTTTTCCATGCAATATTTTCCCTTGCCATGATTCCCAGCAGGAGAGCAGGGTGATGAAGAAGTACTGCAGTCCCTACCAGGCAGATGAAAACGGCTGCACCATTTGGGGTCTGGGCCACGGGTGCATCACCAAAGCCGCATTCGTGTGGGGAACTAAAGCAGTTGTGCTAAGGGTGTGTGGGAATAAGTACACCAAAAATTGGTCAATCTTTGTGTGAAAAGATGTGCTTTGAACGTGAGCTCCTGGCGGCATCGCTGCCTGGCACAGCCATACGTGGGGCGCTGGCTCCGGAGCCCAGCGCGTCGCAGAAATGCCGGCAGAGTTGTAATGCATTTCCACAGGGTCTCAAGTCTATTGCGAAATGCATTGTGGAGGAAATAACTTCCCAGCAAAAGTGTGCAGACCACAGAAAGGAAGCAACAGAACGGACAGAGGCGGGAGAGGCAGCGTTTCCCCTTTTGTTTTGCTGTAGATCTTCTTATGGGGAGCAATGTAAGTGGTAGCACTTTTAGCATAAAAACCCCATTGCAAGCAGGGTTTATTTGAAAAAATAGAAATAGACCTTGAAGTGAAAGTTCCCTATGAAAGCGAATGCAGTTTAATAAGCTCGCTGTGGGTGGGCTCGAGCAGTGCCCGTCAGCCCAGGCCATACCATCGGCCAGCAGGAACCTAAAACTCCCTTCCCACCATGTTGATGCCAACATGCAACTGGATAAATCCCCTGTTCACAGCCAGGAAAGATGCAAATAGGTACAGTCATCCTCAGCTATATTTTATTTGTACACAGTCCCGCGGTGTTACCACTGCTGGACGCTGAGGGACACCTCTCACAACGGTACAAAATCATTCTCCAGTGATACGGAGTGATTGCAGCATGCAGAACTGATACTACTGTTGTCCTAAATCCAATGTTTTATCAGGCAGTTTGGCATAAACACTTTGGTCCTAATCTCGCACACCTCAATGAAAATTTCACTTGATAAAGTTTGCGCAAGAGTGGTATAAACATGGTGTGGCAAATATTGTTTATATACCTATCCACACCCATCCACACACTATTTATGTTAGTATATTATAGGTCCATGCATTGTCATATTTATTTATGCAACCTATTTCTCAAAAGGAAAGTAAGTCTTTTGTCTCTGCTTTTACATGAGAACATTTTACATTCAGGGTTCGCTCAGAATATAAAAGCTGAGATCCAATACAGGGCGTGAAAAATGAACCTGAAGAATTGCTGACTGGACTTTTGTAAAGTTTGAGATAGCACAAACAGTTATGTGACAAAGAAAAGTTACGTCTAAGAGAAAACAGGAATATTAATACTAATATTAAACATCAACCTATGCTGCTTAGAAGCAGTGGTGGTCTTTTAGCCCTCATTAACATGCATTCCCTGCTGCCCTTCGCTGCAGGCTTTTCTCTGGAGTCTGTAACTTTCACAATGAGATGGGCATTATTTCCCCAAATAAATAAATAAATAAAAGTCTAACCAGTAATCTGGTTCACTGCTAAGTAATTGTTTTTCACATTTCCTATCTATGCTAAAGTTTTGGGAAGAAAAAATAATAATATGAGTGGCCTGTTCAGACGCAAACTCAGACAACTTTGTGCCTAGGTTAGACAGTCTGGTTAGAAGGGCATGGTAACACGTGCAGGTTTATTACTGCTTTTCTGGCACAAAATTTATCTGCAATTCTCTTCTGCAGTTATTTTTTATAAAAGAGTTTTAGCCCTAACTCAGCACATGAGGTCTGATCACTTTCCTTGTGGGTATAGAGCAGGAAAGTTTTCCATCACATGTTTTCCTTACTCTGTCTCTTTTCTACTATTAAAAATGCCTCTTTCAGTCCTAAATTATGTATTCTTTAAAAGATGATATATTCTTCATAGGAAGGACAGGCACTAACACAAGATAGTTTAGAACCCCCCCACCTCCAGCCCATAAACTTCAAACTAAATTAGGGAAATAAAAGTAATACTCTTTTTCTAAGTTACTAAAAGGTTAGTAACTTTTTTACTTCTCTACCTCCTCTAATTTTATTGACAACTTCATAACGTGCAAGGATTGAGCCATAGAAGCTGTGCCGTAGCTCATGTGCAAAGGTTGGTTGTAACAACTCAAAAACCTGCACGAGACCCAACGCTTCTGCCTAAAATATTTTGTAAAGAAAACACAGAATGAAGCGCACCCAGTCCCTTTTGCTTGCTCTGCCTTTTCCCAGTCCCCATGGCTCCTTTGGAATAGCGAAGGAAATGTGTTAGTCTCAGCACCTGAATTTTTTTTTTTTTTTTTGAAGTCTTTATTACTGTAATTCACTGACCTGCCGCATTGTAAGCCCTGGCAATATAGATCCCTGCACTGGGCACCCTGTGCTGGTACTGGATCTCTCTGGAGAAGCTGCTTTGCTGGGGTTTTATTTGCAGAAAGGGAGGTTTTCTTAAAAAAAAAAAAAAAAAGAAAAAAGGAAGTGTAATCCGTGTGGGCTGCCTGTCACAATCACTGCTTTCCTCTCATAACAGCAGGGAGAAGGTGAGAGCATCCTCTGCTCACCCGACTGTTGTGTTAACTTCTATACTGGGCTGGGAAGATTTCCATAGGGTAACCCCCGGAAAAAGCAGGCGTGATGCACAGGTGGCCCTTACAAAGGGATACACACAGCTATGGTTTTATTTGGATTCCTGGAAAAGCACATAAATCACAACACCGCCCCACGTACGTATGCCCGACCCTTTCCTTAAGTTCTTGCATGAAAAGGTTATTTCTGAGCCTTTGGAGCAGGTGTACATACGGTTGTGAAGCTCGTGGGCAAAGACACACTGACTGCATTATTTCTCCCTCAGAAAACTGAAAACCCGAGCCAGGAGATCCCCCAGCCCAGCTCCCCCCTCCTCCAGGAGGAAATAAGCATTTCCTTAAAAATATTCTATTTTTTTTATCCTCTTCAGATTCAGATTGTCACTAAATATAGAAACTCTTGTAGCCACACAAACCGTGCATCGCCCCACAGCTGCTCATTTGCAATTTGTTCCTGCACTTAAAAATCTCTTAATGCTACAAATAAACTTCGGGAAAGTTACATCCCAATAAACAATGAGGTGTTGTTTAAAATTACATGTGCTACTGTATTATTAGGTCTCTACCGACACTACAATTATCTTTTGAAGCTGGCAATAACGCATTAGCTGTTCAGTCACACGCAGAAATAGACTGGTGGATAAGCCCTCTGCCATTTTTATGAATGGAAAATATTTTAAAAGATTGTTTCCACTTTCTTCTTTGTCCTCTCCCCCGAAAGGAGCCCCCGCGCCGCCACTCTTTCCCCACATCACTTTAATATTCATATATTTTATCCATACATTGCGATACATGATTAACTGCCTCCCCCCTACCACACACACATCGCCCCAAACAATACAGATACTTATTGGATTAACTACTCAGTCCTCGCTGGAAGGAAAGCGGTATCCGTGAGCTCTCGCTTTTATTTGCACGTACAATTGAAGATCTGTGGCATGACAACAAAAATAAATAATAGTTTTAAAAAAATTAAAAAAAAAAAAGAAAAGTGTATAATCCCTATGCGGAGCGCAGTGTCCGCCGCAGCATCCACCCGCTCCGCGGCACCATTTTTACTCGCCAAGGGAGTTCGCAGCGCGGCGGATCCTGCCCGGTTTTGCCCGATTTCTGCCCGGTTTTGCCCGATTCCTGCCCGCTCCCCGAGCAGCCGCTGCCCGGCGTGGGCGACCGGGATGGGCGTCGCAGCTCCCCGTCCTCCGGGCCCCCCCTCCGGCACAGCCTTGGCACCGCATCGGGAGTGGGGGAGAGAAAACAGAGGAGCGGGGCGGAAAGAATTAAAGCGAAGCCTTTAAAGTTTGCTGTTTGATTTTTGTCTGCCTCTGGAATTTTTGGAGGAAGGAGGGGGGAATAAATAAATAAATCTCGCAACCTGCCAGCTCTGCCTTCCCAACTGCTCGCCAAGTCACTGGTAGCCATTTTCATCTAAGGTACAGGAGGAGGAAAGAAAAAGGAAAAAGAAACCCGAAAAATCTTTAAGAAAAAAAAAATCCGAAAAAAAAGGAACCAAGACAGGAAAACCCCGCGGAGCTGCGCAGACCGGGGCCGCTGCAGCCGCTCCGCGCCCGCGCAAGCCCCGGCCCGCTCGCTGCCGAATTTTTTTTTTTTTCCCTGTATTTCTCCCCCTCTTTTTTTTTTTTTTCCTTCCCCCGTTCCCCCTTTTTTTTTTCCTGTTTTTTTCTTTTTTTTCTTTTTTTTTTTTCCCCGGGATTTTTTTTTTCCCCTTTCCCCCTCTCTTTTGCCGCAGTCTCCGTCCGGCGCTGGGCGAGTCCCGGCAACCCGCGCCGGCGAGGAGCTGATTTATCGCTGCTCCAGCCCCGGCTCGCAATTCTGTCACTCTAAATCACGCACATGCGGAGAGCGGGAAGGTTTTGGCCAGCTCCCTGCTCCCTCCCCACCCCCCCCCACCCAAAAAAAAATCAAAAATATAAATAACGAAAAGAAAAAGGTGTGGGGGGGGAGAAATCCAGGGGAGAGCCGGCGCCCCCCGACCCCCGCTGCAAAATAAAGTCTCAATAAAAGTGCGGGGGCGGCGCGGAGGGCGGGAGGGATGGAGGGAGGGGGGCACCTGGCAGCCGCCGCGCCCCCCCGCGCCCGCCCCCGCCGCTCCCCGCGGCGCCTCCCGGGCCCGGCTCTGCGGCGGGGGGTGCGGGGGGACCCCTGAGTTCTCCCGCCCAGCGTGGTCCTGCCTGCCAACGCTGCAACCCGCGTGTACATGTGCGTATCCACATATATCCCTATCCCATATGGATGTGGCTGTGGGAGGGTTACAGCTCCCGGGCTGGAGCTGCAGCATCCGCCCCGGCGGCAGTGGGATGCAGACCCCCGGGCGGCCTCCGGCTCTCCCAGATCCCCGGGCAGCCTCCAGCTTTTGCCGCCCTGCAGCAGAGGGGCTCTGTGCCAGCCGGCTGCAGCGACTGCGGTACCATGGTGTCCCAGCACTGCTCCCACCGCCCATGAATCAAATCCATAAAGCCAAGGATCCCCCAAGGATCCCCTGGTCCTGAGAAATTAGGGTATCATGGCTTGGGACCGCAGCTTGGCCTCCCTCCGCCATCTCCGTTAGGCCCTGCAGTGACTTTGCCTTTTATTTCCCATCACATCCTTTAACAGTAAAGAAAAAAGGAAAATAACTATGAAAAGCATTGCTGGTATCACTATAATTCACGGGTTGACACAATCCCTGGGAATTTTGTCCCAATGTGGGGTTCCCTTGGCCGTGTCCAGGGTCAGGGCAGGGTTGCAGGGGAGAAGTTTCAGGAATGCCTGAATCCCAGCAGCTGCACTGGCAAGTCCCTGAGACTTGCACTGCTGAGCGAGGGAGGAGTCATTCCTGAGAGCAGGACGGTCTCATGCCGCTGGAGATGCTTACACGGCTAATAAAATCTGGGATAAGCCCCCCAGCAATAATGCAGCACACAGGGCAGGAGGCTGAAACTGTTTTCCACCACTGCACTGCAGCATCAAACTTGGATTTACATGCAGCCCCCCTTGTTAAATTCAAGAAATATCTCCAGATTTTCAGTATTGCTGAGCTCCAAACTTTGGTGCAAGTGACTTCTGCCCTGCTTGGCAAGGAGAACCTGTGGGCTGGCGTTCTGCATGTGCAACATGGAGAGAACACTGAATCTCCATGGAAAATCCTTCCCTATCGTTTAGCAAATCAGAAAGCCAGGGAGAAATGTATAGAGCAGAGGAAAACACTGGACACCTGAGTGGAAGGAGGGAGTGACCATGGCCAACTGCGGTCCATGTCTAGCGGAGAATCTAGGGAAGCTGCTTTTCCCTCCCCTCAGCAGTGCTGCTGTTCCCAATGCTTTTGAGACACCAGGAATGTCTCCTGGTGTCTCAAAACAGAGAAAGCACCAGTGCTGGTGCTCCCAGTGCCCTCCGGCCAGGGGATTGCAAAGGAGGCAGTATCCATACACCCCCTTTTGCAGGGGTGGCTCTTTGTTCCTGCCGGGACCCTCATTCTTCAGCTCATCCCTTTGGATGGTTTTACAACGTCTTGGGGAAGGTAGGGTAGGGAGGGGGTCAGATACCCCTTGCCGGTGTCCATCACACAGGTACCCCAGCACACAGGTACTGCTGGTGCACAGGTACCCCAGCACTCAGACACAAGGATCCCAGCACAGCACTGCACCTTCACATGGGTACCCCAGCACCGAGTTACCCCAACATACTGCTACACCTGCCCACAGATACTCTGCCACACAGGTACCCAGCACACGGTAGCCCAGTACTCTGACACACCAGTACACCACTATGCACACTGGAACTCAATACATGGCTGTGCTTGAACACGGATACCCCCAAACACAGCCCCTGGCACTCAGCTACCCCATCAGCCCCCTGTCATGCCACATGCCCTGTGTGGCACCAGTGTGGGCTCATCGGGGTCTTTGCTGTTCCCTGGAGCAGGTGAGGTTGGTATAATTTCCCTTTAATCCCAAATGTCATGAGCCTTACTCCAAAGGCAATGCCAAAGACTTTTAAAAATTCCTAGTTAACTTGATTTAAAAAGTGTGACAGTAGGAAATAATGAAGGTTGCTTCCCCCTGTTGCCACAAATTTGCATTCAGCCCACAGACGACAGCAGCGGGACTGCGGCGTCGCTGGATTTCTTCGGAAAAGTTACCAGAGGCCTGCGAGACAGCTGGAATTCATATTAGAATATTTTTTAACGTGCTCTTACAAATACTTTGGCATACGCCTATTCCACTCCTTTTAATGATGTTGACTTCATTTCCTTTAATATGGGGCGAAAAAATGCTACACCAACAAGACTTAATTAAATTAATAAGAAGGAACAATAATAAATAATCCCAGTTGCGTTCCTGCAGGGTTGCAAAATACAGATCGGAGGGTCGGGATGGTAACACCCAACAACTTTCGCAGATGAGTTTTTAAGGCGGGCGCATCCCTGGGCCCCTGCTCTCCTCGCTGCTGCCCCTTCCCGTGTGCGATGCGGTGACAGAGGGGGCTCGGGGGGTACCCGGGGTGCGCGGACGGACGGGGGGGGTTGTCCCCGTGCCGGCGCAGCTGGGGGTGTGTGCGCACCTGTCTGCGNCTCCCGTCGCGCGCTCTCTCCCCCCACCGCCTCAGCGGCGCAGCGCCCCCTCCCGGCGGGAAACGCGCGGGAGCCTGAGGGGGCCGCGGGGCCGGGGCAGCCCTTGAGGCCGAAACCAGCAAAAGTACGGCAAAACCGGGGAAAATACATCCAGGTTCAAGCCTCCGAGCACCCTCGCCCTGCTTTGACAATGTTTCCGTCAGCCACAGTGTGTGTGACTGATGTCCGCAAAGTCAAGCTTTCTCTGTCCCCCCCGCCTGCGTGTGGGACTTGAAGGTGGGGTGTCCCCTGCTCCTTCCTCCGCAATTCCAGAGAGGTTTTGGAGGAGAGGGGATGCATTCCCCTGGGGAAAATCATTCCCCACCTTTTCCGCAACCCAACCCCTCTCTGGACACCATCGGTGTCCCCTGTGTGGAGCAGATCCCTGTCCCCAGCGGGTCAAGGAGGGATCCTCGTGCCCTGCAATTGGCGCTTGGATTCCTCCCGTTATTTATCCAAAGGGTGCTTTGTCATGCAACCAAGCAGATCTCCCATGGGAGATAGGTGTGCTCAGAAAAATGGAAGATGGGCAGGTGGTTTCAGCCTGGGGGAACATTAATACACAAGTACAGGTCTCTGGCTGATGGATGTGTGCTGCCTTCACCTGCTAATTCACACCAGCTGTTGGCATGACCTGTCCTGCTAATGGTCCTGAAGGTGCTTTGTCCCTTTTCCCACTCCTAACCAGCCCAGTAAGGGCAGGTCTGGTCACTTAATGCTAATGCCTATAAGGCTTTCAGAACGTAAAAGTATTTATTGTCTATTCAGCATTAGTATTTTCAAGTTTTAGCTCTAAAATGCTGCAAACTCCTGAAAATTGCCTGTTACCGTATGTCTATCACTTTTCTGCCTTCAGCCTCAGCAAAGCAATCCCTGTGCACTGGGAGTGTTGCCTCGAAGGACATTCCCTGTTATCTCCCTGAATAACACTGATGTACATACAAGAGGACAAAAGATTTCACATTCGAGGTATAGATGCACGTATACACCACAGTATTGACGTAACCACCCACAGAAATGCTAACATTGATTTTAAAGGAAAACTCTGCATAGGCTTTGTGCTATTTTCCTTAGGCTTTCTGCAATTGACTTCCAGAACCTCAGGAGAAAACTCCAAACTTGAGGGATTTTAACCCGACAGAGAACTTTCCAACGTGCTCCACAGAAATGTTTCTTGGCTGCTTCTGTGGCTGCCTCTCTTGCTGGTGTTCACTGAGACAAAATACACATTTTTTACCCGACCGGCCAAATTTTTTTTTACCCAAGTAATAAAATATGACACTAGAGGGCGGCCTATTAATGTAATTCAATAATGAAGTTGCAGCGACTGCACATGGAGATGCAGCACTGTCCCCTGCTTGGAGGCAGGGTTGTGGCTGGAAGCAGGTCTGGGAACGCTGCCTTCTCCTGCTCAGAGGCAACCAGCACTGCCCCAAGACACGCGGAATATCCTGGATGTGATACCAGAACCCAAAATAATGACTATTCCTAAGAAGTGTGATTTTCCAGCAGACCCATGTGACTGCGTTGTCTCATGTGTTCAACACTCAGTCCAGCTCGGAGAAGGCTGTGGCAAGAGCTATCCTGTCCATTCTCCCATGACAAACCCATGTCCTGCCCCAAACCACGGCCCCTACTTTGGCAGGTAAAGGACAGCGCTGCAGTTGCAGCCCAGTTTTAGCTGCCTGCACTGCAGTTCAGTGAGCACAGTCCCTGTTGGCAGCTCACTCTCTGGCTCTGCACAGCCTTCCTGTGACTGAGGAGGTCTCTTACCATTCCAGAGACCGGTTTCCTTGTGTCAAATGAGGTTAATAGCTGCGTGCAATTTAATTAATTAAAGGCTGTGAATATTTTTAGAACAGCAGCCTCAGTATGTGTCAGAAATACCAGGTATTATCTGAGTACACAGTGCTGGCATTATTGATATTTACATTTTGTACTGCCTGGAAGTGAGGATTTCCTGGTGAGAGGCTGCCAACAGCAACACCTTTCTCCCCCAGATTTAGAATCTGTGTATCAAGCGCGAGCCAACAGGCACAAGTGACGTCAGACAGAGGTAAGGCCAAGGACACAGGTGACAATACATTGTGCGCTGGCAGGGACTGGTGACACTGGAAGTTGTCACACATGGACCAGACCACAGGCATCCTCAAGAGTTTTTCAGTGCTGGGAGCCTATCAAAGGTAATTCAGCATGTTCCGCAGAGAACATTTTAAGCTGAACTTAACGGAGACTTTCTTATTGTCTGCAGCAGAAATTGGCCTGGAGTTACAGATGCAAAGAACTTAAATAAGTGGCTGCTTTCCTGAAAGCTGATGTTCCTTAGCATTTAGCAATAACGTGTCCTCGGTTTTTGCTAGATTGCAAACGAGCAATTAATTCTTCAGCACTTGTGCAGAATACTTTAAAAATGGAAACATGAAAGTCTTCTATTAAAATGAAGTTGATAGTATGCACCTGCCACTAATGTACTGTACACTGTGTCTTCCACTCATTATAGTGATGATTTGGGTTGAGATCAAGTGTCATATAGTGAAAATCACTTCAACATGTGCCTGTTCATATGCATAAACTCCTGTGTACCAGATGGCAAAATATAATGACATCTTAAACAGCTAATTGCATAAACCTTGTAATGCAGATAATTGCTGAACCAAAGTATGAGTTAATAATTTCCCACTGTATTGCCTGGCTTGACACTAATTCTAAAGGAAAGTTGTGACAATTCTAACACACTAAAGTTCACCAAGCGGTAATTAAAACTAGCACTTAAAATCATTCGACTTTCAAACCCTTAATTACAATTCAGTGGAATCACTTTGTAGAAATCTAACATTTATAGATAGTTACATGATAGCTGATATTTCATCATCATCCCTTTCATGGTGGTGTTCTAAGGCACGCTTCAGGAAGCGCGTAGCTCTCCCTGGAAGCTTAAGGTTGTACTGGTTTCTGTACCAGTGGTCACTGGAAAACACTTGGAAAACAGTGGTCAGGACAAGGAGTTTCTCCATGGGCTACACTTAAGGCAGTGTGGCAAGTAGTCCTTTTTAATCACCTGATGATATATAAATGTAAATATGCATCAAGCCACTACAATGAAATGTATCAGGTTTCATAGTGTGGGTTTAAAAATTGAATTGTTGTGGTTGGTTTGATAACACAATGTACTGACCTCAAAGCCAGGCCTCTAACACATCCTGAGCTGTTACCGTGTATTGGAAAAGCTGCCATGAAAATGGAAATAGAATTAATGATGGTAAATACAGTTTTAGGAGAAATAAGCCTTAGCAGACAAACGCAATTTCTTCCTTTGATGAGGCGCATCAAATAATATGATGAAGGTAAAGACTGAATGATAAAGGTCAATGAAGAGATGTGATATTCATTTTTTTATGGAGATTAGAATTAACACTGTGTGATATTCCGATCAAAAAGCATTAGAAATAGCAGCAGAGCATGCACTAATTAGATTAGGAATTGGCAAACAGCCTGTTAAAAAGTAGCTATGAATCAGGAGTTGTTATCAAACGGGAGAGTTTTACCAGGATCAGCATCAGGTCAGATGCTAGTCAATGTTTTCTTCAATGATTTGGATGTAAACACTGTAAATTCACAGCTGATAAATCTGAGGGTGACAGGAACATTGGTGGAGTGACAGACAGTGATGAGAATGACACTCCAAGTGATCTCAGTTGCTTCATGAGCTGAGCCCATTCAAATACAATTGCTTTTAATACAGACAATATAAGATTATGCGGTTTCTAGTGCTCACACTTTTAAAAAATCATTGGAAAACTGGAGAGGGTGCAGAATAGAGCCACAGAGAGGATTTTAGGGCTGAAGAAAGTGCTTAATGGTGAAAGACTTGAAGCGCTCAATCTGCCTTGCTTACTGGAAAGAAGACTGGGACGTGACATGACTGTAATGTGTAAGTATTTAAGTATCTACGAGATGTGTCTGGAAATATCAGCTGGATACTGACAACGATTTTAATCTTTCAGAGAAAAATGGATAACTGCAAGTTGAAGTCAAGCAAACTCAAGTGAGAATTTAGGGGGTTTTAATAGTCAGAGTAGCTGAAGGCTGACTTTCCAGGTACAAAGTGGATACTGTCTTTTTTAAAATTCTATTTTCAGGGCAAGACCAGAAGACCTGTGGTAACTAAAACCAAGTAAGTGCATTTAATGCAGGGGCAATGGCACACACGTTGTCATGTATCAAGGGGCTTTCTCTAGCCTTCAGTGCTGTGAGTCTGTATACATTAGCAGAGACACAGCATAAGCATTTGGGAGCAGGAACGTACACCTGTGTAATGGAATAATCAAGTAATAGCTAGTCTAACACATTTCATGGGCTCTCCAGTCCCAGGCCAGGTGTGCAGATATCGCACATTCATCTATCTCTAATAATGCATTATTTTTAAAAAGAGCCAGTTTGTGTGCTGCTGGAGCTACACAACTTCCCCAAAAAGCAGCCCCCAACCAGTAGATCCGTCACCCCTTGCTTGCCTCCCGGTGTGAAATGACGGATTCCTCAGAGCTCTGCGCCTCTGCTCTGTGGTAAAGGAGAAGCAGTGACCCCATCTCTGGACATCTTCTGCCTGAAAGCCTGTTTTATTCACAGTGTGAATCAGACATTCCTGGATGGGACTGGGTTACAGGCATAATATTAGCCTGAAACTTCACCCCAAGCCTCTTTTTCTGATACAATTCTGTCTCAGTAATTGATTACTGTAAGAAATGCTGCCAAACACTTGTCCTGCTGCTCAGAGTTTCCTTTTGCTCTGGCCATACACACCCACCACAGCAGTTCCCTGCATGTTGCTTGCATCCTACAAACTTGCTCCTCTCTCAACACCCGAAAAACCTCAACAACTGTCAGCCATGAGCAGGCAGTAATAATTTCAAGACTCTACAGTACCACTACATGGTGCCTCCAATTACAGCTCGATGTAATGCAGAAGGAAGAGAAAGCAGGGACCTCATCCCATTTCCTTCAGCTCTGGCACGTTCTTGGAGGTCTCACATTTAAGTTTAGACAGAGCACAGTTCAGCCTAGCCCCTGACCAGAGCTGGGGGCTAAACTCTATCAAATTCAATAGCACAGACAGTTCTGTGCAAGGCTCAGCACATCCTCTCTACCTTTTAACATATTTATTAGCCCATGAATCATAACTACCAGGTGTCTGCGTTGTTACTAATTTTACAGACAGATGTAACTGGATCTGATATGAAATACTTTAATGTCAGGTTTCCTTACTGCTCCCTGGGGTCTTTCCAGCTACCCCTGCTGAGGATCAACAGCCCTTTCCTCTGTGGGAGCAGCACTGCCATTTACAGCTGGTGAGGATCAGGCTCAGGTTTTCCCCTAGAGAAAGATGCTCCAGGGCAGATGCCATTCCTGACAGTTAAAACACTTTCAGTCTATTCTAAGCATCCTCTGTAAAACTTCAGTTCAAGGTGATTGTGTCAAGCTCTGCAAAGTAACTCCATTCAGCAGAGCTCACAGTGCATGTGTGGTACATGAAGAAATTGCACTTTTTTGTGTATTTACCTCCTAATTATTTACCTGAGGCAGTCCCTCAACTGCCTGTAGCTAGTTGGAGTTACAGCCTTCCCTCACACACTCCAGCAGCTGCATAGAACATGTGCCTCCAGGTGGTCCTGCGTGGTTTTTCCAAGAGCACTGTTCTTCAGGGAAATTTCAGTACAAACCTCTATGAGATTCATGCATTTCATTCATTGCCCACGTGTAAGTGCAGAGTATCACTGATGGTATTTCAGCCTATGTATTTGCACCATAACTACTACACACTGTCCATAGAAGAGACACTGATAACTATAACAAACCAAAGCAAAAAAAAAAGACACTGAGATTCATTATTAATTGATAACTTAAATGCCAGATGTTCAAGGGATATTGAAATTGTCAGTGATAGCAAAGCCTGGACAGCTCAACCGTCTCAGGGACTTAGGCAGAGATCAATGCAATGGCTGAGGAACTGCCTTTGGCTTGCAGTGATGCTGGTGATCAACTCAGAGCAGAAAATTGTCCCACCAATCAACTCAGCAGCTTAAAATGAAACACAAGCTGAAATTAGTTGCTGGGAAGGATGTTATCTAAGAAACTTGTTTTTCTTTAAAACATCTGATAGATCCAGGATGTGGCGGTATGACAAGATGGTGACTTATTTCTCAGTCTATGAATGTAAATTCATCTTCCTCTTTTCTTTCAATACAAAGAAGTCTTTGAAGTCAAACTTGGGGATAGATTATCTTCCAGAAGTGCAAATCTAGAAAACAAGGCAAAATATGTTGTCATATGTCTTTACTGCTCTTTGCAACATTATCTTCTGCTTAGCATTTCTAGATACTTATTATATCAATGCACTGACAGACTGAAAACAATTTCTGATCATGGGTATTATCAAAACAGAATTTAGTACTGAAAACATAGCATGCATTTTGAGTTTTATTAACAAATCCTGCTGAAATTTAATCTCTCCCCATCACTCCCTTTCTAACCAGGATTCAGTAACATTCAAATGGTGCTAACGTAATAAATATTCACTAAAGAGTAACATAACTCAGAGTTCTCCTACCTGGCTGTGGTGCTCTTCAGAGGAGGAGCCATCTTCTCATCTTTTCTCTTCTATCCAGGAGGTTTTTAGGAAAGGATCAGCCATCATATTTTACCTTCTCCTAAAAATGCATGCCTGTCTTTGTCATGCCTCATATGTCTCCTGATATCGAAAGACATTGGAGATAGACTGAAAAATCAGTTGGTAGGTAGAGAAAATGCTCTGGGAGACTGAGCCTCCAGATTCTGTTCTCCGTGGAGCAGTTGCCCTCTGCCATTACGCTGATTAAACAACCTTATGATAAAATACAGTGTCATCTTAGAAGGGGAATTTGCTTCCAGAACTGGTGAAAATCACTGGAGATCTATCATTTCTCCAGATGAACACCTGGCAACTGATTTTCTTTACCCTGCCTAGTTTGCCTTTGATTTCTAAGACCCTAAGGCACTTAGAGATGAGAAAATAGTTCAGTCTATAAAAAAGAAATGCACCTCTCCTCTTAGCATTGGTTCTCAAATTGTTCTTTCACGCATTGCTATCGCCATGTGTAATTACTTGCAGGTGTCAGCTGGAACGTGCTGTCTTTTGTCTTCTCAAGTGCTTTGGCCAGCAGGGACCTAACAAGCTTTGGTTTGCAGTGATTAATAGGTTGGCTGTTGGTCTGAATGACCACTGGAAAAGGACATCCTGTAAGATAAGAGCTTTCACTGTCAGTCATATGAATTGCTTCACCTCAGAATGTTCCAAAGCACCATTGCTGGAACAGTTTGGACTTGGGTCTGAAGCCAGTGAGAGTCACAGACGTGCAGGACTCTGCAATAACTTGCAATTCAGTGGTTGAATTCCACTATAAGCACCAGAACAGGCTAAGAAACCAGTGGCCTTGATCACAATTAGACCTGATTTATACACATTATTTGCTTATCATCTATTCCATATCACATCAATTTAGGTTCTTAATATAGGCACTCATCACAGCAGTGATCGCTGTCTGCTCTGTTAATTGATGATTTCATTGTTCATTGCACCTATTTATGTGTGGGTGTCAGGAAAAGTTTTGTTGTTTCAGCTATGAGAGCATACTTAAGAACAGTTCTCCAAATCATCAAAATGCCATTCAAAAATCCTCAAAATCTCCAAAATGGGATTTTGAATCAGGTAGTGGCTTCAGGGGAAAATCTGAAGATTTCCTGCAGAAAGAGAACAAATTCTTTAGAGATTTTTGGTCCAGTAGACTGGCTGCTGAAGGCTTCTCAGGTAGAAGAAACCTTTTCCAGGAAGTTTCTGCAAGGCTCTGACATTTATAGAGTGGCTGTCGGTGTTGCATAACCTCAGGAGCATCATTATCATTGACCTATTGTAGAGCTGCCACTATTTCATGTCCCGTGTTCTTCAGCAGAGCAATGCTTATTAGTGCATTTCTTAACTCACCTCTTGTCAGTAAGAGCTTTTTGCTGTGTCTCTTGTTTCTATTTAGGATATAGAGTAAGAGGAAGACAAAGAGGTTTTAAAAATTAGAGAACTTGGAGTTATGAGCTGTTTTTATAAATTTTGGCCAGGGTTAATTTCATAAAGATAATTCTCATTTTATATTTGTTTCAAATAACAAATTCTAATGCTGTTTTAATTTTGCTGTTTCATTTTTAACCTCCATTATTTATCAATTTCTTTAAATTGTTTGGCTTGTTCACAGCACTCTTTAAGGCTTCTCCCCCTCTATTATTTTATCGTGGCAGTTGAAGTGATCTCTGTATAGTCAAACACTGCTTTATGCAGATCCCATTGGGGCTATTCACATATCCATATGTGCATGCAGTTCCCACTAATGCTTGTCAATGAGACTTAACATATGAGCATGGACATGAGAATAGACCCCTTGCTGGGCACTTGACTAGATGGAGGGGTTTTTTTTTGATGTTGATCCAGATCACTCACAGCAAACGTCGCTGTTATTAGAAATCACTGCACTTAACAGGACCACCGAGTGCAACCTCCCTTTCCTTCTCCTCCTTCCACATGGGAGCTGCTTGGTGGGGTTTGCAGGCTCATGGTAAATATTTCTTAGACACAAACTGGAATCCAAGGTTATTGCATAAAGTAGCTTTATTCTGTCTGTTCCCTTCTGTTTGCCATGAAACAGTTAAGTCACTCCATTAAAGAAAGGGCAGGTTTTTTTAAGGAATTAAGTGGGACTTGGATATTTGGGCTCTGTCTGTGGTTCCACCTAGGCAGGATGGTTGGAGCTTTAACATTCAGTACTTATGAAAACAAATGGAATGCTGAGCTAACTTGGAGCATTTACATTTTATTTCCATGTACCTGTTTTTAGCATCTTTTGTGGTAACTGTGGGCTCCCCACTCTGCTGGTATTCATGTGCCATTCAAGTGATGACAGAACACTTTCCACCATGAAGTCTTCAATATGTTTTGTAAAACTGATGCATCTTGTGTCATTTGTAATCCCACTCCACTGCAATTCAGGGAGATGCAAATGTTGAATCAGTATTTTTTGTTAACCATATGAAAATAATTACTGATTTCAGAGTAATTTGTAATGAAAATGTGTCCCCATCTGAAAGAGGAAATGACCAAGTCAAGACACGTTCTCTCAATCTCTTTTCTGCTAGGAGGTTTCCTGCTTTTAAGCCACACTGAGATTTTGGATGGTTGTTTTTTTTTTTAATGTATGATCCTTGGAGAAGTTTACTGAGCTATAATTCTGGGTGCACTGGGGACCAATGAACTGAAGTAAAGTCAAACATCGGCAGGAAGCACAGTGTTTCAATAGCCAGCCCTTCAGGAATTAATTTATTTAGTTTAAATCTTCACTTTCTACCTCACTCCATGCTTTCAGATTTCCCTACTGGCACTAGAAGCATGAACAAGCCTCTGACAGAGTACCAGGACACAAGAGTGTCTGTTTTCCAGAGATCTGGCCCTGATCCCCCCAGCTCCATTGTGAGCAGAACATCGTACCAGGGCAGAAATCTTGAATTTAGTCCCTGTGGACATCAGAACTGACCTTGACTAAACTGGGGGCACATGTCAGGACAGAGCCAAATGAGAGCAATTTCAGCATGCAGTAACTCACAGTTATTCATCTCCCAAGGTTGGCCAGTCAAGGTTGGCCAATCTTTTCTATTTTAAATGTTGATTTTTGATGCTCAAAATTTTACCTAGTGGTATTAACCGCTAGGAGATATTTTCCAAAATTCATTTCTTTGTCAGGCTGATTTCTTTCTAGAAAACTTTAACCCAAACTAATTCATCTACCTGTAAGAAAGATTCTAGGAAATATTTTTCAGTGTTACTGTTCTCATAGTTTGACCTTGTAAAGCACTGATAACATCCTGGTTTGAAAGCAACACCTAGGAGACTGGCCTACATCATCTGTTTCTCAAGGAATGTTTTATGGAAATCTCAAAAATCCATCAAATCTCAGAAGCCTTTACAAACTTCACATTTGCTTGTGCTCAGCAAAGACTTTACAGCATTAAACTGCTAAAGTTGGAGCAGGTTTTACAGGGAAGAGGCACCATTTGGGAAGAGTGCACAGTGCCTGTCTTACCATGCAGGGGTTCATAAACACCTTTCTACAATGTTCTTTCAAATATTTGCTAACTTCTGGGTGCTCAATCTTGCATTCCCAGCAGTGTCCTGTGAACATCCCCACTTCATGTGCAATTAAATGTCATTTACAAAGCAGGTAATGAGTTAAAATAACCGTGCCCCTGTTGTTTAGGAGGAAGTATGTCTCTTAGCTGGTACTAATGGATGGCAGCTATTAGTTACTCCTACATTAAGGTGCATTCATATTGAAATTTTGTACTGTCATTACAATGCATTTGATTAAAATGCAGAAGAATTACACATTAAATATCATGTGGCTGGATGGAAGCGTAATTTAGCTGAGTCTGCAGATGCAGTCATGCAGGTGTTTCTGTAATTCTGATTCACTTGGTAAAACTGTTGATGTTCAGTGGCCCTCAAATCACATAACCATCTGTGGTTCAGTTCCTTGTGAAAGGAATTCCTTATGCTTTTTATCAGATATGAACGCTGGATTCCGAAGCAAAACTTCTGTGAATTAAGCAACATTTAAATGTTTGGTGTTTGGGGGGGAGGAGAGGTATTACATACATCAGGTATTTCAGCTTGCATTTGTCAACCACAGAGCTACTGCAAGAAGAGGATAAATCCTGGGGTCTTTTTGAGAACCCTGTCTCTCTTCAAGGAAGCATTATGCTCTCTTAAATAAGAAAAATTAATATGTAAGTCTGGATTGTGTCTGATTTGAAGTTTTTGAAACTAAACCAAGTTTTGTCTAATGCATCTCCCTAACAAAACAGTCAGGTGCCTGAAAAGCACTGAATGTGGGTTTTTATAGGTAGAGTCACATTTTCTGCCTAGCCCTCGTATCAATAAATACAATCTTAACAACTGCAACCGTTGCAGCTTTAGTTTTCACAAAACACAAGATAATGCCAAGTACTTTCAGTGCAGAGCCAGAAAGCTGAGCCCAACACCAGGTGGGTCCACAAGTGCCAGCAGACACTCCTCTGTCCTTACAGACCTGCTCATGTCCCATTTCTTTGCTAGACTGAGAACTTCTCCAAGGCAGGAAGCCACAACTGGGAAATTGGAGCAGATAGGTGAGGAAAGCAGGGACAGAGCTTACAGGAGCTCAGTTCAGTGCAAGGGCTGTGACTGGGGGTTTGCAGTGCAACTCACTGCTGACCTTCCTATGATGTTTTCCAGCCCATAGGTCTTCCCAGGCTGGGAACATCCAGCCCTTCACTCCATTTGGAATCAGGCTGACGTAACTTTTAGAGAATCACAGACTTGATGTCATCAGAACACAAGCAATCAAGCTAATGTGGAATTTTGTCTAGGAAGTCTTTCAGGGTTGAGCACAGTTTGAAAGAAAAAAAAAGTCAGAATCACAGGTGGTTTCCTCTTTACCTCAAGGGTCACTGTGTTTACATTTTGAAAAAGTGATTGAGCTAATTTATAAGACTTTTATTTTTAAGGAAAAATAAAGACCTCACAAGAATTTTAGTCCATCAGCAACACATGGAAATGAGAAAAATCCTCAGTTGATGAAATATTTATTTATCATTGAAATCCCAGACATTTGCATCCAATGTAAGGGCAAAACAAATCGTATGCGTAACCTCCTAGAGAATTCTGTTAAAAGCAGTTTTGGATACCTGTAAGTAATTATGCTATCACATTCTCTAACGGATTTAATTTGGGCCAAGTAGCAACTACTGTATGTCCAAAAAGATAATGAATTAAAGCAATGCTTTGGCATATCCCCTCTCTCAAATGTTAGCAGCCTCTCAAGTGACTTGAAAAATGGGCTTCAATAAATGGACAGGAAAATATAAGCAATTAAATTCAATCAATAAAGCTGTCCTTGACCAAAGTCCAAACATTAAAAACAACTCCAATTGAATTATGAGAAATCCTTTTCTGATTTTAACTAGATTAGTTTAATCACATGGGCATTGAAGTTGCGTGCCATTCCTCACTAAGTTTATGAAAACAAAAAGCTCCACACTGTTCCCTGTCCCTCACTTCAGCCCAGCTCTGCATTTCCTTACAGAAGAGCTTTCTTCTGATGAACAAGGTCACTCATTTAGAGGAAAACAGCAGAGCAGGGTTCCAGGTGACAGCCCTGGTTTTCAGCCTTCTCTTCCCTTCCTTCACTTCCACAGAACCCCTTGTCCCCATAACTACTTTGTCCCTTTCTTTCCTTTTGTTGAGAAACAGGAACATTTCCAAAACCCTGAAAAGCTACTTAGAATGTAAACCTCTCCCAAGTCACAAAGTAACTGGAAGGTTTTGACACCACCTCCTCCTCCCATTCTCTCTTCAGCTTTTGTTCTGCTATACTGATATAGCTGAGGACAAATACATTAACAAAATCAGGAGTGCTCCAAATTATGGTAAGAATGTACATACACACAGAGATAAGCAAACCTGACAACAGAAATTCTTTAGAAGTAAACAAAAGACAAAAATCCCACACAAACAAAACAAATCAAAAAACCAAAAACTCAGAGACTTCTAGAAAAAATATTTTTGCAACAATCAGTTATTTCCAGAACCATTATGAATAACATAGTATGTCTAAATTCAAATCCTCCCTGAGAAGTGCAGCTCAGTGAGGGAATTTAGGGATTTCAAACTCTGTGCTGGAGTACCTCCCTATTGCCTTAGAGAAAACAGGAGTTCACCTCCTTCCTTCCCCAGAGAGGCAGGAACAGCTGACAAATAACTTTACACAAGCCAACCAGCCTTCAGCTGGGAATCACTGCACAAGTCTACTCTGCCTTCAGGAGATCCGAACCAGCAACACCTGTGAGCTAAACATTGCTTGGCTGCTTCTCTGAGCTGACCTGTACAATGAAAGTAATCTCTTATATTCGGGGGAGAATATAATGTGAGGTTACTTTAGATCTGACCTTTCAGCCACAAAGCACTTAAGATATGAAATAGATGGATCTGGGGAAATAATTCATAAGTAGCCAAGTATTAGTTGAATTTTTATGCTCAGGGGAATTGAGGTTTTTCAGCAATTCCTTCCAAAATGAAGGCTGAATTATGACACAATGATTTTCCTCAGATAAGGGACAGTGGATCAGAAGCAAAGTCATTTCCCGTCCTATAAGAAGAGAAGTAAAACATTGCAATCAGAAAGAGGGAGCAAAAAGGTTGGAGGCACTGGGCCTGCTGGCTCTGCAGGATGACTCTGGAGACCTTCCCATGAATGCATCCCCACAAATGCTGTATCCAGATCTGTATCTCCAGACACAGAGCCAAGTGTGACAAAACTTAATATGAAATATTACAATAAGACTAATATCACAAACAAATGCCTGGCGCTGCAGTTCTGAAAACTCACACTGATGAATTCTCCTACTTGACTTCATCTTGACCACTTTGGCTGATACTTCAGTAACGTGTCTGGAGATCAAGCTGAGTAGAAAGACACCTGAAAAAAGCAACTCCCTTCCTGCTGACAGCAGAACCTCTGCCTTGGACAATTTCTAGCTGTTTGCACACATACTGGGAAGCCCAAGGAGCTTGTATTCCCTTAGCAACCAAAGTTGGCACCTGTGGTATTTGTTTTCAGCTACTGACACCAAGAGTTTGAACTTACATCTGTTTTACTGAATTATGGTAAAACAGTCTTACTAACTGCAAAAAGCAGATCCCATTTGGACAATGCCATCCCGATCCTTTGCAGCTTGTGCTGCCTGTAATTTCATTTCACATCCCACCCAGAAATTACAGGAAACTGCTCAGCACAAGAACCTGATAAGCCTTGTGCAGGCTGGGGTTTGACAGCTTAACCTATTCCCAGCTTTAAAACTTGCCTATGCAGAAGTTTTCCTAACATCTTTTATAGTTTGTTCATAAAGGACTGTCCACGTGGTGCCTTATCACAAACCGTGGAATGAGTCCAGGAGATGGCAACAACATGAACTGCTGTGGGGGATAACAAGGACTCTGTTATGACTGGGAACGTTTGCAGTACTATAAATAACTCTATCAATATTGTGATAATGGCACTTTAAAGAGGTCTATTTTACAAGTGTTGAATGTAAGAGAGACCACAGCTGTGCTCATTAATTCTGAAGTATGCTCCTCTCTACGTACAATTTGCAGGTGTAACAATAGGAGTGTTGACTCAGTGCAGGTCTAGCTAATGTTTGGATTAAAAAAAAGGTCACAGTAGCATGATTAGTTCTTAACGAGTCTTTATTGTATTTGGCAGAGGGAAAGCAAATGATGATAGTTTAATTGAAAACAATAAAAGTAAAATGGAACTTTGTTACAGAATTTAGCTATACGTAAATAGCTTCTCCCCCCCAAAGAGCAAGTACCGTAATTGACAGCAGTAGATCTTTTGATAATTAATTGCAGTAAATTATCACTTGGCACAAAGAAGGCATAATTCTAATTAATTTGCAACCTTTCCAGCATAACACTGAATTGAAAATGGCACTGCTGTAATTTTTTTGAAGCTAATATAGAACTGGAGTACAAACAACATTTTGATGCTTTCTTGTGTTTCCCTTGTTTGGAGTTGAACTGGGGTGATTCGGTCCTCTCCACACAATTGCTGGGATGACCCAAATGGGCAGGAGTTTCCTGCACAGTCAGGATTAATCTGCCACAGCATGGGATAATATAATTATGTACAGAGATACAGGCAGAGAACAGGTTCAGCTGGGGCTCATCTGGGACATCAGTGCCTTGATTTGAGGACAGTCAGGGCTGCAAAGTATCCCTTTCACTGTCCTTTTAATGTAGGCTTGGTTCAAAATGAAGGTTTGTGGTAATGTGGACAGGCCAGACTGTTTAAACAAAGCTCAGAACTGCAATGTCTGTCAAATCCCTCAGTTAACTTAAAAATGATTTTTTTTTACCTCTGGGAACACAAATCCCCCTTGGCAGCTGCAGGGCCAAGCTACACGGCAAGTCCTCTTGAGGAGGTGTGATGGAAGGAGGTCTGTGGAGGCAGCCAGCTCACAGAACTGGGAGCTTTTAACTCCGAGGACTGCCGGGATGCAGTGGCCAACAAATCCATCTTAAGTAGGATGCTCGGTGAGTGCTTATGGATGAGGTGCTGTTCCTCTCTCATCATAACCAGAGTTTACAGTGAAGCTCCCCAGCTAATGATTTGTTAATGGCATCAAGATCTGGGCGCCAATCTGTGACTTTGCAAACAGCCCACAACTCTTCTGTGCCTCAAAACTTTTCAGTGTCCCTGGGAGATAATATTTACCTCCCGCACATCAGTGTTGTGAGAATAAATTAACTTTGGGAGAGTATGTTGAGCTCCTTGGAAAACAGTTACTAAATAAGTGCAAGTATTATCATATATTAAAGCAGATCAGCTATTAAAAACAAGAACAAGTCCTCAGATCTGTAGTCTTCGCTACATCAGTTTCTCCCTCCTTTGCTGATTACTGTTAGCCTTGATAATAATGAACTCAAAGACGATATTAACAGCCTAACCTATACTATGATTTAATCTTGATTGCCACAGATCAAGGTTTGATTTAATTGCTCTAGAATTAATTAGGAAGTTATAAAAAAGAATTTTCTCTCTAAATAAAGAAACTGTTTACATTCAATTGGAGTTCATGTTGGAACAAATCGTTAAGCTATAAAAGATTACATCTGGGCTAGAATTAAAGTCAAGCCGATTCATTAACCCAAATGGTAGCCCAGAGATTACTAACATGGTATTTCTGCTTTGGTGATCAAAGGATCAAGGATACATGGCTAGATGACCCTAATTGAAGCAATCTCCACTGAATTTTGTAAATGAACTTGAAAGTACTCAGAAGATAGTCATGTCAATGTGGAGAATAAATTTATTCTGGTAGCCTTACTTTATACATAAGGAAAAGGAAAGAAAAGATAATGGCAATATGGCAATACTTTATGAAGTACATAAAACAAGCATATTTTCCTTGAGTTATGGAGGAACCTTATCCAAATTGTTTATAGTTGTCTGTTAGAGATTTTGAAATAAATGGAATTTACAGTCAAAAACTTCGTTGCTATTGCCCTGTCAATGACCTCATCACACCTGACCTATAGGGAGTATCTTCTGCTGGGTTAGCCCATAAATCAGCCTGCAGGCAAGGCCTTTCCCTCAAAAGCTGAATTAGGTATGATAGTTTTATTGTGTGAGCTACTGTTCACCGGGGACTGAGTAGAATCTGCTGCCCGTATTTCACTCCAGAGTGCAGGATGGATGAACTCCAGCCCTGGTCCCAATGGGGAGAGTCCAAGTCTGTGCCTTGCTGAACCTCTGAACCTACAGACTCTCAACTCATCATTGGGAAGAGCTGCAGATGCTTTGTCAAGGTAATGCTTGGAAGTATAAGCTCAGGTTTTCTCAAGTTTTAAATAAGAAAGATCTGCTTAAGTGCTAAACAAGAACAGCAGTGTGACTTCTTTTGAAAGCCTGGTATAGACATTAGTGAAATCCTACATATCCCTCTGTGGACAATCAAGAGTCATTGAGTGTAGGAACTTCCTGACAAGGAAGACTCTGATTCTTGGTAGAAAGGGGAGGAATTGGATGTGATAACTAGTGATGGACAAATTTCAAAAGGTTCAAGGCTTGTGCTTGTTTTGGATAACCATCCGGGAGCTTTGATGCATATCCAAAGCTTATCTGGACCTCCTGGGCCTGTAAATATTGGGATGGAAATCTTGCAAGAACAGGCTCTCTCAAGAGGTTTTTTTCTCTTTTGGTAATTTGGGCAAGTATTTTCTTGTCACGCTGTAGATACAACAAAAATAGTAATGACAAGACATGAGACCTGTTCTTTAAGAGTACTTCATCAAGTCTAAATCAAGAATAAATATAAAAGCTTCTCTTAAAATGCTTTCCACCTCTCCAGACCTTCTTGTGGTTAAGAGGGGCAAACTTTTAAAGTAAATGGGGACAAATATGTCTCAGTTCTTTCTGAAGTTAACTGTGCTACAGACCTTTTGAGTTGGGTACTTCCGTCATTTAATCTGCTTTGGTACAATTGCTTTTATGTATAACATAGATAATAACAATGCTGCAGAGATTTTTGGATAAATGAGATGTAGATCAAGGTAGCAGGAATATTGGCACCTTCTGAAATGCTGTTTGTGTGTATGACCATTAAATGAAATAAACCCTACCTTTCAAAGGCCAGGATTTCCATGAAATCTCATGTATGTTTGAGAAAGTTTTTATATGTGTATGTACCCATGTACATTCCCTAGTTCTCCACAGGCACAAAGTAGATTATAGCTGCCGAACTGTTTCAATTGGTTTTGTAGAGGAGTGTTTTTGGTTTACCCACTACAAATGTAGTTATAACTAAAATATATATAATATATAAAATGTAGCATAACTAAAATATAGTTATAGAGAATAAATTTTCCTTGGATGATAGAGAATGGGCTCCTGAACCTGGTGGAGGGCCCCGGTCTCTGTCTCAGGCTAGAGTGACAGAAAGTGGGCACTCTTCTGAGAGCTCTTTCCAGGACTGTCTGGAGATGAATCAGCAAGTTCAGTTAGGTTTGTTTTTGGAAATGTGACCAAACTCCTGAAGCCAGGGCTGTCCTTCCTATACATTTGTTTTACTATTGGCAAACAGTTAAAAGTCCACACCATTTCTGAAACACCAGCTTAGGCAGGGGAGAGTTTCCTGTGACTGAGTAACCTTGGAGGACACCTAAATCTGAGGCTCAGGCCTGGTGCCAAGGCATGGGGCAGCACCTGTCCCCCTCAGCTCTCAGTTCAGTCAAGTAAGCACAAAACCTGTTTTGTAAAAGCATGCAGTGTTTCAGAGAAAGTTCAGTAAAACAGGTCTGTTGGTTAAGCCTGACACTGTTTCAGGTACAGGTGTTATTTGCAGGGTTGGAGGGGAAGAGGTGCCCTCTGCCCTGCCTCTCAGAGAAAGGATAAAAGCAGTATTCTTTTCACCATGGTAGCACAGGCTGGTGGGAGAGGCTGAAGGAGGAGATTCACCCCCATGGTGGCTGGGGGAGAGGAATTTCGTTCCTCTAGACAGGAGTTGCAGAGGCAGATGCTCCAGGTGAAGTGCTGCCACTCCTTTTTCCTAAAGATCAGTATGAAATGATGGGGAGAGTTGACAGCTGAAAGACTTAAAAATACTGGTTAATCTTCTTGCCAGCTCATTTATGGAACCATAAGCATCAAGAGCACTTAGTGAGTCACAGCAGCACATGGCAAAAAGGGTGGAAGCAAGACCTGGGGATAGACTTCCTTTGAAGATCACACTGGTCATGACCAAATCAACTTCTTTTCACAGCAGCATTAAATCCCCTTGTGTGTTTTATGGGTTGAGCTTTGAAGAGCTCTGAGAAGGACACCAGCAGTTGGGGTTCACTGCTGAGGAGGAGCTGAGCTGTAAGATGAGAATTTGTGGTTCCTCAGTGCTGGGAAAGAGGCCAAAGCCCTTTGGAACCCACAGCGAACAACTCAACCTGTAGTCCAGCATAATCCCTACATGGATGCTGTATCACGTAACTATTGGTTAGTTATTCTGAATGTTTGCTAAGAAGCTGTGGCCTGCTATTTCCATCTACCTCACAGGCTGAAGTCGTTGCGGCCTGCGTGTCTGAGCCAGCGGACCTGGCCGTGTTCCTCTCCCATGGCAGCCATTGACCTAATCCAGCTCCAAGCCCACGGGAGTGTCTCTGTTGACTCCAGCAGAATCTGGCCAGGGTTTTCGGGAGCTGGCGAAGCACATGGAGAGCAGCACACTGGGCTCTCCCAATGAGCACTGCAGCTCCTGTGTGCTGAGGGAGATGCTGTATGCCCAGGGAGCACAGTTTGGCCCCTTCATAGTAGGAACATCTAAACATGGGATGGCAAGTAAATAAACCCATACAAACCCAGCCAACGCACACAGCAAAAATTACCATCCTGTTCAGGAAGCAACAAATCAGGTCGCACATCGTTGTCAGAACTATTTAAATTGTCATTGGCCGTGTCACCCTTTCTTTTTTTAGCTGCCTCAGTAAGCCACGTTTTGGCATCTTTATACTCAGACGGATATATCTTCAGCAGTGCACATGAAATCTAATGTGTTAGTAACTTGAGGAATAAATTTGCAACCAACACTCCATTATTTTTATCTTGTTTTTCTCTTTACCAAGTCACAAAAAGTCTACACTTCAATCTCCAAGTATTCCAGAACAGTACAGCAGAATTAGGCAAATTAATTACATATTGACATAACAGCACTAAGAATAGAGATCTCTACAGAGCTTTGCAAAAAGAGGCTTTTCTACAGATGGAAAAACTTAGACACAAAGTTAAAGTTAGTTCTGTAAAAACACCCCACAAGATGAAAACAAGTAGTTAAGTGTCTGTTCATGTAATCAAGCTTGGTTCCTTGGTTGTTTTTTTTCCCCAGTGTTGGCTTTTGGCTTCCCCAGAATTGTCAAATAGACTCTGGAAGCTGGTTCGGAAGTGAGAAGATAAACCTTGCATGGGGTTTCAGGCTTTAAAGGGATAAGACTGGCTGAGGTGCTTAAATACCAGATCTAACCAACATCCAGCTGAGGCCTTTAATGGAATCAAGGTAGCAGCTCATCCCTGGGAAAGCTTTGGTTTGCTGCCATCCAAGAACCAGCGCAGAGCAGAAGACCATCCTTGTCCTCACAACCTGCCCAGAGGCAGGTCAGTGAAGAACAGAGATTAATGGAGCCGAACTGACACATAATATTTGTTAATGGAGAGTTTCTAGATTTGCATGAGTGGGTCTATTCCTTATTTCATCTTCCCCTGAGGCAGCCCCCCTTTCCACATACTGTCTGAGAGCAGAGACAGCAAGTGGGGTGAGCTGTTCATAACCATTCTCACATTCTGTGTTAAGTTATACTTCCCTATTTTAGGTAATAAATGGGCAATCGGAATGCAGTTCGTGTCTCTTTGGTGTTTCTGACCCATTGGATGTGCTGCAGTTCCTCTGGCAAAGGGACAGCTAATGTACCCACCAACTAATGAAGGGCATCCAGTGAGAGCTGTTGTGTTTCTTGAAGAGTAATCCTATTAGTAATCGTACAGATAGCAGAGTCAGACTTTGAAATCATTCCATCTCTGCAGGGAACAGGTCTGTAGAGGTGCTCTCTGTGTGGAACAAGATGGATAAGACCCAGTGCCTCTTCACTTTGGGGCCTCTTGGGCTTTTGTGAGGTGCGAGTCCCAGCACCACATCTCACATCAGCCACTGACAGCTGCAAATTCCTGGCTGCGTCTTTCAATGCAAGCCAGTGCACAGCTGGGCAGTATTCCTTACATTTTTCTCAAAAAAATCTGAAGTATCTTGGGAGAGGAATCTGCATGTCATGCAGAAGGAGAGACAGGGGGTTGCCCTGGCTGCCCTCAGAGCAGCCACCTTCCAACCACAGCCACCCTGTCTCAGCAGAGCTGGGTGGGCAGGGGACTCTGCTCCTAAAATGTGAAGCTGGGCAAGGAACCTTTCCCTTTGCCTTAAGAAAGCCAGTGGATGGCTGATCTCAGCCAACAGTCTGGTGACTTCTTTATTTCTCAAGGCATGGTGTTTCCAGGTGTGATAAGTAATCAACCCATTTCCTGAAGGCTGCTGAAAGTTGGGAGTGTCAGTAATGAAAGTCCAGACTCAGTTTTACAGCTGCAGTATTTTACACAGTGTTAGTAACACAGTTTGAGGGAACTCTCTAGCTGAGAGAAACAGGAGACTATTCTGTCTCTATAGCGAAATGTGTACCAAATATGTAGTCACTGCAGCTGATTTTAGAGATTTTTCTGAAATTCATGAGTTGTATATTCTCAAATATTCAACGTTTATTTTTAGTCAACTTTTTGAAACTTCAGTAAATCTTTTATGAGACTTTTACTACTTGCCCTCCAAAGCTGCTGGGGAAGATGTGCAGAGTCCTAAAGGACAGATGAATATAAGCTACCCTGGAACTGCAAAAATGATGATTTAAGGTAGCTTAATTGGAAATGCTAAAAAGAATATTGTGAGTTGGAAGGACCCTGAAAAATCAACCTATGTATTTTAGCACCTGCAGGAGCTTTTAAACCTCACACCTGAAACCCCTGGCCTTGATTACAGATGTCTGATGAGTTAATGTATTCAATCTTTGGTCAAAAGGTCACTCTACTGAATTCCAAAACATGTATAATTTTTTTTTTTTTTTTTGATACACATGGAATATTACCAGAGCTGTTACTCTGCTCTTCTGAATAGCATCAATTGTAATGCTGTAACAATCTGTGGGGGTGAGGTTTTGCAGCTGGCTGCCTGGTTTGAGCTCCTTGGAGCTCCAGGCCTGCAGTAGAGCCAAGTCCAAGCTCTGCCGCTGGCACAGGAAGATATCCAGACCGAGCCATCAGAGATGGTGCAGCTCGGTGTTACAGACAGTAATAGGTGCCTGCAGCCAAGATGTAAGTGTCAAAAATAATAATTGAGATAAAAAGCACCTGTTCCAAGCTGATAGCTTGAGTTGGTGATGGTGAGAGAATGCCAGGTGATTGCATTGTACCCCAAGGAAGAGATTCTGAGATGGGAAAGATGGATTCCTCTCTGGAAGTGCCCCTCTCTTCCTTGAGTGCCAAAGCAGCTGAACACCTGTTTCAGGGCTGACATCTAGATGTTAGGCAGTAAAATGCAACGGAGGTGAATCCACCCCTCATGCCCAGATGAGACATGCCGCCTTTGCACATGGAATGTACATTTGATGCAAGACCTTAACAGAGATCTACAAACAAGGTTAAAGCACAGACCAGTAATTACAAAGATCACAATTCCTAGGATCTGGATGCTGCCCCTCTCACACCCCGAGCCTGTGAATCTTGGAAAAGGAATCTTGGAAAGGATTTTTCAGGGTGTTCAGGTGTGAAATCACGTCAGATTTAAGTGATTGGTCCAGCTTGCTGTCAATCATTTAAATATCTAAAAGCTCCTGGAATTCTCGCTCTTAAAACTCTGTCTCCACTTCTCTGTTTTCAGCACAGGGATAGCCCCTACGTGCCAGGCAGGATTACTGTCCCCAGCACTTTGAGGTCTCTGGGTGGCTGATGCTGCTGGTAAAAAGTGCAGGCTGGTCATGAATTTCAGATTGTCTTGCACGTGGTGCAGCGCAGACAGCACAGCCCCCGGGCCCCGCTGCGCCGAGCACCGCCACCACCAACCTCAGACTGCGGCGACAAAATTCGTATCACCAACTGGTCTGTGAGATTAGCTGCTCCCTTCCTCCTGGCTTCTTACTCCTTCTGCTGAGTGACTCAAAGGCCTGACAGGAAGCAGCAACCAGGTAGTAAATCTGGTCTCTGTTGTACCAGCACCAAAACATTTGCTCTGTTCCTTAAAATGCAGCTGCTGAAGAGAAAAATACCCAGTTTTCCGTGTGTTGCTGGAGTGTGGCTTGAGCACTGCCCAGGAGCAGGCAGGGGGACGCGGGGTGGGAGCGTCTGTGCACTGCTGGAGCCTCCCAGTCAGTTGCCCATCTCTCCCAGTAGATGATGCTAAAGCGCGATTGTTTTCAGCAATTTTAAGGAAGTGGAAGATTTTATCAGGGGAAATCCGAGGTGGTAAGAAGGCTTCTGGGGCTCAGTGCTGCAGTGGGACATACTGCAAACATCCTGAATAATCTGGGGACCGCTTTGCTCCTGTATTGTTTTATTAACTTGAATAGTAACAGGGTTAGAGATTATGTGGGTTTTCAGGATTTTAAGCAGGCCTACGTTTACTTGTACATTTCTGCAGCCCTTACAGCTCAAGCACAACACCACACTGTGTTACCACGCCATTTCTTGATTCTCTTGCCATAACAGAGCTTCTCACCTTCATTTCCATAGCATAGCCATTCCATATTTCCTGACCTCTGTTCAGGCCAGTCAGACCCATTAGAGGTAAGTAATTTGGAATGAGATATTTGACAAGAGTTGAAGCTTTCTGGTTGCTTTTGAAATGTACAGAAATGTGTATTACTAAAAACAAAGCAGCATTTTGCCTTTAAATACTGCTAAAGTTCAGATATGTTTAAGCTCCGGACACTCTCTGGAGCCAGGAGGGGAAGTGTGTCTGGAGTGGGAAGTGTAGGCTCAAAAATACATTTCCCTGGAATTTAGGAAAATTACTGTGAGTTTGGCCTAGTCTTTACTTCCATTAGAATTTTTCTGAGGACTTCTACAGCAGCCAATATAATTCACTCTGAAATGTGCAGAGATTCATCTGGAAGTTATTAATAAAAACAATAAAAATACAAACTTTAACTCACTTCTTTTAGTCAGAAAAATTGCCTACATTTTTTCAGTTGGATACTTTTTGTACTCCTACAGCTGAAAAGTCTCTTCTTCCCCTCTTTTAAAAAAAAAGACAAGTTACGAGTCTCTTTACGAGACTTCTGGGGTCCACTGTAATGACATCATTTGGTTCCCAGCATCCAGACATTAGTCCTGCACTGATGTGCCCTAGGAAACATGCCCAAGGTCCTATCTTCACAGACAATTTAGAACAAAGCATAGTTTGGGAAAAGGATGTACAGAAAAACAAAATAATTTCTCTGGATGCCGTGTGTATTAAGTGGACAGGCTCGGAGGAAAATTTGATTCTTCATCAAGGGCTGGGTCTCCTGAACCATTATTGCTGCTACGTTAATACATTCATCAATTGTACACCAGGGCTGTCTGATATAACACCACCTCCCCCCTTCCTAAATTCCTGTAGGCAAACACAACACGTTGTCAGGGATTCAGCACTGATGTTGCCTTGTCCCTGACTGATGCAATTCCTTGGGTCAGGAGCATATCCTGGGACAGTGAAGAATGTATTGAGATATATGGACGGGTTTGTTTTCTTCAAAGTCCTTGGACCAGAATCAAATTGCCCGGAGAGAAGTTTTAAGAGTGTTTTAGTCTCTTTTAAAGAAAGAGATTCTGCAAATATTACTGGGTTTGCAGTTTTCTTGCGCTGACTGTGTTGGGTTTTCTTGGATTCTCCAGAGATGTTGTCTGTGTGGTGCACCCTGCAAGCAGCCACTGCAGAGGCTGTTTAATAAATGGAGATGTATCCCCTCCTCTCCAGAGATCATTCTCATCAAACTGGGCTTTCTTCTTCACCCACCTTGAAAAAGGTTATCAATGGGAATTGGACAGATGGCAGTTTTACAAAGGTAATGAACAGGATGAGGATAACTCAGTTCTATGTAGGCTTTTATGGTGATGGATGAGGTGGAGACCAAGCCAGGTGGCTGTAGAGCAGGGAAGTTTACTGACAGCAAGCTGCAAGAGAGCTGGAAAACAGCCTGATGGGCTCTTGGATCAAATACTGAACTAAAGGAGCAGTAATATCCTTTTGAGATAGGGGGACAACAGCAAGTATACATGGGCAGAATGGATAGTGGGATTAGCAGAGAAACTCCAGGAGAAAGATCAATAATTACATGATGTGGCAATGAATGTGAAGTACAGCATGAGAAATCTGACAGAATTGTGCTCTTTCCCCCCTAAGTGAGGCAAAGTATGAAAGTCTGTATGTTAGAGAAAAATGGGATTTTTCTCTGTTGTCAGTGACCCTCAGCAGCTTTTACAAGTGGAGTTGTTATTTAAAGAGGAATGGCAAGAGCTTACTTCACTTTGGACTCTGTCACTATTTGAGAGACTTGGAAAAGAAGGATAAATATGGCTCATACAGACTTTAAAGCAGCTAAATGCAATTGCAGAATGAATTACTTCAGAGTTACATGCAGTTATTTGAGTAAGTGTAAGGTGTTATCCTCTTCAAAATGGCCAAAGAAAATAGAATGGGAACCTCCAAGCACTGGTATTCTGACCTCACAAAATGCCTTTGTCTAATTTAGACTGCATTAGCAATTGTGTTCTTCACAAAAGCTATGGTAGGAGAGGGGAGGATTTATAGACAGCATAATGTCCTTAAGGGATTCACACAGTGAAATTATCAAATGCATTTAAACATATAAAATTAGCACTTTTCATCCATAAATTTCCAAAGTTGTATTTTAAAAGGAGGACATTACCTAACTCCATGGGAACTAAATAGTTTTAAATCAAATGAGCCAATTTATGTCTGGAAGATGTTTACACTTGAAATAAGAGTATCATTTAGCATTTTTGCCTTTCTCTCATACTGATTTATCTCCCAGATTTGTGGATGTCACTCTTATTGGTAGAAGTCAGCATTTGTTGTGTTTTGCAATGCAAAAATTCTTTTCATTCCCTAACACTAGAACAATATTTCATTGAATTGCTCTGGTTTATTAGACTAGTTGCACAGATGTCCTCTCTTCCTGAGCCAGATGTACAGAGTGCTGCTTCCAGCTTAGCCCAAACTGGAACATGTTGACAGAATAACATAACTGAGACCAGACATATTGCATTTTACACTAAAGGTCATGCAAAAAGCACAGGCTGCATATAGCATGGGCTGTTTTACATAAACACACATTTGGTTCAGCTTTGGTATAGGGATTACTGAAAGAATGCTTGGAGAGGACGAGCTATAAAGCAGTTGGAAAGATCTGACTGTTGTTGAATGAATTACCCCAAACTGGTACATCTCTGTCAGCATAAGTGTGAAGGGCTCTTTGCAAAAGGAGGTGAGAGAAAACTCTCTCAGAGGCAGAAGCTACTTGGCAAGTTGAACAGGAGATTTCCCAAGGACTTTTCCAGTGCAGTGGGATTGATTCAGTACTGTCCTTAACTTGCTAATAAATTCCCAGCAAAGAGGATTCATCAGAGAAGATGAAGGAATCAAATCGCCCAGCAAAGAAGTTGTATGAATGCAGGCAAAGCCAGGGTGTTCCCAGCGGCTGCAGTATCTGTTCGGATGAGAGCTTGAGGGGAGCATTCTTAGAACCAGATGTTACAGATGGGGAAGGATTGTCCTTCAGAGCAGCCACAACTTGAAATGCTTAAATGTCACACTCGCATGAGCTGAAGAAGCAGACAAGGACCTGGAGCCAGGTTAGTTCATGGAATCACAGAATGGTTTGGGTTGGAACAGACCTCAAAGATCATCCAGTTCCACGCCTCCTGCCATAGGCAGGGACACTTCCACAATCCCAGGTTGCTTCAAGCCCCTTCCAGCCTGGCCTTGGACACTTCCAGAGATGGGGCAGCCACAGCTTCTCTGGGCAACCTGTGCTGGGGCCTCCCCACCTTCACAGGGAAGAATTCCTTCCCAATGCACCATGTAATCCTGCTCTTTGTTAGTATGAAGCCATTCCCCCTTGCACTGTCATTCCAGGCCCTTGTAAGTAGTCTCTTTCAATCTTTCCTGTAGGTTCCCTTCAGGCACTGGAAGGGTGCAATTAGGTGACCCCAAAGCCTTCTTATCTTCTGTTCTAGGAAAAGGGTGCAAAACCAAACCAGGACCAAAATTTCCAAAGTTTCTTTGTTAACTGGGTTGGTCTCAAGTGGTAGATATCTTGCATGGCACACACCTTGGTGCCCTCAGTCCTGGTGACAGGGGAGAGAGAGCAAAACCCCTCTGAATTCTGAAATTCACCTGTGACTTGCAGGAGGGTTGTTTTGTCTATTTGGGGGTTTTTGCAAGAAACTTAACCTCTCTCAGTTTTCTTATCAGAAAACTGATATAACCTGATAACTTATATATTTTTATATATTATATAAATATAATATAATTTTCCTAAGGATTCTGTTCAGTTTAATTAATCAGTGTTCATAAAATCTTTGAATTAAAAGTACAGTACGGACTGTAAGTGCCAAGGATTACTGGTACTACAAACAAACGAACAACAGCAAGTGACTATAAGCACAGTGCAAAGGAGGAATGTCATTAAGTAAAGAGGTCCCATTTCAAGCTGCCAAATACAAAAGAGTGAGTCATTTATTTTCAGTATGAAAAACATTTCAATGTTGTTCTTTAAGTGATTCTGCTTATGATCATTACTCCTTAGCTAACTGCTATAAATACTTTGAAGTGGTGACATGGTCTTCTATTCCCACCTAGAAATGTGGAAAAAGAGGAGAGGAAAATAGAAAAATAAAAATAGCTGAAGAAGGCATGTCTGCTTTGCCACATGCTAAATTCAGTCATTTTTGTCTGATGCATAGTTTTGCCTTTTTTTGAAGACATCTCTGTGTGTGTGAGGACTGTACTGTCCCATGCTTTGTTGTTACAGTCTGACCAAGATTTATGAGTTGGTAACTGTCTAAATTCTGGATCACAAAGCATTGTTTTTGTTCTCTGCTGACCTTAGCCGTGACCTCTGGGACTGCAGGCAGAGAGAAATGTGTGACTTGGGTACAGTCAGGCAGGGTAACGCAATCTGCTGGCACTGCTAAAGCACAGCGTCACGTTTCTGTGACACAGTGCATTAAATGGGCCCGCAAAGGAGTAGCAAAGGGTACAGGAGGCGGGAGGAAATTCTGTCCTAAACATTTGCAAGCAATGCCCTGACTCTCGTGGATATACTCAGTATACCCAGTGACAAATGAACAGGCTATGAGTTGAATTGTCCGGTTAATTTAGCATATAATATTCTGACTGGTTTTTGCAGTAGTTGTGGTTTGAAACAAAACAGTGGAAGTTCTCCTACCTGAGGTTTTGGAGCAGAAGATGTGTATGGATACATATACCTGCTTATTTTATTCCTTACAATGACGAGTGCGTTTGCTGTCCATGTTCTGTTTAATGAGGTGCACAGAGCAGGCTGGTCCCTCCCCACTGTGCTCCTGCCTGGCTGCCAGACTGCCCAGCCCTGCTGCACCACAAGAGCTTTTCTCATGCACTGCCTCATCTACAGAGCACTTCTGTCTGATCCTTGCAATAGAAAATCTTTTAATATACAGCAGGGCTGTTAATTCTTCACTAACATAAGGTTATTGAGATATTTTAACCCTCTGAAGTAGAATCTTCTTCAGAGGAGAAGGGACTAGAAAGACACTTGTTTAAAACTGGAGTAGCACAGAGGCAAATTGGACTCAGATCTCCAGTAGGAATTGTCTCCATTCCCTTCTCTCATGGAGACAGTGACACATGGCAGCCAAACCCTCTGGATGATGCTGTACGAATTGGCTGAGACAAGGTCATTAGGAAAACATGGGTTTGCTGAGCTCACTTAGTGACAGGGCTGTGTAACTCACAGGGCACAGTGACCCAGCAGGCATCACTTGGAGAGTAAAGAAAATCCTTCCTGCTCTTTGAAAGTCTGAGCCTATGATCTTCCCTTTGGGAAAGAAGTGGCAGCACATGGCAAGGAACAGGGGGCTCACAGAAACAGAGGAGGCAGAAAATAAAATTTCAGAATTATCTTTCTGATCAAATCTGTTATTTGTTTCATGTATGAATTTGCCAATCAGTAAAAATTGATTTTACCCTCAGAGCACTGAGAGTTCCTAATTCGAATTTAGCTTTGAATATCTGCTATTGGAAATTTGTCACAAAAGCCAGTGCACTTTGTCTGGGACATGTAGCCTTTTACTGTGCTGATTCCAGGTTGCTACTGGTTATTAGGGATGAGTTTTTCCCATGTGACCGTGGTTTGGAGAAGAGCAAGAAATAACTTGGAGCTCTAAGGAGGTTCTTGCCTCTGCTGTTTTCAAAGCTGTAATTCTGGTCCTATGTGAAAGTTACAGAGGAAAAGCTGAAAATTCCATGGCTCCTACAGAGGACGAGCCCCTTGCAGCAGAGGCACCTTTCGGGCAGGTATGAGGTGAAGATGATTGATGAGGTCAGGATGGGATCCCTGCTCTGTCCCTTCCCACACCTTTAGTGTATTTAGAGAAGAAAAATTCCCATCTCCAGCTCTGTCACTCACAGACTTCTTTGCAGAACTATGTTTCTTGCAAAATAATTATAACTGCAAATTAGGAATGGGGGTGTTCAGCACCTCCTTAAATCTCCCTCATATGCATCTAAAATAAAATGAGTGTTGCAAAACTATTGTAACCTTCTGGTATAGGTTCAAGTCAGACATGAAACTGAGATACTTGTTTAGTAGGAGCAAGCACTGTATATGCTTGATTTACTGCCCTTTTCTAATCCCAGCAAACCTATTTTCTGCACTTAACAGTCCAGGGTATTTGTACCAACTTGAAATGTACAACTCAAATAAAGCACGACTGATCTTAGTCACCCAGGCTTTTGTAGCACAGCTTTTGGCCCTGTGGGGTGCCATGCCCTCAGCTTCCAGGGATGATGCTGCTCTAGAGAAAAAGGCATTCAGGGGTGACACCTGCATGAAGTGAGGGACATTTTCCCATTGCCCTCTATGGATCAATTTGGTTCAGACCAACATTTCCCAGAGCTTGGTGGGCAAAGTGCAAGGGGACAAGAGCAGAGGCATACAAGCCAAAGTTCATTGAGTTGGGTGAATTGTGGTTTTGTTTGCCAGTGGCAGGATTCATCTTTTCTCAAAAAGTTGCTGCTCTGACGTCCTCTAATTGCACGTGGGTATCCAGGGACAGGCAGAGCTTAATGCATCACACCAGCCTTACCACCCATGCTGTAATTTCTTTCTGGAGAAATTGCTTTTCAGAATTCAGTGGATCTTGCTCTTACTTAAAGGTATTTTCTAACAGCCTTTTTAAGAGAGTGGTTCTCAAAGCTCTAAAATCTGATTTTGGATGTTCAGCTAAGTTATAAAAAAGAGGGGTTGAAATCAGTGTGACAAGTTCTTTCCTACGAAAGTGAGTGTTTGAGTTATTCCAAGTAATATCCACATTATGGATAGCCCAAATCAAGAATGCCTGGGTCAAGAGCAGACCAGAGTCTAGCTGAGATCCTGAGATACCATTTAAATATATATAACCATTATGATCTTCACTTTTCTAATGTCTGGAGTCTTCAGCAAGGAAAGGGAGAGGTACTGAATGGAAAATATTATGGTCAGGGTATATTTTACTACCTGAAGTATTTTATTGACCGCTTCAAGGAAATCAATGCCTTAAGTAAGCATAACTACATTAGGAAAAAAGAGAGATTGTTGTATGCATTCCTGTGTGTTAAGTTCCTGCTGTATGTTTTATGTTACATGCAACTTGTTGAGCTGGTTAGGGTTTAGGAAATGCTTGAGAAAGGAAATGATCTTGACATTTGCAATTTATTTGTAAAACAGATGCAGAAACTGAAGGTTAAAAAAAAAGATTTGTCTAAGTATATGATGGCATAAAAATTGGAATAAAATGCAAAATAAATCATAGGGACATATACGGAAAATAAATGCATTAAAGCCAATTTAAAATTGGGAAGAATAATTCAAAAGGAGGAAACAAATGCAAAACTAGGCAACACAATATATAGCATGGATGTACCTGGACTTTAAATGGAGTCAGGATGGCTACGTATATCTGCACTTCACTGCAGAATTCACCAGGGCAAGGACCTAACCCTAAACCTTTTGCACGGGTTTAAGCAGGGTACAAAGGGCTTACACTCCACATTTTAGAAACAAAACAAGTACCTATTAATGTTCCAAATGTATATTTCTATTCTAACTTCATTACTGTGAATTAACACATCAAAGACCTACTCATTTCCAACCATCACATAATCAGAATTTCCTGAGCAGCTCCCAATAAATTTGATGGCATCCTTAGCCCAGCATTGAGGTATCTCAGTGTAGATGTACATGTTTTAAGGACTTCTGGGTCATTATATGGTCAGCAATGTATTTCCTCCCATGGTTAATCCCTCAGATGCCATGCGGTGTTTGCCTTGAGGCTTGTTTCAAGGTCTTGATTAACGCCACCACTGCATGCCTAGTTAAGCTGGCAGAAGCCTGTTCTGCAACCAAAATGGGTTTCCTGTCCCCCCATGCTGTCCAGATGGTTGTTTGTGCTCCCTCCCCCTGTGTCGGCACAGGTGTTTCTCCGACCATGCAGTGAGAGATCAGAAAACTGATCTCAGTGTAAACTGACCTGGTTTAAAAAGAAATGCCTGGTTTTCTGACAGGCCATTTCCTTGCCTGGGTTCACTGCATGAAGGGGGAGTGATGGCAGGGCTCCTTCTCTGCTCAGCTGCTCTGAAGTCTGGGGAAGTGCATGAAAATACTTGTGCAGTGTCCAGGTATCAGTGTTCACCTGGATCATGGACCTCCTTACAGACCTGCACAAGGAGAACATTCACCCACCACCAAGCTGCTGAAGAAGCAGCTCCCTCTGCCCATATTGGCCATATAAGCAAGGCCCTGTGGGATTTGCAGCCACAGTTTGGTAGAATTGCTGGTGCATACACCCTTCCCTCATGATGAGGGAATTCCTGACAATAAAAATCAACCCAAACTTTGCCACTAAATACATTCTAATTTTAGACCTTTAAAATGTGGGAAGGTTTCTCACTGGTGAGGTTCTAGGCTGCAGTAGATATTGTCAGTTGCATAGGAACAACTTGATACTTCCACACTAAAATCCAAATCTCTTGGTGTCCTGTAGACACTGCAGTTCCTTTTAATTTCCTTTAGATTAGGAACAGCCAGTTTATTCCCTAAAGGCTGGATTCAGTCCACTGGAAAAGATCATCAAGTGTGAGAAGAGGATAAATTGCTTGGTGGTCCCAGCTTGTTTACAGACCCCATTTTTCAAGAGCACAGTGATTTTCCACCTTGCATCACCTGAAGTGTTCACCACAAGGCACAGCCGGGTCCCTCTCCCTGACATGACAATGACGTCTCCCCATGTGATGGCATCACATAGAGAAGTGAAATTGTACAGCCAGGTGCTGACTGCAGTGTCTGTCACATGACTGATTACACTGCAGCAAGTCACCTGACCTAGCTTTTCTCACCCACTGAGAATGAAAACTACCACATTGTGCTGGATTGTGAGAGTTTTGGTCAGCTTTGGCCATTGTAATCAACAGCTCCGAGTTCTGGCTTCTCAATGTGCTTTTGGTTCCCGCATGTCCTCATTGTGGTTTATTACCTGAGTTAGGCTTCAGCAAGTTTTATGCATAAAATCCTGCTTAACCTCACATGGTTTGGCACAAGGCTTTAGAAAATGGGATATGTGTGGGCATCTCCCACATAAGGAGCAGTACCAAAGTTGTTCAGATAACTGGCATTCCTATTGAAAGGGCAGGAGATGAAGATAGATGAATGCAATTCAAATTTTGGGGTTGATGATTTGCATTTTAACAGGGTGCTATCCCAACTCTAACAGCAAAGTCTGTATATTGACCCGAAGTGTGCCTAGCAAGGTTTTGATTAGTTAATGGAAAAAAACCCAAACCTGTTGTAGAACACAGCTTTCTACCCAAATATCAACAAGGCTTTTAAGTGTTTTTAAGCTTGATTCCCTGACATCAGGGATCAGTATTTCTTAAACACCATGTAAAGATCATAGAGGAGAGTCTGGCTGTTTCTGGATTCAGGTGTGCTCCAAAATACTTTTCTTGTCCCTTTGAGCCCTGTTTTGACACAGGTCCAGAATGACACAAGCTTCTGATGTAGATGCCGCTCCTACCCTTGCGGCTGTGGCGGGTGCTCCCGGCCCCCGGCACCGAGGACATTCCCTGCACTCCTGGTGACAGCGAGCGAGGCGGGAGCAGCGCCGTGTCCTTCGTGAGCTGCTCACCCTGCACTGTTCTGCCACGCTGAGATGCATCGCTGGTGCCTGGAAATGACGCTGAGGTGGAAGGTGGCAGAGCCAGAATGCAGCCGCTTCTCTTCTCATAAATGAACGTGAGCTGGTTTGATTAGGGGTGCAGCAGAGGCATCTGTGTCTGGCCTCCCTAGCACAATATCTGAGATACACTGTCAGGACTGCACCCTCCTTCCACCGTGTCATACTTAATGAAACTGCATGCTTTTTTCTTCAAATAATAGAGACGGCATCAGGGAAAGGAGGTAAAGCAACAGAAGAATAGAAATATACTGTAAGATGGAACAGGCATATTTTAAAAAAGATTGAAGGAAAACCAAAACTCTTTCAAGTCTTTGAACTTTCATGAAAGAGTAAAGGCAAAATGAATCATCAGCGTTATAATAATTAGCTCAATTTACAAGCTTTTGTGGAAGATTTATTTTCTCAAACAGCTATTTTGGAATTCAAATTCTATTTTTGCTCTTGTGTTTTACCTGCTTTTGAGGTAAAGCATGAAACTTCCTCTAAATGCCACCCCATAGTAGTTCATCCTTAGGATATTGTTTTAAACATAATTGAATTGCTGGGGTACATTAAACATTGCAGCGTTTTAAGCAGGGGAAATAATTTAATGATGTGGTCTTTAAGACAGTTAATTAGCCTGGCATGTATGAAAGTGTAACAAGAACACCACCTACTGTAAAAGTGAATGTTCTACACTCCGCAGCACTAATTCCTGATAGCTTCACCCTGCATGGAAATCATTAACCCCTTTTTTGTCAAATGTTTTTAGGCAAAATTACTGAGTTTGGAGTTGGTGATTGCAGCTCTTGCCTACATTAGCCAGAGGAAAAATCTAAGAGGTAAAATAAATCACAATCGGTTTAAACATCAGGAGCCATCCTTTCTGAAAAGATTATTCTGGGGTCTGATACAAGTCATTTTCATAATGATGATGGATTTTTTAGCTGGAAATAGTAAGGATTTAAATAAAATTTCTGGTGATGTCAGCACAGTTTTTAGAAAATTGCTTGTGGTCACTCTTCTGCAATATTGCTGTGCTGCTGGCTTGATTTATCCACTATAGGATGGGCTGGAAGGGATAACATCCAGCACTCGCTCTGTGGCCTCAGCAGGAGGTGACAGAGGGCACAGTGCAGGGAAATTTCCATGGTCCCTCCATAGCTCTTGAGCTCTGTGTTTTCGAGGACAGTCAGCAGGATTCACACAGGATCTGCATGTCCTGTGCAGCCTGAGCCTGTGGGGAGCTGAGTCCCTCCGAGCACCTCGGGGTCCAGGAGCTCTGCACTCCCAGAGAACTGCCGGCACTTTGCAGCATTTGCCCACTTATCCACATTTGTCTCAAAGCAAGGCAGGACAGAGGCTTCCCAAAAATGCCTGCAGGATTGGACCACCCGAGTCTTCAAAACACCATCACCAGCTTTTATCAGAACTCACACAAAGCATGGTGTATCTTCATCTTTTAAGCTTTGCCTCTTTATCTTGCAGTAGCAAAGCCATGATATTTAGTGGTTGTAATAACACTCCAAGTTTGAAATCTCCAATCCTCAGGGATCTTTTGCCCCTCACATGAAAGCCACTTACAACTAGTTATAAAGGGACACAGAGCTTCTGATTTTCTGTATTTCTGGGACAGTTGTGACACAATTCAATGAGATGTTAACGCCTTCCACTAAGTGGATCAAAAAAGGAAAGAGAAATCTGATGGGGGAAACAGTGAGGGAATTCTTCAGGGAACAAAGCATAGTGCTGGCCCTGTTGAAGGCAGTAGAGATGTTGCTCTTATTTCCGATAGCTCTCGATTTTACTCAAAGTCACTTTCTGCTTTTATGTCTGCTGCTGAAAGTGTTGAGCACAGCAGAATTTTCTCTTCCAGTCAGAGAGCAGATTTTGTGTTTTGCAAGCGACGCTGAACACTGGCAGGGATGGGAGCATTCCTGATTAAACAAACTCCCTAATAGACCAAGTCTTGCGCTGCTAAACTCGCATGCATTATTGCGCAGGAGGCCGAGCATATTTCAGCCACAATGATGGAGTGGGCAGCACTCTGTCAGATCAATTATGTACAAGGCCCATCTTCTCTATGATTCCCTCGATTTTTCCTCCTGACAGTTCACCTTGTGCCCAACCTTCTGTTCTTACAGAGAAAAACCTGCAGACAATAGAAAACCTAAGGCTGTTTTTCCTCGCCACTAAATGGCATAAAGTAACTCTTTCCTGTCAGGTTCTTCATGACTTTTCACACAAATTTATCTTCCCCAGTTTAGGGGATTTATAGCCTTTCTATGTCTTTCTTTCTTTTTTTTTTGGTTCTCTTTGGTAATGTCACAAAGACAGTGAGTGCACTCTGGAGTGGTCCCTGCCCATTAATAGCACTGCAGTGGTGGCAGCTCCTCCAGCCTGCTCCAGCCTCAGTGAGGAGCAGCTGTGCTCAGACACTGCCCATGTCCCATCCCAGGGCAGGAGACCTGGTCCGTGCTGGGTTATGGCCTATTCCACATCCTGCCTATGCAGAGGACACTGAGATCAGGCTTTAGCAGATGTTTCTTTTCATGACAGAACATACCATTCCCCATGGAATACGAATCCTAGGAGAGACTGTTCAGTTGCCAGTCTGAACAAGTGATGCAAGTGGCTGTCTTATGCAAGTGGCCTCAACCATTTATATCAGTTCTACCCTGCAGTATTTCATTCGAAGAATGAAGCTGAATTAATAAGTGAGGATCAGTATCGGACGTACTGCCCAGATTAACTTGAAGCAGATTTCATGAGGTGCTGAGGAAAAGTGAACTGAGTGGTGTGAGTTGGGGCAGCTTCAGAGAAGAGAACTGAACTGAAGCTGGTGCCTCATCTCTCCATCCTGTAAATCAAACTATACAGCTGGGTCAGCAAAATAAGATCAGCTATGTTGAGGCTGAAGAATACCAGGGCATGACAGCAAAGAGAGAAATTGTTGAACAGCTTAGGCAAAGTTTCTTTTATTCCTTCTGTGCAGAAGGAGGAAATATTGGAGCACATGTTGAATTCCTGTGAACTCACTTGCGTGCAAGCAAAACTAACACAAAGCTCAATTAAGCAATCAAGTCCATTGTTACAGACAGGGTTAGATTCCCCCTCTATCAGAAGTAGACGTAGTACCAAACAGAAACAAAGCTCAGACAGCTGTGTGTGTACAAACGCAAACCAGAAGCGATGGCTATCAGGGACCTCCTGGAGCCCGTACAACTAACTGGTGTTGGGAAGTTCAGGACCCTTTCACTGCCTTTGGTAGAACTGTTGGAGCCATCCCTGCAGATGAAGCTTCAAATCAAGAGGTTTGGCTTAGCTAAACTGCTCCAAACAGCCAGAGTTTGTGATGTGTGCGAGGGGAGAGAGTCCCACACCACTCGCACAGGCGAGGAGCTGCCTTGGAGTTGATGCAAAGCACATTAAATGCAGCCAGGGCAGTCAGGAGCCCTGGGGAACTGAGGCTGCAGACATCACTCCAGCCGAGGATACCAACACATTTTTTTGGTTCAGATTGATATCTTCCACAGATGCCTTGTCTTCCCAACAAACTAAGTTCCTTTCCTAACCTCCCTCTCCTCTGATCAAAAGACTCTGTTTTGATAGGGCAGAAATTAAGCTGTTTTTCTGCCTGTGACACTTGAACCTGGGGAGAATTCAAGGTCCTGATGATGTGGCTTTTCCAGTCTTTTTTTACTTCTCTCTATTTTCCATTTTACTTTGATCTGAAGGGCTCTGCTCTCACTTTCCAATCTCACTTGCCTCTCCCTCTGTAATGAGAATCCAGGTAGCAGATATATTATGTGATATACTGTACCAAGCAGTCACAACACTGTGGGATCACCATGTTATAAAGACTACACAAGGAAAGTGCAAGATTTTTCCTTGGAAAGTCATTACATTCTTTGATTGAGAAATAATACTCTCCAAGACAAACTTAATATTTTTGATCTCTGATACCCAAATTGATTTAAAAAAGGAGATGGTGCATAATAAAAATTCAAGTTTCAATAGCTAAGAAATACACAGTAAAATGTTTTTGAATGCATGTAACTGCTGTTATGGGGTATAAAATGGTTTTTTATAGCTACTTGATCATCTTATCAATGAAAGCAGAATCTTTTTTAAAAAGTGTCCTGGAATGAGCAAGGTTACATCTTTAAAGATACCTCATGTATCTTTAGCAACAAAGAACAATGAGTCTTTTCTCAGTGGAAAGGTCAGCCCTTTATATGGTCTCTGATATTTAAGGTTTTAATTAGAGATCAACTATGTAATGAGGGTGCCTGGTGGTGCAGTGCTCTGTGTTGTAAGGCTGACTGCAGACAGCCTGAGTCCTTGAATGCTTTTACTTCCTATTTGGGTACATTTCCAGTAGACACCTAGAATTATAGACCACTAGGTGAAGTTACAACCTCTGACCATGATTCCAGTGAAGAACGGTGAAAAAAACAATCAGCTGGAATCTGGTGCTGAAACCGAACAAAGTTTACCTGAAAATTATGAGGAAGTGACTTGAGAAGTTTTAACCCTGCTGGAGAACTCTGTAATTCCAGTTCCTACCACTCCTGCCTTTCTGCTGGGTGCACTTTAGAAAGAAGGGGCCCAATAACCTACATTGCAAGTGAATATTTCAATCTGACAGCTCACTCTCTCTGACAGCAGTGCTGTGACAACACGTCTGGGTCAGATTCAACACGATTATGTAAGCCACCAACCAAACCTTTTTTTGAATACATTAAAGGCTGCTTAAGTACAAAACCCACCCATGCAAATCTTAAAATGCAGGGAAATATTTGGCTAAGGAGAGCTTTGGACACCCCTTTGTGCCCACACGTTATAGCAAGCAATCACACCGAGAAACAGCCTCCACAAGAAACTCTTTGCATTTCCAGCATCCAAGAAATCCAACACATGCCCAAATTCCTCTGCAAAAGGAACAAACCTTAACTCTGACCTCAGCTGGGAGTTGGCACCGCCAGCTTTGGATGGGGAGGCTCTGACTGCTGGCACCTCTTGGGTGGAAGTAGACAGAGGAGGGAAATCAGCTCTAGGAAAACATTTGCCTGGACAGTGTGGGCTTTTTTCCAGTCTACAGCATAACGTACAACATTTTTTAAATCAGTAGTTTGTATCCAGGACTGGAAATGCCATCTTTGGTCTCTGGGAAAGGGATGAAGATGGTAGGACTCAAGGTGAGAGACCCCCATCCCTTCTGGCAGGGCTCTGGTAGGATTTTGCCAGAGGTACCAGACAGATGGTTGGTGTGACTGGAAGCTCAGCCATTTCTTTTGAGTTGCAATCCTTTCTCAGTGCTTCTGTAGCCCTTCAGCTGCATTTTATTTCTGACTTGACCATTCTGGGTTTGATTAAAATAGGGCACTCATAAGCAGAGAGAAAGGTATTCACAAAGGGCTTTGGGGTGCTTGGACTTGTTTAATATTAGCACCTCAGAGGCTTCCTGTGCAGAGAGCATTTCACAGCTCCTGAAACAACTTTTCATGCCACTGGTCCATCATGTACTACAGCTGTTTATCCAAGCCAGCCATCAACCTGTCTCAGGGAGAACTGGGGACACGATGGAGCCGAGAGGGAAACCGGGCTTGGAGGAGCCACGTTCAGAGCTGCGGTTACGGCACAGGGACTGGATGCTCTGGGTTTGAGTGGCACTGGCAGGGCTGGCTCCGGGCCAGGCACTGCAATGGCCTGAGGGACACGTCCCTGTGAGGACAAGGGCTCTCAGCTCCCGAGGAGATATCACTTATGAGGTATAATTCATGCCCTCAACAGTGGCCTCTTTCACCTGAATGTCATGTCAGTGTCACCAGTTCTTGCTGAATTTGGAGCTCAGCAGTTCCTGGGAGCTGGGAGCATCTGCCTGGAGGCAGGATTTTGCTTATCAGCATCTTGGTTCTTTAGGAGGCTGATTCTCCAAACTGCTGCTGAGCTGTCCTGAAGGCTTTCAGCTGAGAGAGAATGAAATGCTTTGAACCCCACTTGTAAAGGGCTGCTGATTCCTGGGCCACCAAGTCAAGATACCCAAACCAGCTGGGATTCTGCCTGTGCTCCCGGGGGGCAGAACTGAGCTCACCAGGTGCACATGACAAGAGGACCTAGCAGAGAACACCACTCTAGTAGGACACATGAGCAGGAAGGGACTTTACTAAAATGAAGTCACCTCAGCACTATCCCACAGTCACTAACAATACTAAAAAAAAAATTAAACTGCAAGGTCAGTCCCTGTGATGTTGAAAGGATGCAGTGACAAGGAGCCACTCACAGAGGCACAGATGTAGCTGTGAGTATTGTACCAATTAAGTCAAAGGAAAATTAATTTACTAACAGGGGCTGTCCCCCTTTCCTTAAAATGGGACATGGTGGCAGATCTTGCATAAAACTCCTAGGGATAGTGGAGGTTCTTTGGATCTGCAGACTTTTTAGATCTAAGCAGACTTTGGCCCCTCTGGTTTTAAATGCTCCAGGAAACCTGCACTTCTTCTGCAGAATAAAAAGTGGTCACAATACCAAATTTCGTCATTTCCTCATCATTCACTGTGTAAGCAGGAAAAGAAAACACACATTGTGCTGTTTTAGAAAGGAATACTCTCCTTGGGGCTACCAAGTAAGAACATCATGTTTCATATATGTGATATGCAAGGTATTTGATTATTTGTAAAAATCGCTGTGATTCAGCAGCACTGTGGGCTCTGTGAATCAGGGGCTGATGTGAAGGGATGTTTATCTGAAAATCTTGTCTCCCTCAGCAGCCCACATCGTCCCTAATTCTCAGAGACCCACTTCCTCTCTTCCAGAAACAAGATCTTTCCTGCACAGCCTGGTTCCTGTACTCTACTGACCTCCCTGCCTTGGATTTTGAGGAGGTTACACATCAGTGTAGGAGTTAGGTTCAAGTATGAGTTTTCTGACAAGATTGTAAATTTTCTGAGGTATGATTTACACATGTGAAAATATGGTTATTTGTTTTCTTGTAAAATCAGCTACTGTTGCTGATGGTTAGGAAGAGAAATTCGCTCATCATCTATACCAAGTACCTGCAGTTGTACCTGATTCAGGCTGAGAAACCAAAGTCCTTCTGAAGGAGACATTCACAGAGACATTGATTGTTACAAGAACAAACAGGACTGATGTCTGAACTCCTGTATTACACAAACATCCATACTGATGCCTTTTTAACCTCAGGCTTATCTTTCAGAGATTCATTTACTCCTCGTATGAACCCAAATGGATGAGTTACTTATAGGCATCTCATATCTCCCAACAGATCTACAAGGGAAGAAGACCTTGCCTCTGATTTTTAAACACATAGTCAGCTTTCATTTTTAATGGACATCCAAATTCTTGTGCTCTAAGCAAAGGGAATGAAAATCAGTACAAAAAGAGGGAAAGATGGAAGAAAATAATTTCATTTCTGGTACTTTAGTTTCAATAATTTTATTAGTATTGCCCCTGTGCAGTCACATACTGCTTTCTATTACTTTCCTGTACTAGCTGCACTCGTAAGAGGCACGGTGGCCCATGACTGGGTAGGTCAGCATTTTTTATTTCCTTTCAGCTCACTCTAATGAAAAGCACATGCATCCAGTAAATCTTGCCTTTTCCCTTATTAAACCAGTCGATGTTCATTACTGAGGTCTGTGCCTGGCTGGGTGGGAATCAATAAGATGATCCTTTTAATCGCCTTAGTAATCAACAAGCTATTTCTTATTTCAATCTCAGCCCAGTAGTCATTGAAATCCAATGATTTATCTGCATTACACATGCACTCACACACAGAGTAGGGAGGTTTATGTGTGTAGAACTAGAGAGGGAAAGACTGAATTTTGCAATACACATTAAATGATTGTGCCAGAGAAATACCCACAATGTCATTATTTACTTGCTGGTACCCAGTACTCACATGCCCAGGGTGACTGAGTGGGAGTTGGATGTTATGCCTGCAATGCAATGGATGAAACTGCAGAAAATAAAAGGATTTTAATGGAGGGGATGGCCAAAAGGGCCATTTTACTTGCCCTAAACCTAGCTTCCTGATTTTCCTTCTCATCCCCATGTCTGCCTCATCCAGACAGACAGCATAGCATTGCTGAGAACACATTGTGAGCACAGATCTGCTGCATAACCATGGGCGATATTTGTCCCTTGGTGCCTCATCTTCCCCAACTGTAAAACAGGGATAAGTAGGTTGATACCTGTAAAAACTTCAAAGAATACTATTGTACAAGAGCATTAGTTCTGGCTAAATCCTGACTGTGTTGCAGAATTCAATGCTGTAATTCCAAAACTTCCACAGATGGAGGGGAGGCTCCTGCCAGCCTTCCTCTGTGGAGAGGTTCTGGGATGTTATTAGGGCTGGTTGTCTGGGTAAGAACTGTTTGCACAAGTGAGCTAAGCTGAGCAGTGCATGCTGGTGATGTATCTGTATGAAATTTAGTTTGACTGCCCAACCAAAGTATTTGGGCAGGAATGGCAAAACCCTGACCATGTTGAAATAAACAGCAAGTGTTGCATTGATTTTAGTGATTTTATCCCCTATTTTCTTGCTGCTGAATGATCATTAGAGTATGAATCATGGAATGTGTTAATAGGTGGAAAATTTGACACAGGGACATTCTCCTGCTGATTTATAAAATTTTGTTTGGGGAGAGCAGAAAATGAAAGGAGAAGGAGAAAGAAAAAACAAGTCAAAGTGCAAGTGCATCGAGTGCAGGCGTCGGAGCATCTTTCAGCTGTGCCTCCTGTTATGTAAGGCTGGGCTGTGTTTGGGCTGCAACTCGACACTGTCCCTTTCTCCCCCAAACAGAGCTTTTTCTCATAAAATTCACTCAGGCACTTCTTCTCAAGTTCTTCATACACTTTTCGCAAGAAAAAAGAAATCATTCATATCTCTCAAAGAGAGTCTCGGATTCTTTAGATATTTTCCATTATAAGCTTTTGGCACCATTATTACCCACGGATCAAGTTTCTTTTCTGATCCCCCTTCTTTCATCTACTAAAAATGGATTATTTCATTATTAGCCTGGAACCGTTACTGTTCACAGAGATCAGGTCTGTATATGAACAATGCCTCCCCAAGTATATTACTGAAAACCCCGAGACTGTTGTAAGGTTTCCTTTAAACACTAGAGCTCTATTTTTTGTGAGATCTGTGTGGTGGCAAAGGCTCTGAAAGGCCATTCCTTTTCTCTGAATTCTACAAAAGCTAAATATGGCTGTTTTCAATAGTTTATGGAAGATCTTAACTGGTTTGCATGCACAACACATAGGAATATGTGTATATATTTGCAATATCTAGACTGAAATTTTTTGTAATTTGACTATAGTTTAACTATTTAATTAACAGTAACTGTAGATTAACTATTTAATTAGCTGTAATTCAATGTTGCTGTCATGTCAAATCTGTCAGTGCATTAAAAGAAGTCCAGGGAAAAATGGCCACCAGAGTCACTCTAAAATTTCCTATTTGAGCGGTTCAGAGTGGGGAACACTTTTGGCTGATGTGTTTCCAGTTTCTATTTTTCTCTTCTTCCTCTTCCATCAGAAGTGCATCTGTCCACATGTGGATCTCGACTTAAGAAGCAGGGAAGTCTCTGGGAAGGAAATGCAGACCCACCTCATGAACTGGAAAGGGAATGTTTTCAAAACACTATAGGAGACAGTCCTGCTCTCCTGCTTCTGCCCCACTTGCCACTTTCTGTAGTGAAAACCACACCCAGCATCAGAGATCTCACAAATGTGGAAATCTATGAAATGGGGCAGAAATCTCAATCTTGCAGGTCCTGAGACAGTGCCCTCAACTGCACAACTATTCCTGCTTCCCCTCCGAGTCCTTCATGCAGACAGCAACATTGCCAAGCCCTAATCCCACTGCCAGCACCTCTGCTCCATCTTCTCAGAGCAAAACATCCTCTCATGCCCTTCAAGCATTTTCAATCAGGAGAACACCTGTCCTGGGAGAAGTGGGCTAAATCCTTCCAGTAATTTCAGCAGGGACCACCAATAGGAACAGAATCATCAGAATGGTTTGGATAGGAAGGGACTGTAAAGATCATCTCATTTCACCCTCTGCCATGTGCAGGGACACCTTCCACTCTCCCAGGTTGCTCCAAGGCCCAGCCAACCTGGCCTTGGACACTTCCAGGGATCCAGGGGCAGCCACAGCTTCCCTGGGCAATCTGTGCCAGGCTCTCACCATCCTCACATGTAAAAATTTTTCCTAAATAATCCTGCACCCGTGACAATTTCTAGATGCTGGCGACATGGGCAGTGGCAGAACAGATGGAACCACAGGTAGAGCACTCACTTCCCATCCCCACTCCTCTGAGAGAGCTTGAATTCTTTATGTCCTCCATGTGCCTGCTAATTAAAGTGTCTTATCTGGTTAGACTCCATCATAACTTGTTTTCTACTTAATATGAGACAAATGGTTTACATAGGTAGAGACCTGAGTTAGACACTCAGTTCCTACACAAATGAGGTGACTTAAATATTTTTAGGATTTATTTATAATGACCTGTTTCCTTCTCTGTTTAGTTTAATTTAATTGAACACTTTGCTTCTTTTTACTTTCATGTTCCCTCCCTTCTGTGTGTGCCATTTCCATCCTCATTCAATCCCATGTTGATGAGGCAAGAAAAAAAAACCCAGAACACCCCACCATCGATTCCAGTTGCCTAGGTTTCTAATCTGAAACCGAATCTGGAATTTAGCAGGAATCCTCTGTTACGCTGAATTATCGCACAGAGGCAAGCGTAACATCTTTGTGGGATGTGGGCTCTTCCAGACTCTTTGTCCTCCATGGTAATGTCCCAATCACACTGAAGTGCTCCCAAATGTGCGAGGACTATTTAAGCTTTGTAAATGCCGTCCTCCAAAAATCACTCCACATAAATGTTTCATGTCTCTCCTCTGCGATGCACAGGCCCCAAACATTCAGCTGTGAGGGTGTTTATATTTGTGGAACTCTCTTGAACATTTGCTGTGGATTTCAAACAGCTGCTACACTGAAGCACTGGGAATAGTAAGATCATGAATATTCAGGTGAAGCCACTGGAATGAACAGCCGTTAATAGAATAAATGCCTAAACAGTTGTGTAAGGCTTATTAAGACCTATTGGGGCTGAGATAATAAATTCCCTCTTTGACATGTCGCAACTACTGTAGTTTAAACATTTTGGACCACCTCTTCAGAACTGAAAGAAAAAATTATGTTAGTTCTGTGTGATAACACAATGAAACACCTGGAAGGCTTGGCGCCTGTATTAGATTTGGCAGGGAGATTGTAACATGCTAGCTCATCCCCACTTAAAATCATGGCACTGTTTATTGTGTTAGTTGTCAAGGTTATCCAAATTACATGCAGTCTGGACTGGGCACACTTATCTCATTAGAGAATGTAGTTTTTACTATTTTCTCTTCAAGTTTGGAAATAATAATATTATACTTTTGCAATGGAGCAGTAATATGGACAATCTATTGCCAAGAAGAGACAGTAATCAGAACATTAATACAAGCAAAAAAATAACAACAAAATCCATTCAAAGGTTTTTTTATCCCAAACCCAACGAATTTCAGGAAACAAGGACCAGCAGCCTGGCTTGTAGCCTTCAAAAAAGATGGACATCCCTGCAGCTGTCAGGCCTGCTGTGGGGACTCCTTGGTGGCTGCTGTAACTCCAAAGCACTCCAAGTATCCAGAGTGGTTAATTGTTGCAGGAGAACTGTCTTTTCCTTTGAATTTAGCTGTCACGTTGCATTATGCTGTGCTGTACTGCCTGGTTCTGGCACACTGTGTCACGAAACATAAAATCCGACAGGATGCAGTGTAAGTCTTGCAGGTTAAAATTTAAAGGCAAACTCAGTAATATTTGATCAGTTACCTGCTGTCGGTTCAGATAAAGGCCGTTTGATCTCCACGAGCAGGGCTAACTTGTTAGAAGCAAACTTGCACATGGCACAGAGCTACTCAGCTCTGCAGCAGCATGAACTGAGGAGTGCCAAAGCAGCTCAGGTGCACTTGGAACTGTTAAAAATTAACCCACCTGCCTCTTTTTTTAATGTTTTAAGGAAATGATCAAACTATACACCTATTTACTAGTCTCTGTGGGTAACACCAGATTCTGGGTAGTTGTTTCAAGAGGAAAATCACCTGAAAAACCCAAAGGAATGACTTAATTCTGCTGAAATTTGTCCAACCTCTCAATTTTAACACACTGCTCTTTCAGAGCCTTTTCCACCAGCACTGATGGGCTTTCCTGATGTGGTTGCATGAACAATCTCAGTGTGTTTGTTGACAGCCCGCACGTACACAGCACCTGTATAAATCACCATCTGCATGAAAGCATCAGAAGCTGGTCGAGATGAAATAAAAGCTAAAATCTCAACATTTCCCTTCATCCCTTTCACCACACTCCTGTTTTTCTGTGACCTGTTTATCAATATGAGAACCAAATCTGTTTCGGAAACTTCAGTGTCATGGTTACATTTTGGGAGGAAGGAACAGATGGAATAGATTAATTAGTCAAACTATGTTTAAGTAAAAGGCATTTCTTTCCATGAGTAGCCAAAGGCTAGAAAGAACAACATATAAGGGACAAGGAGAAGTGCCTCAGGACTTCTTCCTTGCTGAAATGGCTTCCCAGTTTCAGACTTTCAGCAGCATAAAGGGTCTTTGATTTCAGCTCCTATTAAGAAGTAGGTCAGGAGGTGTCTGATTTGCAGGAGGGCAACTGCTCCCTTCAGCTTATTAAAAGTAGCCACTCCAAAACAATTCCTTCATGTTATTTTTATAGGCACTCTGGTGTATAAAGATTCCAACCAGCTACTCCTGCAATCTCTAGGGAAGCAAATGTCCCTGCAGCTGGGATCCATCACTGCTTGCTCTTGCTCATCAGCAAGTGCCTGCCTAATACAGTGCACCATCATCTGTCTCCAGTTTTCCAGAGCCTTGGGCAGATCCTTATTTCATCACCTCCCCATTTTTCCTGCTTGGACCAGAGGACTTGCCACCACACTTCTGGCCCCGGTTTTGTGAGCTGCAAGGAAGCTACACCAGACACGGCACCGCTGCAGAAATTCAACACGACTTTGTTTAGCACCAGTATTGATCTGTGCCTGGTGGTACCACCCCATGTGAGAAAACAAAGCCTGCAGTACAGCTGGCTTGGAAATCAGGTTTCAGTGGGTAACTCCAGCCTGTTTCATCCTTGTGTCTGGCCTGGTAGCATGCACTGCAAGGCTTTTGGCTTGTGTTCCGTCTTCCTGCCTAAGAGTAGATACTTAAACAAGACACCTACCTGAGGATTTTGATCATAGTAATATCCTTTACCGGCCAGTGGAGAGGAATATGCCCATCCTGAATGCAATTTAGTAATTTAGTTTTCATTATGGGTCTGGTTTTTTGCCACAGATTGCAAACAGGGTCGCTGACAACCTGACTTAGGCACTCATCAGCTGAGCACCAGGCAGAAGAACTTGGCCCCTTCCTCCTGTTGATTTGGTTTCAAAGGCACAATTCCCACAAGTAATCATATTTACCAACTAAAATGTGTTAATTCTCCCTCTGACAACTTTTAGACATTGTGTTTTAGTGCTGTTTCTGTTTTTATTTTCTGTCAGAGACAGAAGGGAAAGATGTGCAGGAGTTTGGGATGGTAACAGTTATTTCAAATAACAAAGTCAGGAAAGATTTTGGCCAAGAGGAAGATTTAAATCTAACCCAGATGTAGCTCACTGGTGTCTGGAACGGGAGAGATGGTCCCAATCACAGAGTAGCACCCAAGGCTGGCTCAGGAAGCAGAGGGATGTCTGTTGGTTGAGGAGAAAACTGTTTGCCAAAGGAAATGTCCCGGGACTGCAGCTGGGCAGTGTGGGATCAGGGAAAGGATGGAGCTTTGAAAGCAAATCCTGCTGGCTTCCTTTCTCCTTGGCAAAGGACAGAGTTGAAATAAGTAGGAGCAGGGTCTTGAGAGGAGGAAGAAGGTCTTTTACTTAATGTGTGGTGTCTGAGCAGGGGTCTGTGCCCCCTCCCACCCTGGTACTCTGATTGAGCTGGCACGACCCAGGATGAACCTGTGCAATGCCCTGCCTGATCACTGCATCCTGGAGCCAGGAGATAGCTGTGTATCAGAGAGATATCACCACATGCCAAATGTCTGAGAGGACAGGTACATGTGCAGCTATACACCAGGTGTGCTTGTACAGCAGGCTTGACTTTTTTAAAAGCTGCTTTCTGAGATAGGCTTAAAAAATCACTTTAAATTAATTGTATTTGTCATGTATTTGTGACAGTTATGAGGAGAAAGAAGGTGGAAAAGGAAGGAAGGAACTGAGAAAGATTTCTTTCCTGGTTAGCTTGCAGTAACCCTGGGTACTAAGATCTGGAATAAACCTCTCAGTAGAAAACACTCTGGATACTGTACTCATTGTGGGGCTTAGTCTCAGTGAAACAGAGGGGAAAAAAAAAGAAATCACAAGAGGTCTGTTTAGCAAAGCATCATTTGAAAGATCAGAGAAACAACATGTAGATTTTAGTGATCATTGTTAGATAATAATTTTTTTTTTTGTGAATAGTGCTATGTGCTGAGAATACCTGACTCACTGATCCCTTTATCTCAGTCTAGTCACCTACTTTTTAAGATAGCTGAAATCACATTCTTCAAAACATCTGGCTCCAAGACTAACATCAAGGTGATACAGAACAACCAGGGACCTGCTGATCTATGGCTTACACTTCCAAAGTTCTGACCTGGACTGGAAACATTTCAGAACAAGGCTCCGACATGGGCATGATCCCCTTACAAAATATCAGTGAACACCAACAAACCCAGACCTGTTTTGAAGGCCTTTAGAATGACGCTGTGCAGTTATTTAATAATTCTGCATGAATTCAGATCTTGCACAGAGCTGGAAAATGGATTTCAGTCTTTCCTCACTTTGCTACCCTCCACTGGAGGTGAGGATACATGCACAGGGAATTTAAGGCCATGGAGAGTAGGTTTGCTTTCCCACTGGCTTTTCATGGGCTTTTTAGTAGTCTGTGAACTGTTAGGTGATTTCATCCCAGAGGCTGTAAGCCATGGCAGTATAATTTTAGGATGGTGGTGTGGTTATTGGATTTGTGGTAGCATAAACTCATTTCTCTTTGTATTTTTCTTTAAAGAGGGATTAATAGAAGCAGGATTATTTTCAGAAGGAAATTCTTTGGGTGACAGCAAGCATGTACTTGCTGGTGAAAGAGTTGTTGAGGGTGGGGGTACAGGGTCAGGATTCTACGGGATGCAGGAGTGGCATCCTGGCAGAAAAGAAATGGACCTTGTAAGTGTAAAACACTTTTTGTTTGGGAAAGCAGAGTAAAAAGTCCAGAGAATAAATATGGGCTCCCAACTTCAGTGCCACCCCTGCACATGCATCTTTCTGGGGAAAGAGTGAGCACTTGGCATGGTATGAAACAGCCTGGGAAATGCCTTGTTTTGCACAAGGTGATGCCCTTGGGTTCTGCATGTCTCTGCTAAGCAGGGTCAGCTAAATTCAACTGAGGAGTCCAGCATAGCCTGGCCCAGCCTCTCTGGAAGGAACTGCCATTCCTTGAAACCACTGTAACCATCTGTAATCCGATTTTAACACTTTGCTACCACTGATGTCCCCCAACACTGATTCCAAACGTGGCAAGTTCCTGTTGCTATTGTCAGCCAGCACAAAGCCAGCATGAAAAAATCCCATCACTGAAAAACCTGCATGATTAAAACACATAAATAAATAAATGTGTTTCCTATATACTTCGGTAATCAAATAGCCTGGCTGTTTTGCCTTTTTCTTTGGTAAAGAGGTATCCTTGCTCACAGTCTGGGTTCCATGGATACCACGAGCAACTCCAACTTTGTGCCTTTAATGCTTGCACTGTAGAAAATGCTGTTTAAATATTCATGCTGACCCTAGAAAGCTATCCACTCGGCCATCTGGAGGAGTCCCGTACCCCATCCACTGGTGTTTTATTTTGAAGGATATATTCTGATCACACTGACTAGGCTAAATAGACTATTGGTCCATTTGTTTTGTAACTGCTGTTTAGTTACCTCTCAGGTTGTCAGCTCAATTTATCTGTGTGGAGGAGAAGAATTCCTCAATAAAACTGTAGACAAATAAGAGCAAGAGCTGCAGATGGATGGGAGGTTACTCATTCCCACTGTCGCTGCCGTGCATGGAAGTGACCTTGTCTGGAACCAGCTAACCTTGTACCTTGTGATTCACATGAAAATTCAAAGCCAAGCCCTGGCAGGTCAGAGGGAGAACCCAGCCTTGTGTTTAAGGAAAGAAGGGATTTGCTTGTTCAGGCAGTGCTGGGGTTGTGTACTGCACAGGGACAAGGAGTGCATTCTGCCCTGGGCTAGAGGGAAATGAATGGAGAGGGAACACATTTAATTTGAAGTGGGAAGGGAAATGAGCATGTGACATCAGAGGGAGATAGGAAGAGGAGAAAATGCTCCATGGAGCAGAGCAGGCAAGGTAGATGTGTCCCAATCCTGTACCTGGTTTTGCAAGGAAGGGCCAGTTCCTCAGGGCTGCCTGCCCGTGGTGCCTTGAGAAGGGAACAGAAACGGCCCCCAGTTTCATTCCTCAAATTCCAAAAAGGCGTTGTTTGTAGTAAAAGAAGGATTATGGCCATCATGACTCTCCAAGAGCAACTCCACTGTCCAGGGATCTGCAAAGTCACTCAAAACACATGCAGTGGCAAAAGTCTTTTGCTATTCACTGTCTGGTCCCTGAAACACCCCACCACTATCGCCACAGAAGATGAGGTGAAATGTTCACGATTAACAATGTTTATTTTGGCCTTTTCTCTCCAGTTTGGGTGTGGGGGCAGCGGTGCTGGTGCTATTTGGCTGATTTATTTATGTTCAGAAGGAGGGTGGAGGAAGGGGGCGTATATCCATGGTCACGCTGACTTTTTCAAGCTGCTTTGGAAGAAAGTGCACACTTAATTGGCATTCAAAGTGCATCTCTGGCTCCTATCTCTCTGTAATGCTTGAATAGATTGTGGTGTGTACAAACCTGGCAATAACTCTGCTCTGGACTGACAAGAGTTAGGAAACACTGCTTAATTCTTCTATTTCATTTTACTTTTTTTGGTCTCGGTGAGAATTTTATTCTTTGCTGCTTGATCATTTTTCCTGTGATTCATGTCCTTTCAGGAAATAGTAATTGACAAAAATAAAGCACTTGGGTTGTTATTTAGTGAGCTCCAGCTAAATTCACACAGTCCTGCTTAAGAATCTATGCCCTCTGTGCCGCATTTGTTTTAAGCTTCCAACCTCTTCTAGACAGATTCTTTCCCCCCATGCGGGCACAAAAGCACTTTAGTCAGCACAAATTTGGAGGTAGAACAAAAAGCCTGTAATAGCATATCTCGTGCTGCTATCAATTTTCCACCAGTGGAGCACTGGAGTACATGAAGTCCTTTGTCTCTGTTCTGAAGTCAGCTTTGGTGACATTACATGACCGACTACAACGTTATAGCGTGTTCCACACTGATTTGAATTGTAAGTTAGAGAAAAAAAAAAAAAAAAGAGAGAGAGAATAAAATAAAGATGTCCTGGAATGTGGCCAGGGCCTAATGATTTCAATTCTGAAGAAATCCAACAACCAATTATATACTAAATTCAATATTTTTATGTATGATAAGTTTAAAATCTTCTCTAATCAAATAGGGGAAGCCCTTTTCCCTTATTTTTCTATGGTTTTAGTTACCAGTAGGCCTCTAAAAATCTGTTTCTGCTTAAAAAGAAACCCTGAAAGGTTATATTTACTATATGTATGAAAAAGGGTTGAATGATACAATTATATCTTTTAGAATACTAAAGCAATGTATAAGAGACTAATCATGATCCCAAATTCAATTTTCAAACCTTTAATTGATCCCATCCCAAAGGTAACATTCTATCTTAATTGCCATGCTGAAATGGTTGCAATTACATAAAATAAAACTATTCATTGGTAACTGGAAAAAGTCTGCTCATTAAGCACATGACGGCCAGCCTTGAAAATACTTGATTGCAAAAGGATGCAACCACTTTGCTTATATTTCCTTTTCTGGTTAAGCTCTCCTTCACATATGTTGAGCTGGTTCCAAAAAGCCACACACGCACAACTAGTTGGAGATGGAACATGGTGCTGTGCGTGTCTGTGCTCCTGCACCTTCCATGGGCAAAGCCACCTTCAAGGAGGGAAGAAGGGGCTAGAAAGACAAGGGACCTTGGTGCTAGCCCTCTCAGCTGGCACTGTGATCTCTAAAGATGCTCCATGAGAAGGGAGCTCCTCTGGAGCACTGAACAAACTCAGGAAATAATAAGGGACAACTTAATCCCAAGTTAAAATGGAAAGTTGCACTATGGATACATAGGTATTCCTGCAGAGGTGTCACACAACTTGCAGAACTAGGTAAGGTTGAGATCTTCTCTGTCTATTTGGAAACCAAAGTAAAAGCAAAGGAAACTTGTGATTTTCTAGAGATGACAGTAGATGTTGGTGAAGGAAGAAGACTGGCAGCTTTTTTATTATTGTCAAGAGAGCCTGAGCCACTCTCAATTTGATATCAACACCTGGGACACTTGGAACGCTGCCTCACCGGATGCAAATGTCATGTAAATAGTTACAAGATTCATTACTGTTACTCTTATTATTCACCCTCTCTAAGATACAACTGTCCAGCTGAGACAAGCACATCCATAAGAATTCACCAGAACGGGGAACAGGCACAAGACTTGCAGCTGTGGTAACAGTGGATCACTGGGACAAACTATTGCAGAGACAAGAACACCTAATTTTTTTCCATTTGATCTCATCCCAACAAGGCTGGATGCCTTTCCAGGAGTTAACCTCCAGTCAAACATACATCACTCTACTCGCGTTGGGAATAAAAGGATGTCTACAATGTACGGTATGCAGGAGGTCAGACTAGGAGATCAAAAGCTCTGGTCCTGAATACCTGACTTCCAAGTAACTCTCCAAGTAAACCCATCATATGGAAGTGTTGAAAATAATCCCCTTCTGCAATATGGGAGGTTTCCTTAGTGAGTGCCATCCACTCAGCCTGAGTGCAGGTTTGGAGCTGTGTGGTACTTGGGTCTGTATAAACTCAGTGAAAAGACATTCCCCATCCCAAGGAGCTCCTGTCCGAGTGGAAGATGAGATACAGAGAAAATACAGACAGATGGGGAAGCACCAGGTAAGACTGAAATTATTATGTGTTTAATAAGCATCAACTGCAGCACACCAGCTGTGGCTTCTCAGTCAACTTCTATGTGAGAATTAAGTATTCTGGTTTTATACCAGTGAATTTCAGGATGCAGGACAGGTCGCTGGATATGGCCATCCCATGATATGCCTACATCTGTCTGTGCTACACGTGCTTATTACAGTCTCAGAAAACAGACCCTTTAAACATCTCAGAGATACAGTCCAAGTGATGTAGGTGCCTGAAAGTCAGCCCTGAGAGCCTGGGTTTCTGTTTTCCTTTAACAAGAGGACTTAGACGTCCAATGGGACTTGGCTGTCCAAGCCATTCAGGGATGCCAGTGCCAGCCAAATATCGCCTATATATATCTTTAAACATCTGAGCCTTTGAATGGCAGGGCGATGTAGTGATGAATAAATGCCTACTTGGACATAGAACAAAGATATCTGACTGGCTGAATAGGCAGCATTTGAATTGTACAGAACACACAGATATTCTGTAAATGAATGGCTGTTCACTCGCTCCATCAATAGAAAAAATTGCTCTTTCTCTTTCTGAGCGCATAGTATTTGCGGTAAGAAGGACACACAGATAAAACCAAAAATCTATTTCACAAGCACTTGAGCAAACTTGTGAAAATAGAGCCAGTGCATCATTTTGCTGTTGGAATCTAAAGTAGTGATTCAGATGGGAATCATCACTAGCCCTGCAGACACTGGGGATCTGCACTCGTCCTGAAGCGTGCAGGCTGCTAAAGCAGGATTCCAAGCCTGACCTACTTTTGTCCCTACCTCGTTCCATCAGACCTAAATCCTGGTCCTGCTTTCAGCCTGGAAGACTGTTGTGAATACAAATGATTCCAGGCATTGCTGATAGACTCAGAGGAGATCGAGTTCTGTAACTCATACCATCACACTTCGGAAATTCAGGGACTTTGAGGACGTGCAAAATGGTTCCTCTAGCAAAATCAATGCACTTTTTGTGTAAATCAGCTTTGGAACAGCTTCAAGTTTCTTTGGAGGATCGGTCTTCACTCAAAGAGAGGGTGAATCTCAGCACAAAAATTACTACCTGAAACTTTCCCAAACTTTACCAAAATAGAAATGAAAGGCCGTGTTCTCAGCTAGCATAAGCTGGCGCAGATCAGCTATATGACAATTACCATGTAGATCAGCTAGGCTTGCATTTATTTACCTGGCTGACCCACCTCTCCTATTGATCACTGCAGCTGAAATCTTCAATGTATAGTTTTGTCGGATGTAAAAGAAAAAAATTAAATGCTAACTTTAAACAAAACCACAGATCATTATTCAATTTGATTTCAGCACAGTGTTAAGATAACTCAGAGCTGTGAATGTTGTGGGGTTTGAAGATCATTTCAGCTTTGCATTTCTGCTCCAGCACAGGAAAGATGCACTTTGGATAGTGGGACACATCCTTTCCATCAGTGCCCTTGGTACTAATGTCACTTAGGGATCAGACAGCTGAACCAGCGCCATAGCAGGATTGATTGAAGACGTACCCTTGGGAAGAGGTAGGGGTTGCCTAAACATCTCCTTCTTCTGATGCCTGACTCAAACTAGTCTAATTTGGGTACCCAGTAACACACCTGCCTTCTCTGCCAGGGGATGTTTATAATTTTCATTAGGTACAGACTTTTATAGGAGATTGTTACCTGATATTGACTGCAGCAAAAATGCACAAAGCTCAGCAAATGAAAGGGAAAACATGGAATGCTGGTTGTGCATGGAGCAAGGTGCTTGACTTAATTTCTGTTCAATTTGGGATTTTTAGGCATTGTCTAATTAACAAAGACCTGCAAAGAGACCAGTTGCTGTCTTGTAACAGGGAAAGGACTTTAGTTTCCATTTCAGTCCACTGATAAAAATGGCTAAACTGGAAACCTTGCAATGTGAATTCTTGTCACCTGACTGAAGTTCTGGTAACTTTAGGGACTCACACATCAAACTGCATTTTTCTGCTTTCCTCCTTCACCAGTTCTACCCTTCTTCAGCTCTCATGAACACAAACCCAGGAGGTGAACAGAACCAAGGGAGACAGAGGACAGAGGGTGGTTCAGGTCTGCTGAGCGGCCTCAGGTGTAGCAGTGCAGAACTGGAAGAGCAGCTGTGCAGCTGCAGCCAGAACACCAGACAATGAGTGAAAACACTAATGCCCTGCACAAAACATCCACCCCAAAGATTACTAATCCCAGGTATGTGGAAGAGGGTGGGAAGCAGCAAGTACCTTCGGCAGTGGAGCAGAGGCCGTACCAGAGGTGCCGTAGGAGGCAGCACAGATCTGGGAGCAGACCCTGGGTACTCTAATCCTCACCCTCCTCCTCTAACTGCTGTGCAGTGCTGAGTCTTTCATCCAAACCTCCTCAACTGCCTGGAAAGTGCAATCTGATAACACTGCTAGGGAAGCTTCAGACCCACATGAGGTCATTGCATAACACCCCAGATAATAAAGGAGATATTTATGTCCTCTCAGTACAAAGCCAGTTAATAATCACCATTAGAAACAGCATGAAACGAGAGCACACAAAGCAGAGTTCGCTCCACTCAGAGTGTAAATTGCATAGTACTCCAAGATGAAGGCATGTTGTATTCTTTCCATGGTTATATTTAAATCTGTGTTTTCTTTAATTTAAATCTGCTCTATAAAGATCTCAGCAATTTGAGACAAAAGTATCCTTTAAAAGCAGGAAAAAAACATGACATGATAGCATCCTTCATGCCAGGCTGGCCCTGTTGTGATTTTACATTGAGGGTGCATTTTAATTGATGAAATGTGCTACACAGCACAACTTGAAAAAGTAACAACCTTTAGTTACCATTTGGAAATGTGATGGAGGTGGCAGAAGTTAAACTCTTAGGACTAAATGAAATAACAGAAGCTCCCTATCCTTTCTTGAAGACGCTCATTAGTTTTCACTTTCTCACATTCTGTTTGCCATGGATTTCATCCAAGAATGACGGATGTAGAGTTATTAAGCAAGTGATAGTTTCAAAACTCCAAGTGTCAGTGCTCAGTGTGGGAGCTCAGTTACCTTGCAGAGGGCAAGGGGCTGAAATACCCCTACCCTGGCGCTGGCATTGCCACAGAGGGAAGGATCACACAGAAAGGTATGGTCAGAACAGCCTGAGAGACACAAGTCAGTTGTAGGAATGGACAAATAAACAAATGAGGAATGTTTGAGGAATAATCTGGTATTTGAATGCATCAGCACACACAGGAAACTGGGAAAAAAAAAAAAAAAAAGGAGAAAACAGAAAAGGAAGGAGTATTTGTTTGCAGAAGGCAATGAACAAGTACCTTTTCTTAAATTCAGTCCAGGGCTGGATGCAGGGAGATCTCAAATACTGTAAGTCTCTGTGAGGGAAGAAGCAAATCACTGAAGTTTCTGATTCTAGGCTTGGGAGAGAAACCTGCATGTAGATGTTGCTGTTCCCATTCCTGTGGGCCTACTGACCAGTGATGGTCATAGAGTAATTGGCTGGTTTGGGTTGGAAGGGACCTTAAAGGTCATCCAGTTCCAACTCCCCCTGAATGGGCAGGGTACCTTCCACCAGATTTCATGGGACATGCTCCATGGGCAGGTTACAAAAGGCTAAATGAACCTGCTGGAGAACATGGAGGGCAGAGCAGTACTGCAAAGCCTGGCACTCTCCAGCTGGGAAGCAGAAAAGCAAGGAGCCCATATGATCTTTCCTCATTTTACCTTCCAAGTGACACAATTAACACACTTCCCTCCTTTTCCAAAGATTTGGAGATTTCCTCTGTCCCTGTTCATTTGTATCTCCTGCCTCTTGGTGACACTCAGAATGAGTCAAGCCCATGTGTCACGCTTTTTTTAATTGCTTTTCCCACTTGAATTTGCTCACAAACTGAAGAGGAAACAAAAAATAACACTAAAAAATCTGGTTATGTAGATTTTTTTCTGTCCTAGATGCAGTAAAAACCTAACAGGGGCCTGAGTGAGAAGCCTGTTGAGCAGTTTCTCCCTTGTTTTCCAAGCTCAAGTGATATGATGTGTGTCAGCTTGGATCAGACTCTCAAGTCTGGATGTCGAGTGCTGGCTGGCAGTCTGTATTCCACACCTGGAAGCCAGCAGGGTCATATCTAGAACCAGACTCTAAACTGTTCTTCTGTAAGAGTTTCTCTGTTTAAACTACAAGCTTCAGCTGTGTTGTAAAGATTGGATTTTACTTCTGAGTTAACGTGGAGACTGTTGTTAACATCCAGCCTGGCAGTGGTTTAGACTGTCAGGAACCTTTGGAGCAGTGGACATCACCAAGTTTCTTTTGTCCCTGGAAACTAGAATCCTATGACATTTGCCACCAGATTTTTGCAGAGGATTCTCTTCTGGATAGGAAAAAAAATTGATTTAAGCCCATTCCATGGTGTCTTGCTTTTGAGTCATTAGCTAGTCCCTATTCCCACTGACTGGAGATTTTACAGCCCTTCTGCAGCAGATACTGCACCCTGGCAGTTCCCAGCCTTGGCTTTTGTTGTGGCTTTCCCACTCCCCCTGATCCTGTCTTCTTGATCTGCTCTCTCAGGCACTCATTGCTGGGCCTTTCCTCTGTTTTGGATTCGTGCCTGCATCTCCAGCGCGTCGCTGTCCTTTCCCAGGGCTTTACTGTCAGTTCCTTTGTGTATGCTCATCTTTTATTGAGGCCTTCAGACCTCCTCAATTTGTCTTGAGCTCTCTAACACATTTTGGGCAGCCCTGATGGTATTCTCCAAATACATATTTTGCTGCAAGTCCACACATTTATTCTTTACTGGTCTTAGTCTTCCTGTAACCTTAATTAGAAATGTAATTAGATGATGGCTGCTGTTCCTTGGGAGCTCCCAAGCATGCACTAATTGATAGCCCCCCATTACTCACTATGAGCCATAGAAAAAATCCATTTGCTGTAACAGCTGTTGCAGGGCATGGATGGGAAACAAGGTGTCAGGGCATTTCTAGAAAGGTCCAGAAGAAAATGAACTGTCTGAATGTAATAGAGTGCCTTCAGGAGTGGATGAGGGCTGATTTATCTCCCCTCTACCAATTATACCATTATAATTCCTGCCAGTAAGAATTTTTAACATACGGTTTGCTGATGGGTTCATGAAAACAGGGCTGGTCTGGACCTGGAGAAATCTCCTGTGAGAGCCTGTGTCCAAAAGCTGGCTTGTTCCTGGCAGGGATTTGTTGAGCATATTCTTTAGCATGCTCTGTTACAGTGGCCTGGGCATGTCCTAAGGAGTTTTTATCTGCAAGGTCTGGAAAAAAAAACAAGAGCAGCAATAACATCCAATGGAGAGTCAAAGTATTTGAGAGCTTCCAGGGCACATTCCTGACAGCTGTAAGAGCTGGTACAGAGTACTAAGAGTGGGCTTGCACCAGAGTTTGAAAACAGATGTGGAAGAGAGAATTTCTGTCCCGAAGAGCTCACAGAAATGGTAAAGGAGTTTTGTATACATTTTGGCTTGAGGATTTTTTAGGCTTTGTGATCTGGTTTTATTTACCTCAAATCAGTTTGTCCTGTTTTAATACTATTCAGGATTATAGGAAGAAAATGCTTTAAAACAACAGATTTCATTGAAAATTGCTAAATGTGAGCTGCAGATCAATGCACTGTTCTTCCTTGGTCCATGATAGGATCAGGAATGCCAGTTTGGTATGATTCCGGGATACCTTCAGACCGAATGTGGATGCAGATTCAGTTCTAGGTCTATTAGCACACTTTAGACAGATCTTGTCATCCTGTGGTCAGCATTGAGATAACAAACATTTCACACAGCCCACAAACATTTTCACCAACAGCATTATTTCCACCAAACAGGTGAAGCAGAAAGGATGGAAGGGCCTCCTTCAACTTCTGTTGAAATACATGGAAAAACTCACACTGCCTCCATAAGAAGTTAGATCAAGTTCCAAGGCTTCACGTCAACATTTTTCTGAGCACTCCTGACTCTGCACAGGGGCCCCTACATCATGTTACATTCCTGCGCAGGGTAAAGGATGTGGGAATTTTTTACCCTTCCAGAGACAGCTCTCCTTTGAAATCACATTTGTTTTCTCTGTAAGTGCCGGAAAGAAATGGATGGGAAAAGCTCAACAGCGAACTCTAAACTGCCTTTTATGCTGGCATCATTTTTTGGAGGGGGGAGGAAGGGAGTGTGCGTGCACAGGCACTCACAGCTAAGGTCTTAATTCTATCTCCAGATGCTGTGCATAATCTAGAGGTTTATCTTAATGAATTATTTCTGTTATTACTGCAGCAAAGTGAGATTTAATTTGATGTGTTATATATCCCTGGATTAACTACCCTTTGGTTTTATTTGCTCCATAATAGTGAATTTTTGTTTATAGACCCATTTTGTAATTACATCCCTGAGCTCAGAAGGGCTACAGCAATGCTGCTCCATCCTATAGGAAATCAGGATCCAATTCCCTTCTCCCAGTCCTGTTGTCAGCTGTGGCTAAAACAGAAGCTGCACAATATGATGTTCACCATTTTGTCTCCCTTAATTGCAGTTTTACAGGACAAAGTACAATGAATGGAAAGACTCTCCTTGGCTGGGAAGATTGGGATACCACTTGAGAGGCAAATGGAAAATGCCAGAGAATCTTCACCTTGAAAAATGGCAACGTGTGTTATCACAGATGCCAGGAACAATCAGTTGAGTCCTTCATGATACCTACATGTTCAAAGTGTCAGGGCTCCACAGAGGCTCCAAGGGTGGCAGAGGGAGCTTTGGGGCATGGCAGCATGTGCAGCAGGGTTTCATTAATTCCTTATTTCCCAGCTGTCATCCTCTCAGGGGGAAGTCAAGGCTTCAGCCCATGCTGAAGATGCAGTGTAGGCTGGTGGTTGGGGTAATGGATACTCCTGTCCTTCCTACCCCATCCAGCCTAGCCCAAGCCCTTCCCTGGTCTCCTATCCAGGAGGACTGGGACCAGCATCTTATGCACATCCTTGCAATACCCCCAGCTGTCACAAAAGAAGGAGAAGCCTGACCCTGATCCAGCTTAACCACTTGCCTGGTGCTCCTGTGGCAAAACCATGAGGGTCCCCCATTCCTGGTCCGAGGGACAGTCAGGGAGGGCTGAGATCCCAGTGCAGCTCTGTGAAGAGCAGGACACGGGGCTGTGGTCCCAGGAGCTGTGGCAGCACCCACACCTAATCCCCTGGGAACATATGGCACTCACGCAGAATCAGGTTTCATTGCAATCGTGGTGATCTTAATTAGTACTACTTATAACAACAGAAGTCAGCCTAAGTACTGGGAAAAGTAAACAGAAGCAACCAAATCCATCTGGATATTAGTGTGCCCCTTGGAAAGGGTGGGGGGTTTTGGACTTTTGACCAAAGCAGCATTGGCTCGCTCAACCCTTCACTCACAAACCTGCACTCAGCTTGCTGGAGTCCACAAGCTTCATATTGTTCAGCCCAGAGAAGAGAAGGCTTTGGGATGACCTAATTATGGCCTTCAAGTACCTGGAGGAGCTGACAATAGAGCTGGGGAGAGATTATTTACAAGGGCTTGGAGGAAAAAGAGGAATGGCTTCCCACTGAGAGAGAGTAGGTTTAGATTACATATTAGGAGAAAATGCTTCCCTGTGAGTGTGGTGAGTCCCTGGCACCGGTTGCCCAGAGACGCTGTGGCGGCCCCATCCTGGGAAGTGTCCAAGGCCAGGTTGGACAGGGCTTGGACCAACCTGGGATGGTGGAAGGGGATTGGGATGAGATGAGATTTTACATCCCTTCTAACCCAAACCATTCTGTGGTTCACTGATTCTGTGGACTGATCTCCTCCTTCCCAGGGTGACCCTTGCTGGAGTAGCAGAGCTGTGCTCCTGCCAGAACCCTGGGTGACGGAGCGCTCACCTTGGAGTGGGGACCTCCATGGGACAAGGCAGCAGCTATGAAATTCAAACTGAAGATTGTGCATTCAGAGAGAGGAGTGCTGGGTTCAATCCCTAGTCAAAGAGTCATGGTAAAAAAATATTTCCTAGGTACACATCACACTGAAGACAAAGTGTTTGGTTTTATACTGACAGACAAGAATGTTTGATTTTTTACTGACAGACAAGAGTGTTTTAGGCCATTAAAATGCAAGGAGCCAAAGCCTCTGGTTTGTAAAGACTGCCTGTAGATTTACATTACACAGCTTGTATTTGTAATTACTCCTGATGTGTCAGTTCTCATACACCCCCATTGAAAGTTTATGTCCACTTTTTTTTTCCCCGGCTGATAAATGTTGGAAAGCCAAAGCAAAAACTGAAATATGTTGGTCTTCTTTGGACCAGTACAAGATGGGATATTCAGAGCTGACACCAAAGCTGTCTTCAGAATCACCTACTGTTCTGAGAGCAGTGTACTAAAACCCAGCTTCCTGCCTTTTCCCTGTTAAAACCAAACCTGGAGTGTTGTTTTACAGCCTTGGGAGTGTGAATTTCAAATGGCCCTTAAGGGTGGAAAGTGATTTAAAAATATTTTTCTAAGAAACTCCAAAACACAAGCAGCATTTTTATGAGTAAAAATCTAGGAGTATGCGTCAACATTTGCAAATATATCTGAGAGATGCAAGAACATAAATCCTAGGACTTTAAAGCTGTCACAAGGCCAAATTCTTCTTTCCTTTACCCATATGAGTAGTGTTGCTCTAGTCAATGGATTGAAATAGTTTCTGTAAATAAAATGAGTAAGATTTAGCCTGAAGTCTAGAGAAAATAATATGAACAGTCTTTCTTCCCCCCAGGGAGTAGAAGCCGAGCATTCCTTGGCTTGCCTTGTCCCTGCACAATCCATGGGGCAGGATCCACTGTGCCACTGTGCCTTCATCCCAGCTTTCCATGGGGCTCCTGGTTCCCTGGCATCACGCTGGTGCTGCAGGGTCTTGTGGCCAGTCCCAGCCACCTGTGCCCAGGGCTCTGTCTCTTCCCAGATGCTTTGATGGATGAGGGAGGCACCACTGGGATCCTCCACTTATTCCTGCTCCAGGACTTAACTAAAGACCAGAGGAGCAGAAGGGAGGGGGCAGCAGGACAGAGTTTATCACACTTGCCTTCCTCTGCATGTTCCAGTCAGGACTGGAGACAGTCAAACCCTTCCAGCACTGACTTTGGTTTTCAAGGCCAGAAAGGACCATTATGATAATCCCATTTGACCTCATCCACCACTGAAAGGGGCTGAGGAACCAACAATATGCTCATTAATTTAAACAGAGCTTGCACTGATTTAAAAGCTACCACAGAGAATTTATACTGGTAATTACAGCCCTGCTACAAATTTCTTGAGAAAAAGATATTCGTTTGGTTGTGGGTTTTTTTCCATCTAGAGTACTTTTTTTGCAAGAAGTGGATCTTCTTTAAAATGGGGTCTGGGTCTGTTACTCACCACTGCAGCAATTCATTTACTGATCCTTTTTTCTATGCTAATGAGTTATAATAAATTTAACACCAGTAAAGAAACTATAAAGACTTGAAGACTACTATTACAGATTTTGTATGTGCAGTGAAAGGCAAATTGTTTGCAGTGATTATTGATTGGGAAAGGCTGAGTTAATGTAATTGCAGAATATAAAGGGAGGAAATATAATAAAAAAATAAAATTAATATACCAGTCACAGAATCTGAACTCAAAAAGCCAATAAAAGACAGCAATAAAGCACTCCAGAGAAATGGAACTCTGTCACGGTGAATATCAAGCAATTTACTGAAAAGTGCAGATATCAACTGCGGCATTTCTCACTGCTCAGCCATTTATGTGAGTCCTGTCTATGTTCCTTGTTTTACAAAATTAGTAACTGCAGCCAAACCCACATTTCACTGATTGCAGAGTGTCAGCAAGGTCCTCACCTGCCTTGCCATGGAAGAAGAGCCTTGAAGTCTTACTCTGGGATGCAGAGTAAGGATTCAGAAAGACGTTGGTCCCAAAGGAAAATGCTGGTGTCATCAGCCTGACAAGGGAACAGCTAAAAATGGAAAATTTCCCAGGGAGCTGGGGTCCAGTTACACAGTGGTACAAGATGTCCTACAATACAGTGCCCATTTGTGCAGCACCCTATGGTGAGAACAGTGGCATCATCAATGTCAAAATCGTGCGCCAGACCCCACAAACACCATGACATTGACTAGAAGAAATGAAAGACATGTCATAATGTCATAACATCATAAACAGAAGAAATGAAAGACATGTCCTTTATATTTGTTGTATGACATTTTTGGACCTTCTATGGTTTGGTTTGTCAAGCTTTTCTCTGTCTCCATGAAGACATGGATTGTGTTTTATTTTGTGCCAAAGCTCAGATTGGTGGTGTGTTCAACCTCCAGCAGTTCCTGCCCTTGAGGATTGAAGTCTGTTACAATCAGGACTTGCAGCATGGGCAGAACCAGAGGTGGATGGCAAATAAGCTAAAAGCAGGAGGAAGAAATACAGGAAAAATAGGGAGAAATTTTTTACTGTGAGGGTACTGAGGCCCTGGCACAGGTTGCCCAGAGAAACTGTGACTGCTGCATCCCTGGATGTGTCCAAGGCCAGGTTGTACAGGGCTTGGAGCAACCTGGGATAGTAGAAGGTGATCCTGCCTGTGGCAAGGGGTGGAATGGGATGATCTTTAAGGTGCCTCCCAACCCAAATCATTCTGTGGTTCTGGGATTCTATGAAGAGAATGTCCTTACTCCTCCAGATGTGCACACTAAAAAACTTGAGCAGCTGTTGAATTTGTTCTATATTTTAGTTTAGTTTTTTTTTTAATTCTATACAAAGGATAACAACAGTTCTCCCTATTTTCCATGATGCCATTTCTCCCTAAAACCTTGGCCAGGCTGGATTTTAGCAACTCTTCTGGATCCTTCTGGAAGATGCTCTGGCCTCAGAGCAGGCTGGAGGTGTACGACGTACTATCAATAAAAAAAGTAAGCAAAACCCCCGCTAAATGTGCACGTATATTTTCTTCATATACAACAGGAATTTCGTAACACTTTCAATCCAGAGTGGGAAGTAAGAATATACTTTTAACATGTCCATCCAAAAAGAGGTAAAATATAGTTCTTTCATAGGCTATATATTTAAAAGAAGAAATGGTGCTTTTAAAATGGAATGTCCAATACCTGGTGACTAATGGATGACAAAGAGGCTGCAGGGTACTTTGTTAAATGTCTCTAGAGACAAAGAAGTCGATTGCTACTCACCGAGTTGATTTACAATGATAAAGATTTCTATTTGTAGGAACCTCGTTGGCTTCAGTCACCTCCTCTTGCATCTCAGGGCACATAGAAATTGAAAGCTTTGCTTTTGCAAGAGAAAAGAATTTTTCTCTGAGCTCCGCCTGACTGCATTTTTCTGGTTATCATGACAATCCTATCAGACTAATGGGCTGACAGCCCCGGAACAGCTCTGCTATCTAGGAAGGGAATGATGTGACCTCCAAGAATCATTATGTCATATCTGGTAGGAGCTTTATTGTTTTATTGATACCATTCCCTGTGCTGAAACCATTCAAAAATGAAATAAAATGCTTCTCTGCATTTATCAGTGCTGAGAGGGAAGAATGAACAGTTTCACCTGGATTGCTGCCAATGGAGGAGAGCAGAGAGGCTGGGACAGTGACAGGGGCATGTGATGAAAACACTCTGGGGTCACTGGCAAGGTATCCTTGGAAGCCTGGTGTCTGTGCAGGAGATCAGGACTCCAGCTATCCCAGCCAGAAACAACTAATGCTTCTCTGTCTGTACTTGCTCCACCTGAATTTTGCCTTCTCTTCATGGTTGTTGGTGGCATAACCTACTTTAAAGCCCTAATTCTCAGCCTGTGCTTAGGATAACAGTTCACATTTCCTCTGCTCTGTCCTGAACTCTCTATGGCATGGAGTGCTCTGCACTTCCTGTATCAAGACATGCTGCCCTATGTCCAGAGTTCAGACAAGAAACTCTGTGAGTGAGTGTCCTGCTTCCCTAAACCATGATGTGCAAGAGAGGCTGGGAGTATTTTGGAGATAAACTTGTAATAATCAAGGTCAGAAGTAAAACAACAGATGAGAGAGATCAAAAATACTGATTTGCTGATTGGCAAAGCCCTGTTGTCCCACTGATTTGTGGTGTGGTAACAACTGAGAGCACAGAGCTACTCATTTGCTGATGCAACACCAAAGGTGGACAAAACAACTGCACTAGAGGCAGGCTAAATAAAGGAGCTGCAGCTTCAAAGGAAAGCACTTGCAACATGAAACTTGTGATGGGCTTGTGAGGGTGTCAGTGTGACAGAAGCCCTGGGGTTCCCAACAGGATGCCCATTGATAGGAATAGCAAGGTCACGATGGATCTTGAGGATCCATCAATCACTGGAGCACAGACTGCAGGCACGGCATAGCTGGAGTGACACAGCCACTTCCATAGCACTGGCAGGGCTGGGCTGCCTTTAAAGGAGAAAAAATTTTTATAGAAGGAGCTCGAAAATGGGCCAGCAAGGCAAAGGTGTATTACGACTCATCACACCAGGTCCTGCCTGTGCTTCCTGCTATAAACCTTCAGAAATTTGTGAAGCAGCTGAGTCGTCACTTCTTTGCCCTAAAGCTGACTAGCAGGTTAACAAGAGGAGATTATTTTAAGACCATCATTTTATAGGATGAAGGTATCAATTCTCTATCTTCCCGTGGATAATCCTGTTACAGGATAACATGATTTTAGGACAGTCCATTACAAAGGACAATTTTTTCAGCCTTTTCTGACTGGTTTCTAGGTCCTTCATAGCTGCCTTCATGCAAAGAAATTGTGAAATCCTGACTTTCTATTCAACTGTTCAGCTACAGTTCATCTGATTTCACCAAGATATTGCATAGCATCTATATAATTTATTGACAGTCTCAGCTTAACTCAATTATACAAATATACAGCTTGCCACCCGGCCCACTTGTATTTTTGGTCTGACATACATCAGTGAACACCAGCCAGAGGTGACCTGCCCCAACACTGTATTTATCTGCTGCTGTGCCCTGTGGTTTTACCTCCCCAGGATCCTTACAGAGCAATGATGTGTTACTTATGCTGTTTAAAATCTGGGGGAAATGAGGAGCAAACAATGAGTACCTCAGAGTTGCTGTGAAAGTCAAGAATCAAACTCACATGAAACAGAGCAGTGGTAAAAAAGTCACAGTCTCCCCAGTTTGCCCTCCTTTCATTTTCACCATAAATTCCCAAGGAAGGTGTTTATTGAAGAGGTTTCTAAATACCTCTCTAGTGCCCATGCATTCATTTTGTTTGGCTTTCTATATGGAACATTAGCACACCAACAATGTATTTTGCTTCATACCAAAAATTCACCACTTGCAGTCTTAGAGGGGTCAGTGGCATTCTCCACAAGCAGACTGTCATTTCCACTTGGTTTGCTTTCTAGAAATACAAACTTAGATCTCTAAATCCAACAAGTCAAATTCTTTCCTCAGGAATGGGAAATACTTTAGCAACTCTTGTTGAAGTTCAGGGACGTTGCTTTTATTTACTGCAACAGCATTTAGGAGCCTGAGGAGTGGACCAGAAGCCTACTGGGATCAGTGCTGTAGAAACACAAGATAAAAAATGCTCCCTGCATTTAGTGATGCTGGGTAGGGGCTGTGTGCACTGAAACATCACAAAATGCAAGAGTGAGTATATTTTCACATACTAAACCATAACGAGCTGCAGTAGAAGCATTGTTCATAAATTACACTATGGTATCTCAATAGTGACAACACCCTGCTCATTCTCACCTTTGTCTTTCAAAACACATATCTTAGTTCTCTACAAAGCACTTTCTTCCCCAGAAATAAACCCTCAATTCTTTTCTTCCAGAAGGAGCAAATTCTTATCTCCAGTGAGGTCAAAATCTGTGTGTGCAAAGGATTCCAACTCAATATGTACGTGTCCCATCTGGGGAATATCACTGTTATTTTCTAGAATAAAGAAGGAAGTGAATTTTTCGACTTCAGTTAGTGCTTCAAACTATTCCCTCCTATTGAAATGTTCCTTCAAAGCAGAGACAGCTCATTTCCTCAAGAAATTGTATCCACCCACCAAATGTTATTTCTCACTCTACATAAGTAATAGGAGATTTCCTACTTTTTACCCACTTCTACCCCATAGATTTTATGTGTAAACTGGGAACATGCAGAATATATTGCTTGGCACAAGTCAACAAAGTTTCACCTATGAGAACACGGTATGGATTCAACTCTTGGCTGTTTGTACTAAACCACAGGGACAATCTACCCTTAAGTGATGTAAAGTTCATAGATCAGACACAAACCCACAAACCCAAACCTGCAGAGCAATGTTAAGGCTTTCAGAGCTCACATCTCACTTGAGTTGAGCCTTGTCCCAGGGCAATCACAAAGGGAACACAGCACTCCCCTCTTGCTATGAGGGGCTCCCAGTATTTGGGGAGGATACTGAGGTACAAATTCCAAATAAAAACATTGGGTGTGAAAGGAAAATATTTTCTATTTCCTGAAGAAGCCAGAGGAAAAGTGATTGATGCTCGGGCAATGAGCATGTGGTGCTTCAGGAGACCATTCTCATTCTCAAATTTTACAGCTAAATATTCTTTTGTGTTCCTGAGTTATGTTTAAACACTCATTTAAACTTCAGGTGTGCAGACCTGATATTCCTTGCTGTACTCTGCAATGAATCCCAGGATTCATTTAGGTAACATCCGTGTATCACTGATCTCAGTGACACAACAGGTGAACAAAATTTTGCTCTTGAAAGGGTATGATTTGCCCTTGCAGTTTCACACATTTCTGTGTGAACCTGGAGAGCTGGGAGGACAATCATTCCTGGTTCAATGTGATTTTAATATTTTTTCCCTCTTTTTGGTTGTTTTTGTTGTTTTGTTTTTTTTTCTGGTTCATGGATTTGTTTCCATGGATCAATTTAGGTTCCCGTTGATCTAGATCTTAAGCCATTGTTTTCTCATTGTCATGGGTCATGACTGTTGGATCATTTTAAATGTGAGGAAAGATGTATTGCTCTGAATGTGAAAACACAGCTCCAAAAAAATCTTTGCTAGAAGCAGAGTGACAGCCAAAGTTCTGATTAAATTCACGTCTTTCGCGGGCTTCTGCAACCAACACAAATGGCTGTGAAATCTTTTGCAGCAAGGTAATGGAGAGAGGAAAATTGTTGGCTGTAAGTTTGGGAATTATTATTCTTATAAACCCATCCACACACTTACCACTTGGGACAAGTGAAGGGCCAAAGACATGCCAAGCAATTACACAGCTACACAGGTCTGTGCACAAGATATTCTGCATCACGTTGGCTGTAATTTGCGCTCACTACGTTGGCACAAGCTCCACCTGTGTCAGATGGTGACAGAGAAAACTACTTTTCTGGGAGACTAAATGCATCTCAACACTGGCCAAGCCATGTCCCTGTTTTTGGAAGTCTGATTGGGAACAGCAGCACCTTTCAATTTGAAGCAGAAAAATGTTTGCAGAACTTGCAGTAGCAAGATGCTCAGAGCTTCTTGGTGACAGTAGTGTAAGCACCCACAGCTTCTAGTGGATTTAAGGGATAATATTCAGTCTTAGCTCTGACCTTAGCTAGATCTCTGTGTCCTGATGACAAATGATTTCTGAACAGTTCTATATTTTCCCTTGCTACTCGTTTAATTTGAGAAAAACCAGATGAATTTCTTTCCTGGTTCAGCTACAAAGACAACAAAACCACCTTTCTCAAATCACTGAAGTTCATGACACTGAGGATCTTGGTAAAGCAGGAAGAGAAGTCAAACTCATCATTCATCTTTTACAATGTGTTTGCAGAGTTTACATCAGGGTTGATGTGGTGATGGAGTGACTTTTGGCCTTGTACAGGACACTGTTCAATATTCATGGAATCAATTAACTCCTTTTTCTCTACCGCTAAACTGAAGACTGCCATTCCCTGCCAAGTAGAATGGTCTCACTGCATTATTTTTCCCAATATTCTTTAAATCCTTCTTCATTAAGTCTTACAGAGGTGTAAAGCCCATTGTGGCCATAAAGGAGATCACAGAATAGGACACACTAAGACATATGGACTTGTTTTTAGGGTTTCTGAAAGCCTAAAAATGCAGCTACGTAGTCAGGACTTGACTGAGGATTTTTTTACAACAAGAAGATAAGTACAGTCAGTTATCCTTGGTGGGGAATATGTGTTGACCTCACTAGCCAGAAACCAGGGCACCAAACCAGAAGTGCTAAAGATGTCTGTTCCCTTGAGAAGGGTGTCTGTCCAGATGCAGCACTGTCCACAGAAATTACAGATCCCAGGGCTTTTAAGGAGTATAACTATGCTCCTAAAGATTTTCCTATTGTTCTGTGAACTGTTTGTGGACAGGACAGAAAGCCCCTGTGCATTTTGCTGTCCAAAGCCTGTAACTCTTGTTCAGAGATTGCAATCTCGTGCTCCTAGATCTGTGCCCTTGAAAATCGAGTCTCCTGTTGGACCAGGCTGCACAGACTTGGAGCAGCAGGAACAAGGCTATTCTCAAGATTAGTTATTGTAACCACATCGTCCCCCAGGACCACTTTGGCACGGTGCTGTAGCTGCTTTCTGCTATTTGCTTGCCCCAAGAGGACAGAGAATACAAAATTGCATCTCCCTCTCCCAATAGTATCCTGTTTTGTGTTGCCGCTTCTGCTTTGCCATGGATCTGCCAAGTGCTGCAGGTGCCGAAAAACAAAGGTGAAAGCACCCATATGGTGCTTTCCGATCACAAAACCGACTCACAGAATCCAAAGCCCAAAAGGACCTGTGGTTTTTTCTCATAGGGAAACCTAACAAGAAATTCACAGAGTCACATCCAAGTGCCAAGGCCTGTGAAAGGATTTATTGTGAATGTCTTTTACAAGATTCCTTCCTTATTGGAGATAGTTCCTTTGGGATTCCCCTTCATGATATTGCTAATCCCATCTATTCAAAATTTATGGTGCACATTCTCAAGAATACCAAGATGACTTTTAAAACACAGTGTAGACTGGGGGCTTTGCTAGTTTTATAGTAGTTTTCTTTTTCAGATTTCAGAACTCAGGCCTTCACTGTACACACAGGCTTCCTTCTGCAAACGCAGAGCTGGAAACACACTTTAATTTGTATGTGATACTGTGCTCAGTGCAAATGTTTACTAATATTCCTGTACTGATCTGGGGTCTGTTTTTGGCCTGGAATCAGTGAAGCCAAGTCTCGTGATTGGATGATAGAAGTAATTTTGTGTAAGGAGTGTGTGCATGCAAGTGTGTCTGCATTCACACCTGTGGGGGTTTTTTTCTGCCTTTTCCTTCAGTCACTGGTTTAGGAATTAAAACCTCTTTGAAAATATTTATTTCCTTTCCACACACACACACACACACAAATTAACTGCAGATACAGTTTCTTTCAGGTTTTAAAATCTTTTTAGTCATCTTTCTCTGTGTTTGTGACCTCCAAGTACCAGGAGAGTTACTCTGCAATTCCCTGCTGTATACAGGCAGGAGAAGAGACAAGGATGGGTCTCAGCAGTCCAAAACATCCTGTCCTGGGAATAGACAGCTTTAGTCCATATGTGCCAGTTCCCTGGCCTCTGACATCCTTCATATTTATTTATCATCCTTGCTAGAGATAATATAGATGGACCTTCCAAACATGTACCTGAATGACGCAATAATAACAGGCCAGTGAAATATGAGGCAATACTTTAACTCCAATGAAAATCACATACTGGGGGCTTTTGTTTTAAAATGCCATATGATGTTTTTCCCTGAAAAAGTTTAATTCAGTTTGGTCCAATTAAGAAAAAATCCCAAGCAACATGTGAGTTACATGATTACTTCTTTACATCAGATTGGTGACAATCTTTGACAAGGTTGCCTTCAGAACACTACAAATGTATTCAGAAACCAGCATGTTTTCTCTCTTCTATTTGCAGGCTCTTTAAATGAAAACACTTTATGGGATAGGGTCTCTTTTTATCTTGAAAACACAGATTTCTATCTCATGTCTGAGTCTCCGTGGTACCTCCTGAGCACAGCAAGGACTAGTTCAGAGGATAGATCCAAACCAGCATTTTAGAAATATAAACCAAATCCTTCTGAGAAATAATCCATTCAATCTCTGCGAATATCAGAAAACACAGAAAAGCGATAGCACTAATAATAAAAGCAAGAGCTTCTGTTGTTAGTAGAGGACCTATATAAAATGCACGTTTAAATGAAGCTCATTTAAACATGCTCTGGTTTAATTAGATTTAGTTTAACCACCTAAAAAAATCCCAGCAGAAGTTGTGGCGGGGCTTGGGCTGCTGCTCCCTGCTGTGAGCCCACCTGTTTCTGCCAGCCTCGCTGCCCTGGCACTCGGAAAATCCCGGGGCTGGCTCCGCAGGCTGGGGCAGGTCGCAGGGACCGGCTTCCAGACTGCCTCGATGCGCTGTTCGAGGGGGAAAAAGTTCTTTTGAGTTAAAAAATAGCTTTGGCCGTGATTTACCATGCGGAAAAAACAGAGAAGCAAATGCTGCTAAGCATCTAACTTTAAAAGATGGGAACAGACATAATTTTGAGTAGTTTTTTACGCTCTGCAAAAGTAGTAAAAACGATACTGTTTTAAGATAAACCTTCTCCCCAGTATAATAATCTTATATGAATATATTTAAAAAACCTCAAGCCACACACAGAGATACAGCGTATATTAGGAACAGTGTCTGTCCAGCTTTTGGCTGCATATTTGCATGCAGGAAAACCCTTCCCATGGAATAGTTTCTTCCCAGGGAGTGCTCAGAGCCTGGCCCGAATCCTGAGGAAGCAGCTGGAAGCACCTTTGGTAGCACAGAGAGGGCAGGCAGGAGGCTCCCGTGAGCCACACACAGGGAACGACAGGGACTATTTCTACATAAACAAGCCTAGGATCAGCTGAAGTTGTTGTTCACTGGCAAATGAAAATAAAGAGACAATTCAGAATCAAAGGTGAGTCAAACAAAAAATATGTCCAATAAGAAGAGGCAGCCCAGACAATCAGTCAGATGCCAAAACATGTGACAGACCCAGAGGCAACTCCAAAACAACCAAACCAACTGCCTGTGAAGTCTGCCAAGGAGCCAGATGCTCCTGCTTAAAAATATCTTCCTCTGCCTTGGCATCTGCATTTTCTGCCTGCCGTCAAAAGAGGAGGGAGGGGAAACTGGGAGAGCAGAGCGAGAGTAGGGGTGGGGGGCAGCAACTAATAATATTTTTGCCATTTTCATTCTAAGTACTTCTGATTATTCATTTGCAGTTTGTCATCATGTCACTGGAGAGCAAAACAAAACCCCAGCCTGGCATAGGCTGAGAAGGGAAAAACAGGCAAAGCCCTTTATGCAGAAGGGAAAAAATGAGGGGAAAGATCCAGTAATTCCACATTGCTGTGGGTGGCACGTTCCTGTTAAGGTGATAAAAAGCAAAAACTGCTGGAGTTGGCAGTTTACCACCTGGGAAAGCACCAGTGTGCCCACAACGCAGATGGAGCTGGGGACAGGATGCTGCAGCCTGCACACACCCAGGGTGTCCCCGAGGTGCCCCATCCTGTGTGGTGGGGACAAATGGGCAGTAAATTGTACTGAATCAAGGTACTGCTGCTATTAAACACAGCAGCAGGTTTTGCATCACAGAGGCCGCAGGTACTCAACAGAGGCTAAAAACACATTTATTATTAACTTAGTGAAGGAAGATTCAAATTTTCGTTACTGTAGTTGTTGATTGAAACTGTTAAATAAAATACTAAAAGTAGATTATTTGTTAGGCAAAAGTCAAAAAAAAAAGGCGCAACCAAAAGGAGACAATTTGTGCAATTTCTGTTACTGGAGAGACTGTAATGCAGAAAGTGTTACCACTTTTCTCTTGTGTTGAAGGGCTTTCCCTCTTGTGTGTAAAAGTTTTCAAAGGTGAATACACCCCTTCAGAAATTCAATTGCAAACACATTTTGGTTGTGTTTCTTGATTCCTTGAGCGGGAATCAGGAATCCTGCATGTGGTCTGTCTCTCTGTCACAGAACTGATCTGTTCTAAGAAATGTCTGTGCTTCGAAGTGCCAGATGTGTCCCTCACTGCTCCATCCCAAGCAGAGCTGTTGGAGCAGCAGGTACTGAACAAGACCAGGAATACAAAACTCTGTTGGAGACTGGCTTTACCTGAAAAGAGTGTTTGTTTTTGTGAGATAGAAATCAGAACATTATCTTTTTTTGGGGCTGCTGGGTTGGGTTCTGAGCCGGGAGGGTTTGGGACACCGGTGCATTGGGGACTGCCTTGTAGCGACACAGTTCAAAGCCAGAAACCTGGTACTAAATGAGCCCCGTATCAGAGACCATCACTGCCTTTTAGAAAGCAAACAGCACTGGAGGTCAGGCCGAGCCCAACCGGGATATAATTGCACCCCATAAAAGTCTCAGGAAGAACAGAGAGATTGCTTTGTGGTGTTTGACTCATTTTCCCACTGGGATGCGTGGCGAGGCTCGGCGGTGTTTGTTTCAGGGCAAAGTTTCGCGCCGGCTGGTCGCCGGCGGAGAGGGCGAGCTCTGGGCTCGCAGCTTCTCTCGCAGTCCCTCGAGCAATCTGGCAGCCATGGGGCTGCCACCACCTTTTCTGCACTGAGAGGTTCAGCTCCAAAAATCTGCGCTACACCTTGTAGCCTAAATTTTGCATACAGAACCCGTTTGCAGGGAAATGCAATCGCAGTAAATAAATAAGTAGCGGGAGCCAAACCAGCAGCGTGGTGAATCGGCGGAAGAATTTGAAAGAAATTGAAAGAACTTGCGGTGACAAATGTTTCGTGTGAGTCTGGTACTGAGATTGTAAGAATTTTGCATGTCTACATCAACTGACTGATAGCAAAGGAGTTTCTAGTCCCCCTCATGGCACACACAAATGTCTGTTAAAGACATAAATATTTAAAAACAACAGCTAGACTAAGAGGGTTAGCTTTCATTTCATCTAATTTGGCAAGCATTAGCTACACCCACCAGAAATCATTTTATTTTGTGTAATTTAATAGCAGATCTATTGTAGCATCGCAGTTTCTGACATGCCGAAACAAATCAATGTGGCCTTTTTTAAAACTGAGAATTAATACAAGGCTGTATTTCAAATGTTAGATGGAAATCAATAAAGATGAAAATCTTTCTGCATTATTCACTTATTTTCATCCTCTGCTGCAAAGTTTATTTGCCTTCCTGCATGCAATACAGAGACTTTGATCCTTGTTCAAATATCTCTGGTTTTTTACATCCCTCATGTTTGATCTGGTTCTCAGGTGAGAATTATTGGCAGAACCTGTTAGAATTACACGTGCCAATGGCAGCATACATGGTAGCAACATGAAATTATATAAACTGTACCGTGCATGCCCTTTGGAGTCTTACACAGCAAAATAATGTTCCCACAGAAATCAATCTGAGATTTTAATTTATTAAACCCTCTCTCTCTTCCCCTCCCACCTTAAAGAGATAGATACAGAGGAAGAAGCGAGATAACATCAAATAAAGCAGGTTTCAAATAGTCACGGATGACCTTCACAATATGCGTTTTGCAATTTTGGGTGGATTAGAGGAAACTAATGATGGCTTTGAAATGAGCTTTTGGATAAAGCTTGGGAAACTCTAATCATTACAAATCCACTACTTAAGAGAACAATTCCATGTAGCACACTGCAGCTTTAAAGCGTACATGTCTTGTTTTCTTTCCTCCTCTCAACAAGCTTATTTTGCTTTCACTTATTCCAGTCTTCTTATAGGAGCCCAGAGAATCTTTTAATTTTCTGCCATGCCTTTAAATTTAAGGGAGCCTATTTTTTTTGCCTGGTGTTGTCCTTACAGTGCCTTTTGCTTTTAGTTTAGGACTCATAGAGTTAACAGACTGGGAGAGAGAGAGAGAGGAAAAAAACCCAACCACTTGCATTAAGCCTGAAGCCTGTCACCTTTTCTTGGCAATTACACTGCTAATGGCTGGGTCCCAAGCAAAGTGGCAAAGAATATCTCTTCTCACGTTCCCAACTCACAGTGCATTCCCAAATACCAGATGGTGTTTTTGGAATCCGTTTCACTATGTTTGATATGACAATACTTTTGTATAATGTTAAATTATATATAACTATTTCAAATAGCCGATACCAGAACAAGGCTAGAAAAGGAATATTAGATGCAAGGAGGAAAGAGAGAAACTGAAGACTGAGGGTTTTCATCTCCTCCTGTTGTATCTCGTGTCTCTCAGATTTTTGTGTAATTTGAACAAAAGAGGAAATAAAAGTGGTCCAACAGACTAGCTCTCACAGTGGTACTATACAGAAATGGTGTTGCTTCCTTCCCAGAATTTGGTGTACATCTTAGGCTGCCTGCCAGCTCTACAGGAGGCAAGTGCAAGATCATAAATAGTGCAGGGAAAGCAGGAAAAAAGAAAAGGGGGAAAAAAATCAGTCACGAGTAAAAAAGTCCCACCATTTTTCTTACAGATTTTTCCTTGAAATCTTAGGAAAAACAAGTGCCAGAAAGTTCAGGAGAGGTAAACTGGTACATCTCCATTAACCCCAGGGGAGCTGTGCCAGCTGACAGGGGCATTTGGCTCAAGATATTTAAGTTGAAATAACTTGGATCTATGGAGTAAGTCATCTATACATCCTACTGAAGGTGAATCCAATCTCGCTTGCCCAGATTAGCTATTCCGGTTTTATAGTAACACTGATGGACTTACAGGAGTTGGAAAATACTCATTGGCATCAGTCGTGCAGATTTAGTTCCAATGCAATTCATCATGCCTGGACTGAAGGACAGAAGTAGCTCAGTCATTCCTCAGGAGACAACCAGGACCTCAGCTTTAGGGGGAACAAATGTTTTCCTTTTGTTGGCTACACTACAAACAGTTTCTTAGGAACAGGAAGAAAATGCACTACTGATACAAAAAGTATTCAGGATATTCAGTGTCCCATCAGTCTGACAGTGATGTCATTTCCATTATCAGAATCCCCTGCTCTGAACAGTGGTTAGTTTTATGATTTCTAAACTGAAATAGTTTATTCTAATATACCCAGGAACTTTGTTTTCTTCCATCCCCTTTTCTGCTCAAGGCACATTTTAACAACCAGCAAGCTTTCAGGATAAATGCTTACCAACAAAACCACTTCCCAAGCCTAACTGCAACATGAATATTGAAACTATAAGGACAAAACTTCACAAGTAATTTGTCTACTTGAATCAGCTTGAATCTGCATATGCCAGAAACCTGTCCAAGTGAAGGTTTCATTCATATAGCTACACACAAGCAACTCATCACATAAGTACTTACTTTTTACACAACAAAATACTGATTTTTTGCTCTTGATTACTCGTACTGCCAACATACAGTAAAGATTATCAAGCCCTCAAAGGATCATACAGATCCAGTGACTACTACATAATTAACAATAACTTGTAGTAATGCAATTTAAGAGTCTTTTTAATGGGCAGAGATGGCAGAATGTATAGCCCATCTTTCTTTGTCATCCTAGAAAAGGGGCCCCATGCGGAGCTGCTGGTTGCTGAGTGATGCTTTGTAGTCTGTACCAGACAGTTGCACAGTACCAGCTGCATTGGCAGGTAGCCGAAGTGCAAAGAGATAGCTGCCAAGCTATGCTATACAAAGGCAGCAGTGCCAGAGAGAATGGGACCTTTGCATGAAGTCACCTTTGACCCTGAAGCCAGCATGGATCCCATATTCATCAATTCCAGACAATTGCATCTTTCATTCCACCACAAACTATGATTAGAAAGGGTCCGTTTGTGATAGTGATTGTTAGTTTACAGTTCCCAGAGATTGGATTATTTAATCTTTAGTTCTGTTGGCAGCAATATTTTCCCTAACCTTTTGTAGTGGTGTGCCAGTGATAATCTAACATATGTATGTAGGGAGATATACACACACATACACAGAGGCACCTCCCTTCCCCATCAAAACTGGGTGAAGAGACAGAGATGCACAGAAAAAGTAAAGCACACAAAATTCACTTTGTTTGGCAATCACTGTGCTAATGTACATTTTGAGAATTCAGCCTGGAAATTGCAGAGCACACTGAGTGCAGCAGCATCTCAACTTCTGTCCACAGACCTGGCTTTCCTGCAGTTCTTTCTGCTTGATGGGAAAGCTTTTGCTTTAGAATATTCAGATTATCAAAGGCATTTTTGCATTCAACTGCAGATTATTTTCTATAAGTGCCGACCCTCGTAGCACACGCAAAAAGAAGTAGTTAAACGTTTTAAATGGGCTCATGAGAAAATCAGCAATGACAAACAATCCTAGTATCTCAGGGAAGTGGGGGGAGACAGTGCTTGGAGTAAAAGCAGCAGGGAAGCATCTAGGCCTGGTTCCTGCCTCTGCTCTCCTGTGTGTGCAGCTTTGATATTGTGAGTCCTATTGAAATCCGTGGCAGAGCTCACAAGGTGCGTGTGCCTGTCAGCACTTGAACCGCAGTAAATGGCTCTTCAACAGTGAACGACCCCTCTACCCCTCCCAAACTTCACCCAGCGCTTCCTCAAGCAACAAAACAAGTCACACAATCAACAAGTAAGCAAAGAACATAAGGTGCTGAGAATATAACTCTTAACAACTTTCCATAGTTTTTAACAGAAAAAAGGGTAAAAATGCCACCAGAATCAAGTGAAGAATTAACGTTTGCAATTGGAAATGGAGAGAAAAGGGAAGAGGAAAAAAAAGTGAGTCTGTAAAACTTCCATGAAAATCTTTTTTGATCTGCTCCTTTGGTCTGATCTCAGAGGTGTTGGCCAAAGGGTAAAAATCCCTCTACCTGAAGGCTGGCCGTATTGTGCTGCACCTGACTTCTGGCTCACATGCGAGACCGTCTGTTCTTTATTTTCACTCTGTATGAAGCTAATGGAATTTGCAGTTGATTAACCTCAAATCTGGAGTAATGATCCAGCCTGGGACTGCAGCTGGCAATGCTGGGGCTATTTGTACTTCTTAACTGAGTAAGACAGCAACAAGTGTAGTGGCACAAAGGTAAAGATCCTGGGTAGATGGGTGAGTGTCAGGGGTGCAATAAAAGGAGGTGAGAATATGACCTGAGAGTGCAGACACTGTCCCCCCTCCCCACAAAGAGGTCGGAGCACCAACTCTTAGAAAAATTAATCACAGTATGAAGTATATGGCTACAATTATTCAATTATATTCTACAGAGGACACTCAGATCACAAGATTTACGCTTCTTGCATAATGAATCCATGCATTAGAAAGGTCATCTGTTGAAGAAAAGTTTCTTTACAAAAATTAGGAGCAGAGGGTCCTAAAACTTCTCTACGACTTCTGTGTGTGGGAGAGAAAGCAAAGTCTTTGTTATATTGGCACCTCAAAATAAAATCCAGAGACTTGCACTGTATTAAGTGTCTATTTATTTGTGCCTATTAATGATTCTGTTGGAAATATGAAAAATCGCAGCTGAATCACTGCAGATAAACATCACCAGAAGAGAATTCGAGCATTTTTTTTACTTAAGAAATGAATTTGTTTTCTCCTTCACAATTGTTCAAAGCTTCAATGAACAGAGTTACACAAACATGCACCAAACCTCAGAACTAATTTAGTTTAGCAAGTGCTTCACACATCTTCGTTTACTGAACAATGTTACTTTCAAATCACGACAACATTCTTCCTTCCTCCCCTCATGACTAATACAGTGTTATTCAAGCCACTCCTCTTCAGACACTTCAGATCTTTACAAATCTTTCCCCCAGCTTTACCACCTGATTTCTAATTAAAATTAAACGGAGAGTTCCTGCCACAGATGCAAATCTTGCAACCCCAGGCCACTAACAGGCATTACAGAGCTTTTATTCCACAGCATCATTTGGAAGAGGCACTTCTACAAAGAGATAGGTAAAACGAGCTGAGATGAGCTGTGCTTGGTCCTGAGCTCTTACACTGCTTGTTGGATGAATGTCTTAATGTGATGAAGTGAAAACAATTTTTCACTCTGAGGAAGATCATTCTTCCCATCCTATGCAAGTCTTGTCAAATTAATGACTACCAGTGGACTTTCCTAACACTGCATTACTGTCTGTATTTTATTTATATATCGTGCATGTAAATATACATGTGCACACGCACACACACACGCACTGTGTGTACTATATGTCAACAACTAATCAAAAATTGTTTGCCCACAAGCATATGTGAAAAATTCATCTAAATAATTGTACATTTAATTTTTAATGAAATCCCAGTAATCCACCCAATTTACCAAACTCCTACTTAATATGAAACAGTGACATGCACGGAGATGCCTGAGCTTTACACAGTGTGAGCATTCATACCACTTCAGGCATCCTCAGTCAAGATTTATTAAAATATTATCTTGATTTGGAGATCACTGCTTTTACTTGTGTGCAGAGTGAAGAAGCATATGCTATATGAGTAACCCATAGTGTTTGGCTTAAAGGCAAAATAAAAGTCAGCAATAAATAAACAGTAAAAAACAGACTGCTGGGAGATGGAAAGACTCACAGTCTTTCCTGTCTTTAGTTCCCCTATACTGCAAACCCTTATATTCACAAATAGCATTTATTTTTAAAAAAGCATTTACTTCAATTATAGCATCTAAATATAATTTTGAAGACCCATTAATTACCATCTAATGCCCTTTCTGAGGTTGAGTTTTCTTATTCTACTCCATACAAGGGGAGAATGAGACATAAAGAAATTGAAGTGATAGTTTTGGCAGACCTGTACAGAAACCAAGGAAAAACATGTTGCACATCTGCTTGAGAGAACACACATTTAAAGCAGGCATGTACATTTTGCAGGTGCAAACACCTAATCTGTTCTAACAATTCCACACCTGTGCTCACACAAGCTCACACACACCTGTCCCAGAGTGTGCACCCAGAAAACTTGTTAGAACAAAGGAATCTGCAGCCATGAACATGTACATGGGAGGGCAGGTGTTTGATTATTTCAATCCAGAGTACATGAACAGATGTTTGCATCATATTGAAATTGTCACCATCCTTAAAACTCTGCAGCTCTGCTGTTCCACCCTTACCAGTCTGTGTTTCTCATATTCCAGAAGGCCTTGTCTCACACTGCTTTTCGGGGTACAACTTCCATGTGTTTTGGCTCCAGCCCCTTGTCCTGTTGCAAGGGAAAATAAAAGTCCCCAGCCCGTCTATCTCTCTGTTCTTAAGCAGACCATAACTCACTTTTTGGCTAGATAAAACATTTTTTTCATTAGGATTTTGTGCTCTTCCCTGTCTCTCTGCATTTCACTATTGCAAAGACCTTGGGGTTTATGCAGTATCAGTGCCATGATCAAGGAATAGATTCAAAAACTGGGACAGGCAAGAGAAAGGTGGACTGCACCATTCAGAGATGAGGACAGCTGGTTCCAGAAGGGAGAAGTTCAGGTGCTGCGAAACCACACTTTTTCAAGCTGTAAGTGGGAGACACCAGGATGCAGGCCTGTGGACACACCCAGTGGAGCGTCAGGCTTGTCTGAATCCCTGTGGGCCACATTGTCAGCCTAGTCTTCACATTTCCCTCCTCCTTGTTTTCTTTTTTTCGGTTACCACCTGACAGAGCTTACAGCAAAGTTCCCTAAAACATTCCCTGAAATTCTGGAACTGATCAGATGCAATCAGAAGTTCTTGCACTGCTGGTCATGGGGGACATCCCGTGGAGCTGGCACAGAGCCTTTCTTTGTTCAGCCACTGCTGCTGTCCTGTGGCTCTGTGGCTTCCTGCTATGGAGTTGCCTCAGTGCAGAAGAGTTTGGGCAAATGAGGAACTGCTCTGCAATTCAAACCCTGCCTATGCATCCAAAGAGAGGAAAATAAACCACAAAGCTGTCTGTGCAGTGGTCCAGTTACTGGAGGACCTGAGCAGTTGGTATCCCATATGATACTGAATGGAATTTTAAGTAATGGAAAAGAAACAACTTCAAGGAATGAGTGGAGAAGGAAAAAAAATTCCATCCTGTGGTTCACTTCCTCTGCTCAGGTGTGATCTCTTGGCCACTGCTCTTCCTCAAGCCAGAGAACATTCTCAGATCATAGCCTGCCCTCCCTTCAGGCTTCTTTACAGTGCTGATACTGAGCATCCACTCTTTGATCCATCCTTTCCCCTTTATTCTTTACACTTCCAGCTCTTGACACTGATTTATGTTAGAAATGACCAAAGCCATTGTTTGCCAGGAGCCAGACCCTGACCAAGGATTTCCTACCACTATAAGCCTCCAGTCTCCTCCTACCTGCCCTCATACTTCCCTGGAAGGTGTTTCTCCTATTTGTCTGTGGAAAACTTAGAAAACTTCATTAAGAACAAAAAGAGTGGGTGCCCATAGAAAAATAACAAATTTCCACAACTCTACATATCTCCATAATGAAAAAGTTGCATCCTAAACTCAGGTGAGACAGTTATAATTTGTAAAAGGATTTACTATTTTCTTTAAAATTGTTTGAGCATTATTCATTGATTTTCAAACAAGAGGGAAGCCCTTGTGTGTATTAAGTATTGTCTTATGCTAATTTCATTCCATGCACATGGCAGACAGAGAGCTGATTTCCTTCAGAAACCAAGGTAAAAGGAGAGGAAGAAACAAGTCCTAATTTGTCCAAACTCTAAGTCCTTATTAGCAGCAGATCATGAGTAAAGTTGAGTTTTACTTGTGTTTGCTTATAATCCTTGAAAAGTCATCCCATTTGTGCTAGTGTAAAACCCCAGTGATTCACCTTTCAGTCACTGCCCTAAATAATCCATTTAACCTATTCTTCTTAACACACTCTTTCAAATAAAATCACAAAAGAAAATTTCTCGTAAAAAACCCTGGCAAAGAGAAGTGCACATGCATGTTGTCTCTGTTCCTGAAAGTAAATATAAATACTGAGTGAATGATCAAATTAGGCAGATCTTTTAATTTCTTATTGAACACAAAAGGTTAACTTGAGTCACTTTGGAATACTCTTTATATTCCCTTGACATAAACCAATAAGACATGCTCTACTTTCCATTTTCTTTACCAGTATATTTTAATGTAGAATCAGGTTCATACTAATTGAATTCTGGATTAAAAAAAAAAATAAAAATGGAAAAGCTCCCCTCTAATTTACTCACAGACTCTCAGTTATGGATATACCCTGTCAGTGACCACGTAGACCCTGTGTCTTTTGAGTTAGTTGTGTTTAAAGCAGAAAGGCCTATTTGAGAGCACTGTTTGTGCTCTTAATTTCCACACTGCTCCTATTGACAACCTCAATCCGTGTGTGCGACTCCAATTGGGTTGTGAAATTAATATGGCTGTTTGTGTACATCAAGGGCAACCTGCACTCCTTTGAAAGCAAGGGCACTGCAATTATGGGTAGTAAGAGCCTACAAGCTTATAGTGCCATCTGTACTATCCAACACTTCCACCCATCCCTACTTGTATTGCTAACTTTGTGTTTCACAGCCTCTGAAAAAAAAACCAAACCACCAAAGAACAACAGATACACTTATACAGGCAAAATATTTTGAATCTCACTCCACTAGTCAACACATCTATTTAATCAGTTCTAATGATTTTTATCTTACTGAGAAGTACTCTTCATTAATCTCCTCTATGGAAAATAGATCCAGAGGTCTCCATTGCGGTCAATGTAAGGGCTAAAACCTTTGTGTAAAAGAGCTGCTGCAGGTTTGTGCAGCACCTGATCCTCACTCAGACTGGCTTTTCCTGCTGCAAGATCAGCTGAATTTCTTGGGAGTATGGCAGGCCCTCTGCTTTTTCTGGGTGGATAGAGTATGCACGTATTCCTTGTGCAAAATGTGTCTTTGAACACCTTCAAAGAGTTTGAGCACCTGAAACAAGTTCTGTAATTGTTACCTGCAGCACTTGTGAAAGAGGTTCCTAGTGACACTCATGGAAATAACAAAGATATTATCAGTCCAAACCATGCTGTTATGAACCAGAATATTTGCCTTCAAATGTCAATGAAGAAACAACTCTATTCATCCTAAAATAGTCTTCAAATATTAACCAGTGTGAGTGACCACATCTGAGAGAGAGGGTTGCTTCAAGCAGCACAGTGAAATTCTTTTCACTATGGGATTAAAGCACAGGAACTTTTTAATAAACCAAAAATGTTACCTTTTTTCTCTCATATGAAGTTAAGGAAAGCAAATATCTATTTCCTTATTTGTAAAAAGCTTCAGATTGTTTGTACAGAAACTACAGGGACCTTTGCAGCAAAAACTTTCAGAATATTCTTTTATTTTCATCTCTATTTCCACTATACTCCCAGTATAGTGGAGGACTTGCCAAAGGTATAAAGGCCAGACTTCCAGAAACCGTCACAAGCATCCCAGTATGTTTAAAGATCCAGTCCTGGTGTTTAAACTGGAGTACATGATTAGTCTGGCAGCCCCCAGGTTCAAATCGAGATGTTAGACCTTTCAGGTAGTGTCTATCTTTTCTGGCTTTAAAGACAGTTTTGACACCTTCCAATCTCTGTCCAGTGTGTAAAATTAAACGATGGTGAGTGGTAGCACAGAGACACCTCAGGTACAGCACAGACTGAGCTTGGAAGTCCTCCTGTTCCTCCTTCACAACACAGACCCTCCAGCTCCTGCCATTACTGGCTTTCCCAACTATCACAATGATTTCACAACCAGAGGTATGGTGAGCTCTGGAAATCAGACATGGGGATCACCAGCAAGAATGAGCTGGCCCTTAAGGGGACAAAGCTGTGCCCTTCCTGCTGGTGACACAGATACCTACACAACGTCCTCCTCCCGGCAAACGCTGAGCGAGGATGTCATGTCTCCAGCTCCCCGCTCAGTGGACAGCACTGGGAGCCCAGACAAAGTTTTTTTGGATAAAGAGGCTTTTCTCTCCAGCCTTTCCTCAGACTGTCCCACAGCTACACTGTCATGTCAGAACAGATGTGAAAGTTTCTGAGGGGACGAGGGTTGAACAAGGGTTAACATGGCACATTCTCCTCTTACTAAAATGATGTCATTTCCCTCCCCGAAAGTATCTGTTGCTTGGTTGTTTACATACTGAATTTAAAATCTATATTATAGACCTGTGTGACATAAAATTGAATGAATTCTCATACCTGAAGCCATTTGTACAAATTTAATTTAAACTTCCAGTGCTTCGGTGTTATTTAAAAGTATTGAGTTTTAGCTGCAAATTGCCCATTTTCCCCATTTTCTGTACTTTCTCCAGGAAAATAAAGACTAAGAAAACAGAAGTACTGATACACTGTAGAAATTGTCCCAATGAGTTTATAATCCAGTGTGAGTTACACAGTACTGATAAGTAAAGGAAGTTCAACCAGACAGTTTAATCCTCCAATTTCCTGTCTTCTAATCAGCCACTGACTCCTCTGGCTTTAAATTAGAAACATTCATGGCAATAGTCAGGACAGGTGAAGGAAAGAGAGTAGAAAACAACTAGGACAAATACTTGTAAGCAAGAGGAGGCCACGCGTAGAAAATGAAGACAATATAAAGAATATATAATGATGCACTGAAGTCTTTAAGCTCTACAGAGAATTTAGCAATGCTGACAGAGAAGGAAAAATTTTATTAAAAATATTTATACAGGAGCTAAGCAGCATATGAACATACAAGAGTTACTGTATAAAACAAAGGAAATCCATGCTGCAATGTTACACTGTTCACACTTTGTTATTTTTACAGGGGCAGGAGCAGGATAATTATTACTACATGTATGGCTTTTGATATACCGTAAATCATAAGTAAGAAGCACAAATCAGCAAAGCCACGGATGGTTCAACAGCATGTGGGGATTACCATGATATACTTGGACTGGGACTGTGTACAGATACGCTCAGTGATTTAAACAAAAAGTACTTTTTTGAGTATTTTGGCAGTGCCAATTAACTTTCCATATGATGAAATTAAATATTTATTAGATGCGCCATCATTTTTATTTTAATTTGCAATGAGATTTATAGTGAGGATTCTATTAATTCTTAATTGATGGAAATGCTAGCAACATTTTGACATTTTCATATTTTTTTTTAATTGCGTGAATTACCTGAGCAATTCCAGCTATTCCTCTGAAAAAACAGAGCACAGAGGTGTGGAAGAAAAGTAGTCACCAAAAGCTTCAGTGAAAAAATGATGTTGAGTTAAAAACCTTTAAAGTAACTAAATGACCATTTTAAGTCTAGTCTGACTATTTTTAATAAATTCTGGTTTCACTCATAGCATCTACAGAAAATAAAGGTATTCACACTGAACTGTAGATTGAGAGCTTGATAGTAAAATTAGGAAAATAATTATTTTGGAAATGACTGGAAGATCTGCTTTAACTGTCGCATTCAGTAACAGCAGTTTTCTCATACATGGAGTCGTTTGAAATAGCTTCTTATTTATTAATGAGGCTTTTTTTTCCCCTTCAGATGTTTCACAAAGAGAACAGTTTGGGGGTTTGAAAGTGTTTGCATGGAGATAACTCAAATTATGGGTCCAGGTTGGCTCTCAGTCACTCAGGTGAGCAAACCTGGAGTCGCCCCGCTCCTCCCAATGCAGCAACTCCAGGCTGGTGGCAGCGTAAGCCTTGAGCAGAATTTGGCCCAATTTGGGGTCTTTCATTTTGTTTTGCCGTAGAGGATTCTCCCTCCAGTGTATACCTTTGCTGCACATCTATTCCAATAACCCCGTACAAAGGAATTTTGCAGACAATCCCTTATTAAACATATTATGGTCACATCATACTGGCTCGCTAGAGCAAATAATTTTAAAAAAATAATCAGCTTGAAATAAATGTTTATAAAAGTAGCACAGCTGCACATATTTGTTACAAATGCAAGACAGAGTACTGAAACTTTTCTATGACTAACCCTTTAGTGTCTCTATCACAGCAGCGAATTTAAAGTTCCAATGAAAACAAAATAATGAGCATTTTTCCGACAAATTCACCTCATATCTTCAGGCTCCTATATCAGTGAAATTATTTGCTATTATATATATATATATATATTTAAAAAAATATAACTCCTTGCACAAATTAACATCATTTGGGGGGAATTTTATGCTAAAATGTCACATTACAATATAGAATAATAACTGGTTTTGCATTTACTTGATTAAAGCATAAAAAAAGTAGATTAGGCGTAAGAGTGCCTTAAAACAGGGGAGACAAATGCAATTATTACTGAAATGTCCAAATCCTGTGACTTCTGCTGAAATAGTTTGAAACATTTACAACTGTCTACAAGGAAGAGAAATAACATTTTTTCTTTTTTTGATCTCTTGCTATTTTGGCAAGTAAGATAAAATATATTAGCCATTCCATCAGATGGCTGGGGAGAAAAACTAGCTGTGATGAGGAAAAATGAATTAAAGGAGCATTAATAAAGATTATCTATGAAAGAAAATAAGGTCAAAATTAGAACTCTGCATTTTAAAGCCACCTTTCAAAATTGCAAGCTGCTTTGCCCAATGCTAAAATCCATTCATTTTACTAATCATGCAATCAACCAATCTCCATTATCTCTAGAGCTGGCTATAAACATGCTATAGACTGGGGTGAAAGAGGGAGAGTGTGAGGTTGAGAGACAGAGAGAGGGAAAGAAAGAAAGAAAGAGAGAGAGAGCGATTACTACACCCAGCCTTTTATAAAGCCGTTTCTTTCATTATAACAGGTCTTTTCATCCCAGTGACACAGAACCTTTAAATTTGGGCATAATGCTCCAGTACAGTACACAGCTATAGCTTAAAATGGATTTAGAACTTGCTTCAGAAAGAAAACAAACTCCCTCGCTTGACACACAAATTGTTTACGATTCATTAAAAAGCAAAATTGCATATCCCAGTGCTGGCAGCTGAGTCCATATGGGTGCAAGGGGTATTCACTCATCTCTTTGTATGCTGGCAGTACCAAACCGAAGTTTAGCACTGTGCAGCTGAGATTTTGTGCAGCCAGACGATGCATGAGGTAATTTTCAAAGCTTTATTTGTCTTTAAAACATTAAAATCTGCTCTCTAGCTTACTTTTGATGAAAAGAGTGTGGCAAACGGGTTGAGGTTTGGGGGGGTGTGGGATTCTATTTTTGTTGTGTGTTTTAGATTCATAATGTATGAAAAACTGCTTATTACTCCATCAATAATTGAAACTTTGTATGAAAATTATTTGCAATTAACACATCTATTGTAAAGATCTTGAATTATTCATTTCAGCTAAAAATAACGTCTCTTATCTACCACAACTTCTACAAAAATGGCTATTTAAGTAATTTTTTTTTCTGTTAGAAAATAAATGGTGTGACGTTCAAGTTTAAGGAGAACTTTCTGCAATGTTTAATCTAAACAACAGCATGTGTGGTTATAAAACTGTTTATTTTTAGGCAAGTGCATTACTAAATATTTCCAGGATTTTTACATATTATATTCACAGCACTAAAACATCTGTGAAATAGATGTGACTGAAATGAAACTTCCTTGGACACTTTTTCTAGACTGCTAATAACTGCCTAGTAACATTTGAGGATACTTATTAAATAATAAACACGGACGTACCTCATCATAAAAGCAGCCTATAGACAATAAAAGAGGAGTGGTAATAAAATATACAAATGGCTTGGAATAAGACAAAATCACAGCAAGATATAAATCTTGTGGCTAAAACAGGTACTTGAAAAACTTTGCTTTGAAAACGATAAGTAAAAATCAATAGCCTTATTTACAGGGATTTAACAAGCTAAAAAAAAAAGTCACATGAATAATCAACAGTTTATGTGCATGCAAATACCCCTTCCCCCTCCAACTTCTCCTGGCAGAAAGTCTAATTGGAAAATCAGTACTATAAGTAAAGTGGTTAGCCTTCCCTATTCCCATTACCCAAACGCTGCATGTTACATTTCACTGGCAACCGCTGGCAAACCTCTAATAGACGCTTAAAAAATTAAGAGTTTAGACAAAACAAAACGGAAAACCCCGAGCCCAAACACCTTTAAATACAAGCCACATGATATACACAATGGCCACCACCAAGCTGCAGAATAAAAACCTTCCGGATCTCACTTTTAAAAGTCTTTCAAGTCCTCTGAGGTCTTAAACTTTCCAAATGATACCAAAATTGGTCCAGGGCGGTGAGGGGGAGGGAAAGCCCCCGACTTGTTTCAGCGTATCATACAATGAAAGTGATCATGCCTTGTTTTGTAATTCCACTCGCCAGTCCTTTTTTAACTGATATCTATGTGAAATGAGCTGAGGTTCACGGTCCAGTTAGGAGCGGATAATACATTCATTGTCCTGGCAGCAAACTTTTCCTCTCACTGGAAGAATTCACGCTTGCCACAAGAATAATAATTACAGAAAACTAAAAATGCGCTGCTAACGAATTAATCCCTAACGGACAACACGCTAACGAGGGCAGTAATGATTTGAGGACTCTCTTCCTCGCAACAGGACTTGTATCTTCTGCTACAATGGGCTATTGTGCATCCTCCTAACTCACTATACCTCTTATAGATTCAAGATGTCAAAGGTTGTCTGGCCCGGCTGACCATGACATGCTAGTTAACTCGTTCTGCGGAGCACGTTGGGACTTTATTGAAACTTTAATTGTGCCCAAAAGCAGCTAGAGCCAGACTATGTGGGATCTGTAACACATGGCTCCAGGTCAGCACAGCCCGGGAACCTGTTCTAACGCAAACAAGCGGAGGGAAAAGTTAGATCGGGGTCTCGGATGAAAGGCAGCACCTCGCAAACCGCGCTCCTCTCACACGTGATGATTTTACACCACGCCACGACCGCACCGTCCCAGGCTTTTACAGGGATCGACTCGCTTTGTAACGGACTGAACTTTCCACCTTCCCTTTTTACAAAATACTGCATGGTAAAAAATGCACACGCACACGGACGCTGGAAAGCAGCAGATAAAATAAAACAAACTGAGCGTTAGGCAGCCGACTGAGACAAGTTACTCTGCACAACAAGGCTTTTTCAAACTACTTCTTTGCATACTTTTTTTTTTTTTTCCCTTAAGGAGAATTGAAAAAGCTTCCCTCTGGAAACTGTAGTGCACATTAACAGTCTCCTGTTACACAGGGGAAAGCACACAAGTGGGACAAGTGTGAGGCTGCTCTACTGAAGAGTGTGAAAAAAATCAAATGTTAATTTGATAAATGTGAGGTCTGGGACATTTTGTCAAAGAGGGAGGGAAAGTAGAAAAGGGAGAAAAAAAAAAGCAGCCCTGCTGCCAACTCACCATCCACCAAGTTCTGGCCGAGATGTCGTAGCAGAGCTGCCATTTGATGGAGCCGTCGGAGGTTTTCCCTGCCATTATGCTGTCAGCAAGCTTCATCTGATGCTAACTCACGGGAGATAAGACACCTAATTGAGAAAACATTTGCACTGGCATGTTGGGCAACATGTAGCCCAGTCCATACCATATGGAATCATGGGTAAAAAAAAAAAATCTCCTTGACAATGAACCAATCTCTCACAGACCCAGTGGCAAGGTGAAGTGGAGATGAAAAGTCATCTGCTCCTAGCACTGTCTTCTCCTCTCTCTCTCTCCCTCTCTCTCTCTCCCCCTCTCTCACTCACTCTTTTTTTTTTTTTTAAATAAGAACCCACTGCTCAACATCAAAGAGAGGCGGTCAAAATTAGGGCTTCATCACTCAGATGATTTTGGTCTGCAAGGTTTTTCTTTCCTTTCCTCTTTTTCCTTTTTTAAGAAGAATAAAGAGATTTAATAGGACAAAGGCAGGTAGTGGACTGTGGAGGGAGATCGCCACAGGCTATTAGCCTAAAATTTCTGCTTGACAGATGGAACTGCTTAGAGACTATCATGCAATGTTTTGGGTGGTTTTTTTTTTTTGTTTTTTTTTTTAAAGACTTTCAGTCTGATTCAGTATCTGTTTATCGCAGCTACTTTTCTCATGTACGTGACTGGGGGGGAAAAGGCTGAGCAAGAAAAAAGATTGCGTCTTTCTTTCTTTCTTTCATAATCGTGCATATAATAATTTAAGCAGTGAAAGGCAAAAAAAAAGTATAAAATGTCCAAGTTCATTTCTCGATCCAGTGACAGACACTCTCTGAAGGAATCAAATGATCTTTCATTTTTTTTGAGACGCTCAAGTTGTGGCTCATTATTGCTGCTTGATTTTAGATATCAGATCATATTGTTTAAATGAATAACTTTTCATATGAAGGTTTAAAGTGCCCTCTAAGAACTCAACAATTCCCTTTCTATATATTTGTAAAATATAATTTTGTAATAATATTTTTAAAATGTGGTTTTTAATGTTATATTTCTTAATCCCATCAGGTGACAACTGCCAAACTCACAGAGGTTTGTTTCTCCCTCCTGCAAAACTTCTCTGCCATGCTCAAAATCTACATGAGGAATTGACAACTTGGGAAAAGATAGCCCCAAAACAAACTGCTTTGAAAAGTTATGAATTCCTGTTATTATCTGATATTAAAATCTTTTCCTGCCCAGCAAAGTCAGAGATAATCACAGATTTTCTCATCTCATTTTCCCACTTCTCCTGGTGCACTGTAAACCCAACTGAAGTATTACTTTTATGACAGCTGACTATTAAGCAGGCAGTGAATGCTTTCCATTTAAATCACCCCGCTGTGTCACACGGAGCGACGGTTGCTCGGCTGTGACCACCACAGTCCCTGACAGGGCACTCCAGCCTATACTGTAGAGCCTTTCCTCAAGTGCTTGAAAAAATGAACTTCTGAACTGGCAAAGGCACTCTTGCCAGGAATATTTCTTAGGGCTGAGGAGCTATGGCTGATACAACTCACTCACTCCGAAACAGCTACACTCTGCAAATCTTTTTGTGATTTGAACACAAGAGGAAAATGTATTAAAAACATCCACTCAGTTTTAAACAGTATCCGTTTCTGTTTGTATCAGAAAGAGGAGCTTGTGGGTGCACAATTCTTGTTTGGATTATTTTGTGTATTAACTGTTGTTTAACTATTTGGCTACAGCAAAATCATAATTCTGGGCTGCACAGATTACAGAACTGCCATTCAGTACAGGACAGAACTAACTTTTAATGAGCTTCAATAATACCCTTGCATTTCTGTCATGTGTGAGATGACAAGCAAATGATTCACTGAAAGCATGAACTGCTAATGTAACATGCAGGGGTTTGGGGTGTTTTCTGCCCCAGACTTACAATGTGTTTGGACTACATATCAGTGAACAATCTATGCTACTACAGCATCCCAGTTTGCACTTTTAGCTCAAGATAGCAGGTACAATCCCACTGCTGTTTACAGGAAAGGGTCTGACTAGCATGGGAAGTGTTAAGTTTTATTTTGAGTCCTGAAAAAAAAAAAAAAGATGGACACGGTGCCAGCAACTGTCCTTGCTCTGGCTAGCCAAAGTATTTATTGTCTTCTGTTACTGCAGGTTTCCTAACACTACCTGTCCTTTCAGTCTCACTGCTTATTGAAAAAAAACTCCCTCTCCAAACAATCACACAAAATATAAAGCAGAACTCTCAGTAACAATCAGCCCTTGAATTGGTGTCAGATTCAATTTTATGCTGCTCTCTCTGCTTCTACCTCTCAAACTCATCATCTTACCCACCCTGCTCATTATTTATTTAGTATTTCATACCCAGTTGTGCTGCATGTCATTCCAGGCAAGTTCTGATAAATCTGTATTATATGTGGGATTTTAGCACCTGATGTAGTTAGAGTTCTACTGACAAACTCTCTGGATTGCTGTATTAACCACTTCTTCCTATATCAACATATGATTTTACCTCCTGATATTAATTGTAAATACACCAACTACATTTTTTGTAGAACATACACTTTTCAGATTATGAATGACAGAAGCATGAAACCATTTCCTTCCTGACAGTGGAGTGGTTATGTGCAAAGAAATGAGGAGTGCTGTTGGTTAACAGCGCTTTAAATTCAGAACAATTAGGTGCAGTTAACTTTGCCATTGTTCTTCCTGATGCTGGGGATGGTGGGTTCTTACCCGTAGAGCAATTACTCCTTTCATAAGCGGCTGTTGTTAATAGCATTAAAACAAGATTAAATACAACATGTTAAATATTGCAATTATTGTGGAAAATAAAATTATTTGGTGAGTATAATGGGGAGCAAATCAAGCATTTAACATGATCCAGGAAATGCTACTCCAAACAATTGCATTTGTTTTATGCAATTTTTCCCCTTTGATTGCTGACAGATGCCGTTTTGGAAACAAACATCCAAGTAGTTTTCCTTCAATCAGGAAAAAAACCACACACCAGAAAATGGCTACATGTTTTGAATTTAACTCTTGTCAATCAGCATTCTGCACAACACTCCCTGTGAATAGTGCTGGGACAAAATGATGCCTTCCAAAGACTAATAAACAACAAAGATATTTGCTTCTAAATCAGATCTCTTCCGAAGAAAGAAAAAGCCTTCGTGTGGCATCGACATTTGTGCAGACACAGCTGCAAAATAAAAGTGTTTGCAGTATAGAGTGGTATTTCAAGTTGGAAATAAGTTAGGTGTGTGTGTTGTGGGCCACAGGAGATTTTTTTTCCAACAGCTTTGGGCCTCAAGCAATGGATTGAAGTACTTGCCTGTTTCTTTCTGACTTCCTACTGGAGAAGTGGCCAACTACCCACAAATAATTTGCTTAATTGTTGAGCAGAGTTACCTGCCGCAGCTCACACAGCACCAGCAGGCCCCTCTGTCTTCCCTTAGCCACAAGTTTGGATGAGGATATTGTTGTTCCTATCAAGTTCACAGAACCAGGAAAGAATGCTAAAAAAAGGCTAATAAAGTATATTAATTCAGATGACTGTATCAAGCTGGCATTTTACAGTCTACTGGAAACCGAATGCATGAGAGCATTAGAAATGTTGGCATAGTGGGTGGTTTCTCCAAATGTTGGCTTCTACTGTTCACGTCGGTAAGAGAGATGCAGTAGAACTGCGGGCATTTCCCAGTGCCAGACACATCTTTGGGGTCTTAGACCTCGTTATTAGATTACTTGCACGGTATCCATTGTTTATTAACCCTCTCTGCATTTCCTTTGCCTCCTCCTATTTCTCCAGTTGCAATTGCTCAGAACCTTTACAGCTCATTGCAACAGTGTGATTTAGATCTGTTCCTAATTTTGGAGGCATTTTCTTTGGGAAGCTTCAACTACGATGTGTTACGAGGAGGATTTCCTTATCTCGAACAGTGACAATTAGTTCAAGTGCCACGTGAGAGCAGGCAGTTGATTTTTGGGCAGCCTCTGAACTGATGCAAAGTTTCTGACAACGAATGTGTTCTAGCTTTTGGAAATCCTATAATCCTGGCTTCAATCAAGAGGATCTGCTGTTGCTGAAGGCGTAAACAAGGAGAGAAGCAGCATGTGACCGCTGCTGCTGCACCTTCAAGGACTCCCAAGCCAAAACGAGCACAATGGTAAAGCTTCTACTGGTTGCTTAATGTTGCACATACATTTTGGATGATCCTCCTGAACCCAGGGAAAGTAGTCCTTTGCCCTCTGCAGGAAAAGTTGGGTTTGGACTCTGCATTTTCCCCTGTAGCTCTGTTTTGTGTGTTTCTCCCTGCTCCCCTCTCACTCCTCTGATTTTCTTCCTACCATCTGTATTCCCATTTTCCCTCATCTGAAACAAGCATCAAGATCTTGTTTCTGACAGAACGGTCTGTCAATATGGAAACACACTGACATCACAGACAGTGCTGTGACTTCATGTCTGAAAGAAACAGGAGGAACAGATGAAAGGACTGAAGGCGAAAGAATGACACATACAAACATTTTAAAAAAATAATTAAAAATTCTTCTCTATCAACCCAAAATGCAAAGGAACATAAACCAGATTTATTTTTAAGTCTAAATATAACCAACTATTTCCTAATCTGTGACCATAACTCAGTACATTTCAACATACTCTTCACCCATGAGAGGTCCCTGTCCCCCAGGAGCACACACTTGGCTGGCTCAAGGCCTGTGTGACAGCCAACATGACCCTGAGGAGGACTGAGCAGGGTTTATTAAAAAAAGCCAATATCAAGCATATATTGGGAGAAGCCTTTAGAGGGAAAGGAGGAGTCCTGCCCTGGACTAATCTGTACTGTCTAAGTAAATGCAAATTCACAGAATTTGTAATAAAAGCATTCTTTGAAATCACCAAGTCAGTTTGGATGCAGCTGGATCAAAGGTAGCATTGCCTCAGTGGGGTGGGGATACAAAACATACACAGAAAAAGAGTTCACAGAGGTAGAAGATTTTACTATGATTTTCTTTTTTATTCCTAGAATGAAATCTTAACAAAAGGGCCTAACCACTATTTCTATTACTAGCACAGGAGTTTTTTTGTAGAAAAAATTGGGAGGACTTAGAAGCCCCACATTGCCTTTACTATTTGAATTATGTATTTGAGTTCCAGCATTAGAGGACATGCAGAAGATACTGCTTTCCTGCCATCTCCAGAGCCACTGCAACCCCCTAATAAGGAGATTCATAACTAGTAGGAGAGGAGCTCAAGAAAACTAAAAGGTTAATATATTCTAACTAGATGTTGGGTATAGAATGTCAGATCTGTCAAATTTCATTACAGTTTGGTGCTCAATGAAAAAGATTTGATTTCTTTTGCCACTGTCCTACTATGTTCAAGTCACACAGTGCCAGCAGCAACCAGCCAACGACCACAGGCTGGCACTGAGCGGGCCCGAGTGGGAAGCCAGCCGCAAGGACCATCTGTTTCCGATTTCTAGCGAAGCCAAGATGTGCAGTGAAGTGCATTCCATTCACCCAGCCAGCCTTCTCCCTGCTCAAGTTATTAGTGTTACAAGTGAAATTATCTTTTCCAAACAGCGGGGGAGCTATAATCCTTATGGAACAAGGCTTTAAAAAAAGGGAAAAAAAGAGAGGGGGAAGAAAAAGGAAAAAAAAGAAAAAAGACAGAAAAAAGGCCCCCCAACACTCCCCCCTCTTCAAACATCTTTTGTCAAAGTTGTCGATGACACTGTTTGTAAATTTAATTGCCATGTTCACGGGTTTTATAATTTTAAAGGATGTTTTATTAAGGACTATATTCTCTAAGGGAAGAATGTGTACATCAGTTCATAGGCTCTAATGTAATAAACCATTCAAATATATTTAGAGGGTTATTTATGAATAAAGTTAAAAATGACAAGATGAATGCTCATTTAAGTCTCTCTAACATGAAGTGCCTTGAAAAACATCATAGGTTTAGAAGTATAATTTAAAGTGCGAATGCATAAACAGCGCTAATTACATGCTACTTACATTGTTTCAATATGTAATGCATATGTTTAACCTCGCAGAGGAAGGATTGGTCTTGGCACAGCAATCGTGGGGATTTAAGGGTATGCTAAACTGATAACTGTAGAATGAGCTCTGACACAGGATATTGGTCTCCTACTGTTACCTAAATGCCAGGTGAAACCAAAGGATTTATAGGAGGGCAGGTGGAAAGGGGGAGGGGGAAAGAAAAAAAAAAAAAAAGGCTACACAATGAGGTGAAACTGAGAAGTTTATTTTCAAAGGGGGAAACATTTATCCTTTGACACCATTCCATTCCGGCGACTTTATTTCTAATATACCATGAGATTAATGATGTGGCTACTGTCACTGTGTCTGATGAACACTGGCAGAGCTGTGGAACAGTTGCTCCCCCTACTATTATTGGACATATTTGTAAATTGGCATCTATATGATGAACTCATTCCGTGTGCCAGCCAATTGGAAAAAATCTTATTCAGGAGGACAGAATTTTTGTTTCCCTGTTGAATTCTATATGAAATCCAGTTGGTTTAAGATTGGCTGATATAAAAATTTTTTACATTAACAATGTTTGATAGTTTTCATGTCATATGATAATATCAATATGACTCTTATGCAAATCAATTGTAGATAATTAAGGAAGGAAGTTATCATCAGGAAAAAGATCCCTGACATACCAGAGGTGGGCCAATACTTAAGTCTTTGCTTGGGGAGGGCACAATTGCTGAACATCGCCATAATGATTCACTATCCCATCCCTAAAGGGTTTAATCATTCAAAAGTAATCCCATACTAAATGAAAATCGAGAAATTGTTCCCTTCATTTTCTTAGTCCCTTTCAATCTGTTTTTACAGGTCTAAAACCGTTTTCATCAGTGGATGATATAACACATAAAATGCAAATGTTGAGTCACCTGAAACCTGATTATGAAATGAGCCCCTTCTTTGTGTTTTATTTTTTCTCTGTATCTTCAGAGGTGCAACTGGACACCAATAATCTCTGTTCCAGGACATTATTTGAGCTATGGCTAAGCTGATATTAACACAAATCATAACCTTATTCCAAATTTTCTGTGTATCCAGAAACATCTGCTATAGCTGTACATGTTGCCCAGCTTTAGGATGCCTTGTTTTGCCATGTGTAAAATATATTTCAGGCTGTCTGGTGCTGTGAGAAGTAACCCTTCAGAATCTCTCCATGCAAGTTTGCTTCTGTGTAGGTCAGGAAGAGAGAGGTGCAGAAGGACCCAAAGAACCCAAGTGGGAACTGGAGGGATTGCTCCAGCCAGCTTTAATGTTTGAGAGCTACAGGGAATGGGAAGAAGGTGAGGCCAGCAGGTGAAAATGCAGAAACTCTGCACATCTCTGCCATTAATTTTGTCAGACACAGATGCTGAGTGCCAGTGCTGAACCCATGGCTATTTGTACAGGCACAGGCAAGGGTCACTTTCCAGTTCATAGTTAATGCCACAGGACTACTTTTGGATTCAAAGATTGAAGCCTCACATGCTGTATGAAACTAATCTCTGAACTTATCCTTTTGCTTTTACTCACTCTTCCATTTTTGGATAAGGATTTGCTACAAGTGGCTCATAGTGGAAAAAAAAAATTATTGTTAACTAGGAGGGACAGACAAATCCTCAAATCTCTCTGGAAATGGATTTCTTGCACAAGACCTACTGAATTCAGCAGTGCTGGTGGACTGTCAGGCAGCAGTGCTAAATCAGTGCCTTTTATCATCTACAGCTACATAAAAGACTTGAGACTACTCCTTCCTAATGAGAGACTTCTGTAACACTCTCTGCTTAGGGCTATTCTTAAGGAATAAGGAATCCAAGACAGATGTGGCAGTGGCCATCATATTACTCTCAAAGACCAAATCCTTCAAAGCAAAGGAAATATGAACAATTAAAACAATAAATACACTGAATCATAGGAATTTCCAGTGCCCTCTAACTCCAGTTCCACACATTAATTTGTAATTCTTGAGCCATGAATAAGTAAATCCTCTTTTGTTTAGAGAACAAGATTAAAATGCTACTAATATTAAAACCACTCCTATTTGCTGGCTCATACATCTATTTAAATACCTGCCTATTTCTTTGCTTTACTTTTCAGTGTCACACTTGTCCTCCTGCTAATACCAGCTGACTGGCAGCCAGCAGGCTGAGCACCGCAGGTAAATACCTAGAGAAGTGCTTTGGCAGGGCTGAGATCTGTGTAAGCAAATTTTACAAGCAAGTCAGGCATAATCTGTTGAAGTGGCTCTGGATTACTGAATATTTAACAGCAAGATAACACTTTTGAGACTGTGAAGACATATTTACACTCCTGTGTAATCTATGGCGCTGGACATCACATCATGGAAGAGAAAATTGAATTAAGTTCATTCAAAACACATCACTCTAAACACCTTTCTGGTTGTTTTTTTTTTTTCCCTCCAGTTAACTGATCATAGAGACAAAGGAACTTTGGAGATGAAGTATGTAGCACATGTGTCTTCTGGTGTGGCGCCTTGTATTTTTTGAAACTGGTTTTAAAAATCTGCAGGAATCTTAGCTTATAATAAAAACCAACACACCAAGAGCAGAAATTTTTCAACTAATCAAGATGAAAATTTGCCATGAGTTTAGAATTTATGAAACTTGATTGCTTCACATATTTGAAAATCAAGTCTTGTCCAACACATGGTGTAGTGCCAGCAGAGAGGATGTTATATAGAAAATATTTGATTTTTTTTCTTGTATCCACTGGACATTCTCATTAAAACAAGACAATATAACAAACATAATTCTTTATGGCCTTAATTCTGAAGACCTGACTTTTTCCTTGTGCTAAAGAACTTTCTTTTGCAAAGCTGTCTGACAGATGTGAAAGAACTGGTTGACATTCTAGGAAACAGAAACAGAAGGATGAAGGAATTGCAGGGTGTCCCTTGTCCTAATGCAGGGATCCACCCCTAAGAAGATGACACTTCTGTCTATGAAGGCTCCTTCAGAGAGGGTTCAGGGCCAGGATCATTCCTGGGAGGGGGTAAAACAGGAGGTGGGTCTTTTCCTGCCACCTTACCTGTACCTTACAGGATTTTTTGCTTCTCTGTGCTGGCAAGAGTTTGCACAAACCCAGAAATGAGACAGGGGGCTGGCTTTTATCTTCATAGATGTCACTATGCAAGCATCACAAAGTTACCCCAGGACATTGAGGAATAGCTGAGAACTTGTCTCCATGCTTGGGATCAAAGGTGCTCAGTGCTAAAAAACTCAGGAATGATTTCAAAATGCCCTTTGAAGCCTTCCTGGTGGGAACAGCTGGAATGTGTGTCTGTGTTACCAGCTCTAATACTACGAGCACAAACACAAGCTGAGTCACAGTGGACGACAATGCTGCTGACAAAATGTTTTAAACTGCAAACTAAAACAACAATGGGATTATTTATGAACTGCAACTCTTATTTTAATGTCAATAAATGTACTGGATAAATTCCCCTTCATTAGCTGGAAACCTCAGAAGGAAACAGAAATATTCTGGTAAACCACAAGCTTGTTCTTAGCAAATAGATGGCAACATTTCCACTGCCGAAGCATAGCCAGACTGTTTCTGCACTGGGATAATAAATCTCTGGGAGTGAAAAACAAAGTCTATAAAAGCAAGACCTACAAAGTAAGGGTGTGAGACACATGGCCCTCAAGCCTCCAGAGGATGGCATTAGAAAGTATCAAGAGTAGGGTTTTTTTTTCCTTTTTATGAATGAAAAACATGTTTTCCAAGATCTACCATTCAACTCAAAACAAATGGTTGGAATGAGTCCCTGCCACTATGGGCACTATGGGAGGTGTTTGCTCTCTTATCTACTGGGCTGCAGACAGTCCAGACAGAGTGAGTTGCTTTGATTGCTGTGTGCTGCAAAACAGAAAAAAAAAAAAAAAAAAAAAAGGAAAAGCACAGAAATAATGTGGTCCACCTCCCTGATTCCTGAGATGTCTGAGGTGCAGAAGGAGCAGTAATATCTGGCTCCATAGGTATGCATCAGGCCTTGGCACACACCAAATACAAGGTGCTCTAATGCTTCCCATCTAAACTCCTGACACTTCACTCCTGCTGGTCCTGGGGAGAAACAGAGGACCCAGAACTGTCGCTGGGGCTCTCCCATCAGGGGAGAAACGCCATCAGATCAGCTAAGGTCAGCTTCCCATTCCTTGAGAATGCTTTTCAGAGGCAGACAAGGCACAGAACAAGGCCTTTCAGAACAAGGCACAACATCTTACCAAGCAACACTGATGTCTCCTCATGTTCCTAGAGCGAACAGTTTCATGTCAGGATGGAAAACATCACAGTCACAGATTGCTTTTTCGTTCTGCTCCTCGGCATTTATCTGTCTTTACTTTTCCTTTCTAAATCTGTGGTTTTCTATCTTAACCTGCACCTAATGGCTTGTAAGCTATTTCCAAGATGGAAAATGTGGTATCCTCTTACCTGTGCAGCATTTTGTTTATTTATAGCATGACACTAATGACACTTTGGATTTGCTTCTGAGTTTTTTTTTCTTATTGTAAAGACAAGGCACACAAACAATTGTGTCTGGGTCTAAGCACATTCTTAACCCCATTCAATTTATTTCAGATGCTGAGCCCTCAGGAAGACGGACCAATGACTAATAAATCAGATGTTTCTTCCTTCACCTACTGGGATCAATAAGAAGCAGGAGAGAAAAGTTCTTGTTTGCATGAGATAATGCAGACAAACAGCACCGTGTAGTGGGTAAGAGCATATTTCAGGCCCTAACCTTTGCACACTGGCTCAGCTTATTGAGAGTAACTTGTATTTCAGAAAGACTAAAAAACTTTTTGCTGAGAAGGGAATACAGGCGTACAAATACGGCTTGCATATTCTTGGAAGACCCTTTTTATGGAGCAGTTTATATAAACCTCACACTGAGTTGGGCTTCCAAACCTCCAGTACCTGAATGTGTTCCAAATGAGGCAGAAAGAGAGAGGGGCAAGAGAACTCAGCACCTTTATCCACAGCCCCAACCCCTCCAGTCAGAAACGGATGGTACTTTACCTAAAATATCTCATTTTGTCTTTTAAACACACACACAAAATCAGGTTCCTCCTTGTAATTGCTTCACCTAAGAATATAGTGATCACCTTCCTAAAGGGAAACAATGTTCACTACAGCTTATTTGTGTTGGGAAACCAGGGCTCTGGTGCATCATTCAAACCATTATTCCACAGTGGATTAACCCAGACAACACTTACCAAAAATGTCACACCCCAAATATGAGCCAGGAATATATTACTGGGAAAGCTACCTGGACCAATGTAAAATTAGAGAAAATGGGCAAGTATTATGTATCAAACAATGCAAAACACTTCCACAGACTATGAACATAAACACTGTAACTGCTTTTATATTAATTTAAACCAAGTAAAAAAAATTAAGAGAACTAAACCCTGTCCCCCTTCAGTGTCTCATCAGATTGCATTATTCTGACAGCTCCACAGGAACCTGGTGGCTCTGCACTCATATTCTCCACTCACACCTCTGCCAGTATGTCCCTGACAGCAGTTGCATATTTCCATCCTCCCTGGGGATTGGGCACATTGCAAGTCCCATCCTCTCACCTCTGCACATCTCCTTGTCCTACTCTTTCTGCACATCATTATTTCTCAGGCCTGCAGCCATCAGTTTCCCTAGTCTAGATCACCTTGCTCAGCAGTCTTAGCTGTACTCAGCAGCAACACAAACTTATCCCATAGGTATTCCCATCTCTCCACATAGCCAAGCTTCTGCTCAGACTTCTCTTGCTCCACAACTCTGGCCTCTTTTCATTCTCAATGTATTTCTGGTTTCTTTTTCCTCCCACTTCATTCTGTAACTCCCTTGCCCTGCCCCACTGGAGTTCTCTGGTCATTCCCACACCCACCTCTGTGGCAATCTACAAGTTAGAAAATGCTTGATTCATCCCACTTAGCTGGGACAATATAACACAAAGATATATAGAGACAAACAGAGCAAGCCAGATGTGTTCACTAAACCTTGTGCTTTTTGCCTTTTAGCACCCCAGATTCTTTGGAGCAGGAATCTTATTAATTCTGTTTATAATGCACCTAACACATAGGGGCCATGAACAGGGATTTGGTTTCTGGACAATTTCATTCCAGAAAATAAATTTTATGCTAAATAAATCCCTACAGAAAAGATATTGGTAAAATGTGTCTTGTTCTAGCATTTAATAACAAATGTACTATTTGGTGCATAATAGGCAATTCATTTTGCTATGCATTTACTCTATTTAAAACATAAAGCACTTAAGGATATTTGGAGTATGCAAGACTATTAGAAAATCAATTTCTGTTCTGGTTTATAGCCCAACCACTTAAAGTCTTAATTTGCTACAATTCACTTTCTGATATTCTGACTCGTTAAAGTGGATCAGCTACCTCCTGAACTCTGGTCATATGCTTGTTAGAGCTCAACTACTTAATTATTGTCTACCACATGCATTCTCTCCACTAGCTTATTGCCTACATTTATGCATTTACAGCATCAGTTCAGGTTGTTTGCACTTGCTTGAGAACCTGCTGCCTCTTTTTCCAAGGTTTGGAGGAGGGAGGCTTTGGTTTCACTGAGGGCTATCCCATTCCACTTGACAAATAAACAAACAGCAGAGTAACTGGCAGGAAGTCATGTCCCTTTGGTGAGCAGGGCTCCAGCTCAGCAGAGGGCAAAGCAGGCAGCATCATTTTCACTCTAGCACAAAGTGTCCATTCTTGACTCCTTGACCAAAGGAAGCAAAAGCAGAGGGACGACAAGCACAGCACATCTGCAGGGCTGGGTTTCACAGGAAGTTATGCAGCTCCTCCACAGATAAGTTTCACTGAAGAACAAAGACTGATTTTGTTCAACGCTCCGAGAATGCTGCATTGAACCTGGACTGAGCTTTTCATTCCTTGAAAATGAGGCTCAGAGACCAAAATCTAATTTCTCCCTCAGCCTTGTTTAAATTAGCTGCACGATTTTCATATCAGCCCTCTACTTACCATATGAAAAAAGCTTAAAAGACACCCACTCTTCTCCAACTAAGTTTACATGTTTTATGTATTGATTTTAGCAGACTACACACAAGTTGGTGCATCCAAGATAAATGTCAGAGCAACAATGACTAAACCAGTTATGTGAAACTTAGTCTCTGATATAGAGTTGCTTTAAGCTTAAGAAACAAAATATTTATGACCAAGAGCAAGACAAATGGTGCAATAACACATTAGCAGGCAGTATTGTCACTGATTGCAAACATATTTTGAGCTTACATATTTCATGTACACCCTGACCTCAGAGGCATTGTACCCACTACAATTGGTTTTGCAGCAGCTCAACATTTACCAGGAGATAATGAGGTGTGTTTTTGAACGATACAAGCAGCATTAGATGTAGTGGGAGCCAAAAACATGATCATATTAAAAGCAAATAGCAGAGCAGATTACCTCTTGCCCTCTCTTTTAGCTTAAGCAGCATATTCCAATAAGTGCAGAAGAGACACTGTCAAGTACTTCTTTATAGTTTCATTTTCTTTTTTTTTTAATCTCCATTGCTTGCAATGCCCTTGCCCTCTTTAAAAGCTGCAGAATAAAAGTCCTTTCTCAGTCAATTTTGTACTCTCTCCCTCAGCAAAGAATGACAAGGGACCAAAAAAAAAAAAAAAAGAAAGCTGAAAACTTCATCCCCTTTCCAAAAGAAGAAATAAAGGTTAAAGATAAATTTTCATCAAATTTTAAAGGAATCACTAAGTTCAAATGAAGGTCATCTGCCCTGCCCCTAATTATTGCTCATTTCCACTGTGCCCAGCTCTGGGAAAATAGTGGAGCATTTTATAGCAAACCATAGCCGACAGTAAGCACAGCCTTGGAGATTCTGCTCTTTAAGGAGGGCAATAGGATCTTTTCTCAAAATATTTCTTGGGCATTTTTGGAGTAGAAGTTCTGAAACACGAGGAGAACAAGGTAAGAGTGGTCTGGGGGAGGTCCCTGGATCTGAGCAGTATCACTATGGCAGCTCAGTGATGCATATCCCAAGAATTCCCATTGGTGGCTGCCTGATCCAGAGTTGGGCTGGGACTGGAAGCAAGGGCTGTTTGTGCTGGCTCAGGGACTGGGAGCCCCACGGGGCAGATGGGATCACCTGGGAAGGTGGGCTGGAGGCTGTGTGTTTACTCTGGCTGGGCACTCCAGAGCTGGAAGTCGTCCCTGTGAAGGAGAAAATATCCAGAGCCCCTGAATTTATAGGTTGGCAGCCTCCAATTATTATATTTTTTTCCTAACTGCAGTTGAGAAACTGTCTCTTGGTGGTTGTTGATAGAAATTTTCCTTCAGTTTCAGGACTGATAAGATTATTATTTCCTCTGTAACTTAAAAATCATATTTCTGCAGATTGTTATTTAAACACTTGACCCTTGGTGCTGTCTATCACATATAAGAGCACTCCTTACGATTTAACACAGAGTTTGAACATGGCATTCACAATGGTGAACGTTTCTGTATTAAATATATAATTTACATCTGCTATGGGACTAAATTTGATTTAATTGCTTTCTCTCCTCATGTATTGCAAGTCTGTGAAACAGCAGCAAGAGGAAGAAAGATCACATGTCCTCACATCTCCTTCCCACCTTCCAGCCAGCACAAGTGATTCAACAGTTAATTTCATGATATCACAGCAGTGATTACTCTCCAATAAAAGTTTGCGTCCCTGTGTGACAGGAGGCATTTGGGTCAGCAGATGCCATAGTGGCAGTGACAAAAAGCTTTGCCTCATCTTATCTGTCCCTCCTGCAAACTTCACTAAACTTCCTTCTTTTATCCTTTTCTTTAGGGATCCACAGGGAAGGAGCTCAGCTCCTCAGTACACCCAAAAGCTGATTTCTCCAGGCCAACCACTGATATTTTCAAAATGAATCCAGAAAAAATCAGAGACTGATTCACAGCATAGCTACAACTCCATTACAACAGACAAACCCCAGCCTGCAGCTGAAGTTATTCTTTTGCCAAAGGAACAGACAACTGCTATTCAAGAAAAAGCAGCACATCACCTTGAGAAAACTGCTACATAAAATCACATCTCTACCTCTGGGGAGAAAGCAGCAACTGGCAGCTGCCTCTGGAGGGAAATGGGATGGAGGATCTGCTCCAAGCTGCTACTTTCTGATATCACCTCTGATCAGTGTGGTGGCTGAAGCAAAGCCACCTCCTGCTTCCTCCTGTCCCCCTCTGGATTCCCCAGGCAGCCAAACTGCTGTGGATGTGCAAATAGTTCAGGAGCAGTAGCCTGGCCAGCAGGTGAAAGAAATGACTCCCACTACATAGAGAAAATACAGTCATGAGGAGACACATGGTTTGGGACAGGGAGCTGCTATGAAATGCACTCTGGGCAATGGGGCATGGAACTTTTCCTCTCCCCAAGTATCCACCAAACTGTCCAAAACTGTTTGAGAAGATATGCAAAGCAGAATGTGTGTCATTCATTGTGTCCAGCAATAAAAAAAAAAACCATTAAGTGCATTTTTAATGCTGTAAAACCTTTTAAAAGACTTTTAAACCTTTCACTGTGGGACATAATTAAAATTGTTTTGCTATCTGAAAAAGGCCTGGCCTCCAATCACATAATTAGCAGTCACAAATTGCAAAAGTGGTTTGTTTGGTTCCCACACCACACAAATATCAATAAAAGCATTTTGTTTGTCAGCTAGTGCACTGTAAGTTACAGGTTATGGGCAACACAATTTGGCAAATTTGGAGACCACATCCACATCTCCCCATGTTTTCCCCACACTGGATACTTTACTCAGTGTGCTCTCTATGGTTTCAGTGGCTGCATGCACTCAGATAATGTAGCAGCTACAACTTGAAATAAAAGATTTAAAGCTTGTTAAGCATAAAGGAGTTTTTCTTTCTGTATGAGACAGAGGGTTATACTTCCTGTAGCCAATTCTACCATCTCTAACCACTGCAAGGACTCATAAGCAGCAGCGTATGCAGAGTGACTGGCTGCATTTTGTAGCTCAGTTCTTACAGACACAGACATGTGTCCTGCAGACCAGAAGCACCATATGCTCCAGGAAGCAAGTGCTGAGGCTTCTGCACCATCTCGTGTATTCCTCCTGTTCCTCAGACTACCCAAGTGCACTGAATAGCCACAGCTGTTCACATAAGAAGTGTGCACCTTGTACCCATGAGAATTTTTTATTCAGCAATAAATGTACAATCGGTAAAAAAAACAAAAAACCCCTCCAAATTAAAAAAAAAAAAAACAACAAAAAACTAAAACAAACAAAAACCCCAAAAACAAAACCAAAAAAAGCAGAAGATCGTGTAAATCAATTAAGTAGGTTCTCTGCAAGATTTCCAGTAGTAACTTTTGGCACTACCAATCAGCCAAAATTGCTATTGCTGAAACTTTAATTCTTTATGAAAAAAACCCCCTATACTACAAGGAAGAAAACAGAACTACATCAGAAATACCTAAGGAAAGGGAAGCCAACATTCTCTCATGGGTTTTTCAGACTATCTAGCAGCAAGTTAATGCCTAAGGCCCCACAGGACAGTTCAAAATGCATATAAAGATTTTTGCTTGCTGTCAAACACACCAGTTAACTGAGGCTTTTAGATCCCAACTATGAACAAGGGTCTGTGTTAAACATCAAAATCCTTGGAGGATCACCAGGAAGAACATAAGGAGGATACAATACTTCTATGTACTTTTGTGGGTGATAGGGGGAACAACAGTCTGCTCTCTGAAGAGTAGAGAGACTTCACATTCTGTATTTGTATTTATTTTCCAGCAGGATTTCCAATGTACCCAAGACCAAATGTCTGGACTAAGTACGTTCTGGAAAGAGGAAACATCTCAGTGTTGATTATACCATGGCTGGGTGTTTCATCAGCACTTAGCTCATGAAGTGGAAATAAAGAGAACCTGACAGCAAATGAAACTGCTTGAGGAAACAAGTAGTGGAACTGTGCTCCAGAGGCTGATTAGTTCAAAAGGTTACCAAGCACAGTATTTACTAATATTTGCTAAAATTTGCTCTTCAGAATCAGGGTCCCCTAAATGTAATTCTCATTCTCTCTGCATTGCCTCTCGACATTAAGGTAGATGGGCAGCTTGTATACTTAGTCACAAATGAAAGAGCTTTGCTATTAAAAGGCCAAATTCACAATTCTGCTGCCATCTCTATGGCTACAAGGTTGCACTTTCAAAAGTGACAAAATTAGACTTTGGTTATATCTATATAAATTTATTGCCTTATGAGAGGTGATTTGGATTTATGCTGTTGCAAGCTAAATTTAGCCCTGAAGTTGATGTTTCAGGGATTTTAATGAAGTGTTAATTTTATATGGCTTAAAATAGAATTGGAAAACACCTCCTACCCAATTTTTCTAATATCTAGGTTAGTGTGTCTCTTACTTCAGTTACTTTGTGCTTTAAATTTTTGGCATTTGACTTGTGGTTTTGGCAGCTATAGTCTGCTTCCTCCAATTAACAAAGAACGGGGAAGGATTTCTGTTTTTAAATGCAATTCAATATGGACAACGTTACATCAGTTTCATCCACTGAGAAATTCAGAACTTGTTTGCACCCAGCCTGATTCTGTTGCAGGAGCATTGCTCTGTAGTTGTCACACATTTGCTAAGCCCTGGTGTTAATTCACACTGGAGCCAAAACCTGATCACAACAGGCAGGTGAGATTGCCCAGGTGTTCCTGGCAGAAGCACAGCTGAACCTGAGCTGCAGCAGTGCAGTATTGTGCAGCCACACCTCCCACAGCACCTGCACTGCTGTGCCAGCTCTTGTTTCCAGGCCACCACATTGTCTCAGATGAAGAAATTCCACCTCCAGGGAGTGCTGGCATTTGGAGTTGTGCAGTTTGTCTGTGCACAACAGAAACCCCTTCACACCTGAGCATATAGCATGAGAGCACATAACTACTGCACTACTACGTGCAATCCTTAAAAGCTACACACTACCTGCCACCTGCTAATCAGAGGCTATTATAGTCTTTTATGGACATTATTATTTTAAAATAAATAAGCTAAGTGTATTTACACCTTCTGGATCCAGTCAAGGAATGAGCAGGCTGTTAAGAGAAGTCTCATATATCTGACAATTGCTGTGCACTACTTAATGCAAACAATTCCTGTTGCAATCAAACAGTGTCTTGGTGGTCTATATCAGCATTTACAGGACCTTGAAACCAGCATGTTTCTGCTTCCAAACGCTCCTCATAGAGCAAGAGTGCTGAAATCCCACAAATATCCTCTTCAAGACACTGTTATTTTGTCTAGTTTCATCTTTATTTCAGAGGGGGTACTTCTAGACTTTTCTATGCTCTGAGCAAAGATTTAGTGCTTCAGAAAAATGCATCTGGGCTGCTCTGCCTGCCTCCTTCCTGCCATTACAGCACACAGGAACTGGACTAAGGGCACAGGACTCCTCAGGTAACATCAATCCTGGCTCTCCCTGTCAACCCCAGTTTATGTTTTGAATGCTCTGTGGTTGTGAGCAAGGCAGGAGGTGCAGGGTGCAGAGGCACTCCCACTCTGCCGCAAAGGATAATTCCCTGCTCCCGGGCACTCTGCCTCTTCCATCACTGCCAGCCTTGGGGGGTTGGCTGTGCTTCAGCTCGCCTCCAAATGAAGCTATGGAGGAGGATCCAGGCGATTCACATGGTGTGAGATAGATGTCAGTGAGCTGGACCCTCAGTAATTAATGGTTCATAAAGATTCCTGGTATCCAAAATGAGCCTGGTTTGTGACAACATCAATCTGTTCCAGGGGGTGATCAGAGGCAGGTGAGAGGAATAGGTCTGCACCATCACTCTGCAGGATGTGCCTGGGGAAGGGTCATGGCCAGGCTTCTTCTAGGTCTTGTTATTACCCATAACATCCCTTTTGTGCTCTGACAGTGAGTATAAATGGCCCCCAAATCAAAGACCTGCAAAGGACAGCATATATGAGGTGTCCTAGAGCCAAACTTCTTAGGTTTGTGTCAGCTATTCCACTCCCATGCTAAAGGTGCAATGGCAGACTAAAGCAATGAAAAATGGGATAGAATTTCACTGAAGAAAGGTCATTTTCATGGTGTTGTTTGCCTGAAGTAGGAACGACCAAATCACCAAAAAACTCCCAAATCTTGAGGGTTTTGTCAGGGCACTTTACCAGCTTAAGTACAGAATGAGATGTAAATGCACATTCAAACTACTTGGTGTGGAAACCAAATAAAAAACCCCCCCTCCCCCTTTTTTGTTTTTTTACATTCAGTGACTAAGAAGCAGGAGCTAGGTGTGGAAGAAATACTACTTTTGCAAGAATTACTGGATTTTGTGAAAACTTCATTCAGAATTGAATTTGATTCACTTCATTCAGAATTCTCCCCCTTCCTCCTTTTTCAAACCAATATTTAAATTTATTACTTAAGAAAAAGAATTAAAATGTCTCCTCACCGCTGGAAGAAGCTTTATTGCTAATAAGGATTCTTTTCAAAGCTGCTTTGATTAAATGAAGAAAAAGAAAAGATGAATAGACAGCTAAATATCCTCTAATAAGAAAGGTTAATGAGGAAAATAGTTCTAATATTTCTTTCTCTGATAATGGTTCCATTGTTTTGATTGGAGAGGCAGAAGTGAAGCACAGACTCAGTGCTGCATTCCCATGACTAAATCACCTGTAAGATTGCATTTTGCATTTGAAAGCTCTTTGACAAGGTCTGTCCCAGGGTAGATGCCTTTGCTTCTTTGATGCGGTTAAGCAATTTTTCATAATCATGTAGTGGATTAAATTAAACTTAGTCTTCCTTGAATGTTTCATATGAGGTCTGGGTTAGAGATGGAGCTCAGCAGCATCCACTCACAGTGAAGATCACACTTGAAGACATTTTTCAGGATGGTCTTAAGTTGAAGAATCAAAATGAGAACACAGACCTCTACTTGTAGAGGAAAAAAAAAGCCCTGTTTTCGGTGTCCTTACTCTTTTTTTTTTCCCTTGCTATCGCTGGGCTGGAATATTAAATTGTGTCATTTTCTATTATTCCATAAAAATCTTTTGAAGGTGAGGAAAACAAACAAACCCAACTGCACTTAATACTTCAGTGTATTATCCCAGTAAGAGGTTTTGAGAGAAAAATGAAAATATTGCAAGTTCTTTTGTGTCACCAACAACAAACCATCCGTTCTTCATCCCTGGAAGAGTACAAGGCCAGGTTGGATGGAGCTCGGAGAAACCTGGTCTAGGGGAAGGTATCCTTTTCCACAGCAGGGGATTTGGAGCTAGATCATCTTTAAGGTCCCTTCCAATCCAGGCCATTCTAGGATTCTGTGATTCACATAACTGATGAAGCATGGAGCTGGTAGGAGGGAAAAAAGCCCCCTCGCTAAAAAGTTGCTTTCATCTTTTAAATTTAACTTGTATTTAATGAAGGCATTAATGAGCAAATGAAACATATTGTAGATATTTGCTATGACATAAAGTAGACTCAGGGAATCCATTTAAGGGGAAAAATACCCTTGATCAGGCAGTCTGCATTTAATAGCATAGCAGAGGACATAAGAATTTCATAAAAAATAAATTTAATAATTAGGCCTCATTTTTTACTACCTGGCTTGTATTTAAAGGTCTGGTATAAGGTGCAAATGCAAAATTCCCCTTTGATTTCAGGAGACTTTGGCCATGTTGCTTAACAACAGCTTTGCTAATGAAATGTCTGTTGGTTACTGAATGTGACACATTTCCTGGCATTTTAAAAAACTCTTTTAAATGTACAGAAATTGTCTACTCTTGGAGTTTCTTAAGAATGAGGAAAAAAAGCAGCAGTTGACACTAGGTCAGCCAACAGAATTTCAAATACTTTTTTTAACATTGTAAAGGGAGATTTTGCTCTTAGGCCTGATAATGACCAGTGGAAGGGCCTCTCTGTACTCTTACACAACCAACCTGCTTGGGCTGCACCACCATTTACATCTCCTTTTCTTCAACGTACTGTCTGCTTTGTTTTATTCTGAATGAAACTCAAAAAATTCTAAAAGTTATTTGGGTTGAAACTGTAAACCACATGAAACCCCTGCTATAACTTAGGTTTGTGTTTTTTCCTAAGCTTAGTCAGAATTCTGGCCAAATTGGCAAACTCAATCAGAGCTTCAGGTTGGTGCTTGTGAAACAAAAATCCCCCCAAAATCTGAAAACCAAGTCACTTTTGCCTTATTTTGGGGATTTCTGTGGAGAACATTAAACAGCCCTATGTAACAGGATTAAAATAAATTTAACTTCCAGGGTCTGAAATTTCTTCCTCCGGGTTTAATGACAGTTTTATTAACATAAGCTGATGCAGGATTAGACCGTTAAATATTTAAATCCCAACACTTCCTGAAATTAATCTAGAAAGGGGAAAATTTCAGCCTGTTCCTTACCTAAAATAATCTATTCCACTGATGTGCTTCTATGGTCCACTCTTGCAATAGGTGATTTAGGAAATGGGATATGGAGTCACTAGTTAATTTACTTTTGGCTAAATTTTCCCGGAATACTTCTGAACAATTAGCACTCCGGTCTGAAGGACAAAATTACTTTGACAAAGTCGTGCCTAGGGGCTGCTCCATGATGTGTTCAGAGTCCGACATTTTTGGTACATGTCTGGAATTGACAGTGACTCAATACATAAGGATATCCTTTCATATTCATTTATGTGATCACCTCACTTTTGTTGGCACAGGAATATGTTGTCTTTTAACCTGACTTAAGGAGCTGGCCCTAGAAATAGTCTTCATCTTTTTGGATAGCAAGTTGGAATCAAGATTATTTTGACAGATGGCATCTAGCCTGTCTAATATGCATTTTACCTGCTCCATAAATATTGATGACTTTAATACATTTGTGTTCTGCCATATGCTTCTTAAAGGTACACTTCCAAAACTTGACTTGGTGTGTGATTTAGATGGAATTAATCTCCATTTTATTGTATAAATGAGATCACAATCACACATGTTGTGTCTGATGTTGGAAGATGAAAATGGTGTGTGAGGGCACAGGGGGTAACTCCAGCAGATTTACATCCCATTTCATCTCAGTCCTGACATCATGGACCTTACAAAGTACACAGGGAATATGTCTTTATATTATAAACCTTTTAACACAGAACGGAGTTTGGACAAAGGGAACCCCCTGCCTCACGAGGTCCTGCCACTTGAACCACATTTAAAGCTTTTTTTCTCACTCCATTGCAAAACAGTTCAGCTCTATCACCTCCTAGAGTGCCACATAAAATGCCTCAAAGAAAAAAAACCCTGAAAGATTAGATACCTACTAAATCAGGTTTTTTAGAGTCACAACTCTATGAGCATCTCATATGCATACTGATATACTGCACAGATATTCCTCTGCATAAAACTGCTCCATGTTTTCTGGAGGAGGACAGTTTGCTTTATGCAAGGACCATTCCTTTGAACTCAGTAATTTCCAAGGCAGATGGGGTGTACAATTAGCCCTTTTATTATTAACACCACTTTCCTGCTTCTCCACCAAGGTTACAGACTCATTTACAGGGCCGTCAGTGAAATGGGAGCGGGGCCAGGGCTGCTGGCAGGAAAAGGGGAGATGTGGGCAAACGAAAGCCCAAGAACCATTCCCCCAGGCTCCCATGGCCCTGAAAAACGCAGAACAGCTTCCAACGGGAAGAGCCTCATGCCCCACAGCTGGGAGAAGTTGGCTTTGACTCCCAGCAGTTTTTCCTCTGTTGGATTTGCCACCTCGTCTCATCAAACAAAAAAGGCAGCCTTAGCTCTGCCTCTCTTCACATTTCACTGCCACTGCTTCCTTTGCCCACTCTAATCAGAAATCGTTCAAATAATGCCTGGGACAACCTCTGTGCATGTATTTGTCAAGGTGTTCTACAATACAGCTGAATATAGCAACACAAAAAATACAGCATGGCCTTCATGGTAAACTGTAGGAAATCAGAGTAATACTTCAAAATTTCATAAAATACAAAATACAGCAAGCTTACATTTTTGGATCAGTTTGAAATGATAGAAAGATAAGATTTTTATAAAGAAAAAATTTTGAAACAGAATTAAGGGTTCCCAGTAAAAAGGATTTTTCTCAAAAATGATGAAAAACTTATAGAAATTACAACTTAACATAATTGCAGTTTTCCAAAAATTTGTGAATTATAGCTTTCTACTCTATCAGGTGCACAATTTTTCTAGCTATTTTCAGAGAAATGAGAGACTAAAATTCAGTTAGAATCAGAACATCCTGAGTTGGAAGGGACAGTCAAGCATCATTGAAGTTAGAATTAAGATATTAGCATATACTAAAATTTCACCATATTTAAATGCATTTGCTTTTGATTTTTGGGGTTTTTTTGTGAAGCATGTGCTGTTGATTACTGTGCTGCACAAGGGGAAGATAGTGCACCCTAGCTCATCAGTGAAGGAAGGACAAGAGAGTGAGAAAACATGCTGAGCATATTTGCAGCAAGGATTGCTTGATAAATTATAACCACTTCAGGGCTCAGCATGTAAAAGGAGAGGTCAGTGGTCCCACTGATGCTTTGGTTCATCAGTGATGGCAGAGGCTGTTTGTTGGCACTGAACTCCCACAGGAGCCACATCCAGTGTGGTGCTCACAGGGGAAATACAGGCAGCTCAGTGTTGTACCTTTGCTACCACAAGTTTATTACAAAGGGACTCCAAGCACCATACAAAACCATCAGGAAGGTTTCTCTGCAAAGCATTTATCTAAACTCTCTTCAAATTAAACAGAAGTTTTCCTGTTTTTTTTTTTTTTTTGTTTTGTTGTTTGTTTTTTTTTTTTTTTTCCCCCAGTCAAATTGTAAGAGGCTTGGTCTGTGTCTGCTCTCATTAGTTTGAATTCACTCACTCACAGTCAGGATTTATCCCTGGGCATGAACTTCCCACATGGCAGTGCCCAGCAGCCACACAGGGTGGTATTTATCAAAACTTGAAACTATGGTGACAGCACAGTCCTGAAATTTGTGCTGCTTGTAGAGGGGCTAGGCCGTGAAGGAGGTTTTGCATAAGATTTGGTTTGACTGAGTAAATTTTAACTGGCTGTTTGATGAAGTAGCAAACTGGCAAAGGTAAATTCAATTTCATGCCCACTCACAGAAGTGATACTCCATAAATTAAAGCTTGGACAAGGCTCACCATACTCTTAAAAAAAATGTTTGGAAAAAAACCAGCAATCAGCCTATGCAGAGTTCAAAGATAGGTCAGATCTCTGCTAGATGTAAACCAGCAAAGCATCCCTGGCTTTTGTGTGTTCAAATCAATTTTCACCAGCTAGGAATACATCCTGGCTCTGGTTGGATGAGGCACAAAGGAAAGCCAGAGACCATAAGAAGAGCTGGCATTTCTGAAGCCAATAGTAATCTCTGGTTTAGCCCATAAGAGATGGCTGAGAGTCAGTCCTCGGCTGGAGCAGAACGTGCTAATTTGGGCAGGTGCTAAAACACAGGAGCTTGGCAGCTGTGAATGGGAAAGAGAAAAATGAGTGCTCCTCCAGCTTTCAGTTGTGATTTGACACCTCTAAATGTGGGCAAAGGCTGAATCAATTCAGAAGCTTGGGTGTTTGGTCAAACCAACAAGCAATACATAAAATAAGCCAGAAACACAGCAAGAAACAGCTTTCCTTGAGTGGCTTCTAGGTAGATCAAAACCACAACAGAAAAAATCTCTTAGAGCTATTTATTTATTTTTTTTTTGGTACCACCAGTTTAGTGCTAGTTCTGGAAAATACTATGGCAAATTTCAACTCCTGTGGCACTAATCTGCAGCCCTCACAAGAAATGAGGTAGGGGTTTTTTTTCCACTTTCTTGTTAGATTCAAACTATTTATTTGAGGTACTTCAGTTATTTGTATTTTTGCAGTTTACCTGTTCTCAACAGCTCTGCCTGCTGTCCACTGACATCACGTTAAACAATCACTTACAAATTGCATTTCGTCTTACATCAGCCCTGTCCTCCAAAACACTCAATTCTTGGATCAGAGTACAGCACATTGCTTTCAGGCTGGGGCCTGCAGTGAGCACAGCCATGTGAATGTGCTTCTTGCTTTGCTCTCAGTTCTCATCAATGCCCATTTGACTGTGGTTCTTCCCCTGATGGCCCAGCAGTCCTATTCTCTGTGATGTGTCCTTCTCCAACTCATTTCATTGAAATGCCGGAGAATACAACTGACAATCCCCAAATGTAATTTATCTGAAAGATTTCTTAACACAAAAAGTAATCTCTCAATGTGTTTTTAAGAGAAATGGGACTCTGCTTGTAACTGAAGAATCCAAGTCTTTCAACGAGTTTTCTTCAATATGAATGTAATTAACCATTGTAACAATTCAAAACAGGTATTATTTCAGTTTTGGGCTCATGTTCAGGGAATTCTTATCTTAGTAAATAAGAAGCTCCACTGACATTTCCTATCAAAGAACCTCTCCAAGGAAAGCAGGTACTGGAGGCCTGGTTCAGGGAGCACAAGTGCAGGATTTTAGGCACATGTCTAATTTCAGAATTGGTGACTACAAGAGAAGCCAAAACCACAACTCTGTTTCCAATATACCTAAATCATTAGGAAGCTGAAATGGAGAAAGCACGAAACCTCTGTGTTCATAGTTCATGGGCCACTGAAGTCTGGTAACAAGCTTTATTTCCATGTTTTCTTTTTCCTAATATGTACACAAATAATTTCTGAAGTCACATGTATTCTGTAAGAGAGCTCAGGAGCTTCCTTTATTTTCTCAGGCTTGGATTTGTAGTTATTGTGTCACAGAACACCCCCAGAGGAATAACCTTTCACCCCATTGGTTTGTTTACTATGGCATTTCTTGGTTTAATAAATGAGGTCGCTAACATTAAAACTTTTCCTTGCTCCTAAGGTTTTGTTATTGGTATTGAAAATTATTTCATTACTTCAGAGGGCTTATTTCAAATCAGTACCACATCTTTCTTTTGTTCATATCCCCATAACATATAAGAAATAACACTAAAATTTTCTCTTCATTACCTTCCCCTCCAATCTCATTACTTCATGTTTCTTTATGCTGAATTGGATGAGTCACTCAAGTTTTTAATTCAAGTTTTGAAACCATTCAGATTTAAATTACATGCTTCAAACCATCAGCAATTAACATCTTCTCATAAAGGTTGGGGTCTTTTTTGGTGTGAAGGAGCATAATTTAAGTCCTAGCAATGCTGATAGTGCTCTATAGATTTAGTATTTTGTGCAGTTATCATTTTCAGTATGCAGAATATTCTATTAAGTAATACACAGCTCTCCAGGGATTTACATATATATTATTTATGGAGGAACCCCTACCATTATATAATCCTAACAACCTTGTTGGCTAAGTAGTTCCATCCAGGGAAGCATTTCATCTCGTCTCAAGAATATTTCCTAATAACTCTACTGGAGTGAATTTCTTGCTGTCTACTTCAACAAGTAACAGTTCTTTATCAAAGAGTTAATTTCTCACAATAGAAAGAGCTTTTAAGGCCTCTGCAAACCTCTCCTCAGCCTTTTATTTACCCAGCATTGTTTAGTGGTGAATGTACAGACAGATTCAGACAGGAGAAGGACAGTTGAGTATTCCTCATTATTCTGTGGATACACTACATGATCCAGCTGTATGAAGTATTTCTGAGCCTAAGGCTCTCTATTTAGAAAGTGAAAATAATAACCCATATGTAAATGTAAAGAAATAAAAGGGATTTTAGATTTTAAAAAGTGGTCTTACAAACCTTGTTCCATTTATTATTCCCTATGCAGGGGAATATTTCCTACTACACAAGACTTTTAACCTTCAGTAAAACCATTGTTTAATTTCTTGTGTTAAGTATTTTCTGGTTGAGTACCAGGAAACCAGTGACCTTCACTGAATAATGAGAACCACTGGGAACAGTTTCTACTTCTTACTCACACATTTTCTCACTGATAGAGACAGCAGGGGAAGACTTAAGCCCACTGCTGGTATGGGAAGGATACACCACGACTTCTACAGAAAAAAGTTTTGCCGTATATTAATCAAAACCAGAGCAAAACAAAACCCCAAAACAAATGCTCTTGATCTGTTCCTTGACTATGCAATATCTTGTCTTCTATTTTAGCTTGAGATTACATGCACAGTAGTGAACATTAAGAAAATCTCTACAAAGCATGGGTACATCTGGTACTTTGATTACATTGTCAACTCAGGTAAGGAAAGAGATAAATACTGATATCAATAGGACAAGCATTTTAGCCAAAATACATCTATGATTAAATTGATAGTATTGCAAACTGCTTTTATGTTGGGAATTGAACACAATCAATAATTTTCAGAGCACTGCAGCAGCAGCAACACTACTTATTAAATTATCTTTAATCAAAATCATCTTGTGAACAGATTCAGAGTTGGGAATAAACACTGTTATCATTTACTTTGATATATAAATGAAAACTCATGACAGTTTTGCCCCAACTCCCTGTTCTTCTGTTAAATTTGTTTGATTCCAGTGCTCCCTCTGGGCTGCACAGGTGTACATGCTACAGAAATTTGGCTTGATGCACACTTACCTATTCCCTCCAAACACAACTTCTTGGGAAGCTCTTAGCTTCCACTTACAGAAAAAGAAAAATCACATTATGTAAATGGCAAATCAAAATTCAGTAGTTACTAATTGCTGAAAAGTCTCTAAAAACCTGCATGTTTAGTGGTAGTGGCATCCCAGAACTTCACAGCTCTTGTCCTCTGCTCTCCTATGGCGCAGTTCTGCCACAGGAACCCGCACCAGTAACTTGAACTGGTGTCAGCCAGAGCCAGAGGGCACAGCATAAGATCCCTGGTTGTAAATATCACTGGACCATTCTGAAGTGGGCTCATTTCTGGCTTTGCCTTGAGCATCCTTTGAAGGGCTAATTCTGTTTCATTTCCCTCTATTTTCAGCTATTTAGCATAATTAATTTGATCAGCCCAGCGAAAAGAGTGCTTCTTTTTCTGTCTTTCTTTCATGCTGTAATGATGCAATTTCTTTGACCTGTATTTCTACCTTTTAGATGTAAGAGGTTCAGATATTTTGAAATAGTGACTACTGCATTATGAGCAGTTATATTTACAGAGTAATTACTTCAGTAAGTGAAAATACGTATTTCTAAAATGGTAAATTTTCAGGTTGCCTCAATGCCATGAACACTTACACCTCCTGTCATGTTGCTTCAGATAAATATCTTTTCAGGAAACTGAATTGTGTAACTTTTGGAAAACATGGGAACTATGAGAAACTGTATGCTTCATTATAACAAAATTATCACCTTTTAGGAAAAGTTGATGTGCATGTACAATATGAGCAGTTCAGTAGTAACTGGCAAGGAGAAATGTAGCCCTGATTAAATCCCAACTCTTGTCCAAACTTGAAGCTAGCTTAATCTTAAAGATTTTGAGATCATGAAAAGTCCAATAGACCTGCAAGAAGAATGATACTGTACCCTGAAACTCAATCACACTTTTTAGAAAACTTTCTGATTCTTTTTTTACTGGGATTATCTGTTACTGGAATTTCAATTCAAAACTCTCAAGCACTTGCCTAACTTTAGGAAAGTAAGATAATAATTAAATCAATATGTGCTTAAAATCTGTTCCCCCTCAGACTGCTGATGCAGATTTCAGGTGTGCAAACCTGAATGTGCAAACCTGAGCCCTCTCTGTTCTGGGTTACCTGTGCTCACAGCACACAGCATGAGGAGATGTTCTTTGGATGACAGGTAGTATTTTGGCTCATTTTCCTCCATTCCTTTCTCATCCTTACTCCTTTAAAGCCTATGTTGATTCCCCAGGGTTTTGAGGAGCAGAGACAATGGTAGATGTGGGATTTACCTGGGTTGCCTCCACCACTAATTCATATTATTATTTCTTCATACAGAGCTTTCAAAGCCATTTTGGAGGCTATAAATTTAGAAGCAATGAGGCAGAGGGTGGACTCATAGATCACAGTGCCATGCTCTCAGTCTATATACATACAACATCCCAGATGCTGCTTTTGTGGCTTGGGCTCACAAGAATCCACCTCAGTTTAACACCAACTCCATCAATTCTCTTCACTCTTTTTTTAATAGACATGCTATGATAATAATTAGGTTTTTGTTCAAAGCAGCGATTCTGTAAGACATGATACTCAAGGTAATACTGTTATTTTTATTTTATGGGCTCTTGTTTTGTTTTGTTTACAATTATCAGTGCCTGCTCCAGGTTCTCCAGAGAGCTTTTTTTCCGAAGCAGGTGCATTTTCAGCCCATGTAATGGATTTAGAGATATTTGGCCATAAATAGATAGTGTTAAACGCTGCTGTAAAAATGAGATAAATGTTTATTACCCAAAAGGTTAATAAAAAATCCACTTGGGACCCTCTAGAAAAGAATTAATCCCTTTAAACCTATATCGAACCAGTGACAGTTGCACAAGATTCACAAGCAAATTGCATCCCTAAAACATCTTAAAAGCAGAAAAAAAAAATCCCAGACTGCACACCACAGTAAATGGAGGGAAAGAATTCATGAGATAGGTACCATTTATTATCTAATTTAAGCACTTAGTAGCAGCATCTGTTTACAAATAACCACTTTCAGCATTAGATAAGTCCCATGTTAGGCTACTGTTCCGTCCCACCTTTATTGTCAAACACTATGATTTTATCAGGGTAACACAGAAAATCTCAGCTGAAAAACAATGAGCTGTAGAACAGTCAGCAATCCAAAATGCCAGCAGGAAGAGGAAGTAGCACTTGCCAGGCACAAGACACTTCATGCATATACAATATTTTCCCTGAATTCCGTAGGATCTTACACCCACCTCTAATGGACTAAATGCAATGTACATTTTACTCCCCTTACACTTTGCTGTTGAATATAGAAAGGACATATAGTAGCCTGGATGGAAAAATAATTTAATTTCATTGGAGTACAGATGATATTGTAACCATCAGCCCTGACAGCTGCCCATGACAAAGTGAACCTAACATGATCTGTTTACACAACACAGGGTCCTTCAATGCAAACTCTTCCCCACAGGCACCTTCCCTGCTCCCCTTGGGGGCAGGCAGAACTTATACTCTTCCAAAATCAATATCCTTGTGGCCTCCCAAGGTTTTCAAGTATTCTCATCCCTTATTTCCATTCATACCTCACTTCTGCCAGTTGTAAGTCTGATTTTCCCAATCAATAGAATGGATAGCAAAATCTCTCTATTCGTGCTAGAGGTGATTAGTGGAGTTAAGAATAATTTGGCCCTCTACGTCTTAAACAACCTTGCTGCCATCTCCCCCTTCTGGCTGCCTGCTAGAATGAGACAATAAATCTAAGGTTGCTTCCCAAAGGAATGCAGTGACTACCAGGCATGGTGGATTTGGGATAGCTAAGAGCAGTAGATGATTTTTGCACCTTTTGGCAGTCAACATCCTCATACATCCTGCTTTTATTCTCCTTATTTGTCCAAATCACTGGTGGATTTTGTCCATCTGAGGACAATCTTCCAGGAAGGATGAAAAGCATGTAACATTCTGCATTTGTCTACATGACTACTTGAAGTGAACACTGGAAATTAACCCAAGTGAAAAAGTGCTGAACCTCCCAAGGGCTGCAAATGTACCTCTAGGATTGGTGAATTGCACATCTCAACAACTGAAAACATGTGGACTGTAACTCAACAAGAGATATTTAAGCCACAAATTTCAGCTCCTGAGGTTTTCAAACCCTGGATGGAAGGACCAGCCTGGTATGCATCTTCAATGCATTTTGGTGAAAAAAGGGTTGCATAATATCAAAACATGAGTTGAAGCATTAAAATAGTGTGTGTGGTGTGAACTAATGAGTTATAAAAGACCTTTTGCCAGAAAATACAACGCAGTTCTTCCTCTGACTCCCAAAGCTGAAATTACTGGCTGCACAAAACGGATGCATTTAGTTTTTCAGAAGGCTGGCATAGGATATAAGGATTGCAGGCTCAAAATTCTTAGTAGGTCCTACAGTCTTTGGCACATTTTTTTGTGATTTCTTTTCCAATTGCTTCCATTTCCTTGTAAAGGCATGAAAAAAA
>WAAE01025450.1:3458-17172 GCA_013400495.1 Nicator chloris | reverse complement strand
CTGTGATTCTGAGATTCTGTGAAGGGTGCAGTGTGAAGTGAAACCTAAGAAACATTATTTTTCCAGTTCCCCAGCAAATCCCAAGAAATATGAAAAGGAAAGAGAGAACTTCCAAGTAAAATACTTCCTGGTTTACAACTGGTTTTGGTTTGCTTTTTTTTTTTCCTCTCAGAAGTGGCTTGGAAATATATGTCAAAATTTCTTCTTACAGTCTAGCATGTGTTCTCAGTATAGTCAAATAAAAAATATAGAGAAAGAAACCAAGCCTGTTATTTGGAGGCAAATGTGAAAGAGATGATTAGGAAGGATAATTAGGAGGTTAATGCAGTGCATTTTTCCCCCAAGGGTTTGTTATCCACTTAGGTCTGTACAGAATGAATTATAGATTATATTTGTGTAGGTACAATCTTTATAGAATCTTATTAATATCAACTACCTGCTTGTCATCACATATGGTTTTGTTCTTCCCAGGTCTTCAAGTTTGCTCTTCAAGTTTGGTTATGAAGATCACTGACTTTCCTATGGGATCAAAGAGGATCCCCATTTTTCAGATGACAAAAAGATTATGAGTCTGCTTCTATTTCAATCCAAATCGATGCTAAGCCTAAGTACCAATATGGAGAAACCAGACTTGTGATCACATGGAGCATCCATGGGAGCTGAGAAAGGAAAACTGTTTCCTGACTACTACTCCCGTGCTTTAACTACAGATGTCCTCTTTGCCTCAAATTGTTGTTCCCTCACTTGCACAGGAAGTTACACAAAAGTTTCACTAGGTCTGTGACAAAAAATTACATAGGTTTGCTTTCCTTCTTCTTTTGTTTATTTACTTAGCTGGTGAAATGGAACAAGATGATGATAAACAATCAAACAAGACTAAGGTAGACAAATGATAAAGTTCCAAAAGTTCAGGCTGCTCTACAGAGAAGCTGTCAAATGTTTGCAGCTAGAAAAATTAATTGTTTCTGAGAGAACATTGATACACTGAACTTGGCATGATGTGAAATTTTAATGCATTTGATCCAGTGTATTTATCAAAATGTACTCCAAAACAACATGTGAGGAATCACAATTCCTGCAGCTTTATGAGCTTTCTGGAGTGTCTGTTGTAAGACTTTGTTTATTCATCTCTCCATTGAGTTGCTTCTTCATTTTTGAAGAAGCCTTTTTTTTCCTGTCTTGTGGATTCAAAGATGTTCATCGCCAGACACTTTCTGATGCCAATCCACCTTCACAAAGAGAAAGTTAATTTTCCTGAAGAAGTTGTACTTTTCCCTAACGATACATTTTTGGAGTTGTGCTCACGACTCTACATATTGCAGAGAATATGATTATAAGTCTTGTCTTTTCTCTAAGCTAAATAAATCATAACAATTGCTCCAACGCTTTCCTAGTGAAATCTAAATCAAATCTGTTTTGGTTCGTTTAAGTTATATGGGTTGACTAGGTCATATGTTGCTGGCAACTCAGTATTCCCTTACTTCATGGTGCTGCTCAAAAGGTAATTTGGCTTTTCTGTGTGAAAACTGGAACTTGCTTACACTTGTTTTATATTAACCCAGTTTTATTACATTCTTTGAAGTCACTGAAGTTTTACTAAAAATGCTGAAAGCAAACTGAGCACTGAATTCAAATTACTTATTGAATAACTTATCTAGAGACCCTTTTAAAAAGGAGTCACAGAAAAGATGAGAGGTGATCGGTAAAAATTACTCCTGGGGAGATTCTGATTGGACACAAAAGGAAAATTTATTTCACAATGAGAACAATCAGCCATTTAGAATGATCTCTTAAGGGAAGTGCTGGATTCCCCAACAGTAGACACTTTGGTGCAGCAGTGAGATTCCAGACATTGTTCTTGAATCCTTGTTTTAGAGAGCATACAGCAGTTCAGGGCAACTAAAGGTGACAGAAATTGGTTCCACACTACCCAAATATGCAATTTAGTTTATTACAGTTGAATTAGGAGCTTTCTGTGTGATGTGGTATCATACATGGGCAAAGGATGGAGTAACCGGCTGAAATATTGACCAACTTCTGTCTTTCCAGTGACACATCTTACGGGTGTTACAAACTCTTTTAGATACTGTACGGCTTTACTATGACATCTGAGGTCCTGTTCTGTATTGAAAGTAGAAACAAAAGTTGCTGCTTCCTTCCTCTCTTCTTAATTAATTAAAAAGCCTAATCAGTTTAAAAAATGAGTAAAGAATTTAAAAAGGAGTGTGAAAATGGAAAAGTATTTACATACAACAGAAAGCATACTCAGAGTTCAGCTGGCAGAGGCTACAAAGTTTTGATCCTATTTATGATGCATTATTACAATTTATATTTTGAGTTATATTCTAGGTTTAACAGGTAGTGATGAGGACAAAACTCTGTAACTCTTGTCAGGTGGTGGTACACCAGTTGAAACTAGTTTGGGTAAAAAGTTGCAATAATAAAGTCAGAAGGTCACAAAAATATAGAATTTTATGGGCAGACAGTGTCAGCCAGGCTACCATTACGTCTCTTGACAAGTTAGTATATAATTTTAGCTAAAAAATTTAGTAAGATTGAGGGAATGAGAGATTTCTTTGAAAAGTCTCAGTGTCTCTTGTTGACATTTTAAAAATAAAATGTTTTTAACTTTCTATTTTAAAATGGATTTTCATTTACCTCATTAAAAAAAAAGAAAAAGCACCTACATGCTTAGAAAAAAACCCCAACAAATGACCCTGCAGCTAAAAATGAGCTAATGATCAGTAGTTAGCAATTCTAACTGAAATAAGTGGAAAAAACTGAGTGTAGGTATTGCTGACACTGTATTGCTCTAGTACAGCAAAATCTACAAACCCATCAGTTAATTTCTGCTGAAAAGATTTAATGAGATTTTATAGAAACGCTCATTTAAATAGTTAGCATAAGTGAAAATTTTCAATATCACACTTTTTCAAACAGTTCATACATGATGAACCAACAGACAATAGGCTGACTTTTGAAGCTTATATTTTCCTAAAACAAGACTTGCTCTTGATGCTCAGTATGATGCTTTATTCCCCTGTAAAGTGACTACTCAAATATGGAGGCTAAGCTGTTAGTGAGTCAGGTTCAAGTAAGGTAAGTCTAAACACTTTTACCCTGTCGTGAACCTAAGTGTTTCATATTTTAATTGACAACATTCACATCGTTGAGCTTTTCATTTAGACTTTGATAAAATCTGCTCAGAAAGGCAGATGGCAGGCTGTTATTTTTAATTCACAAGCAATGTTAAATATATGCCATATGTTATAGAACTTTTCAGGCACAGCCTTTTGAATGCTATCACAATAAACTTACAAAATTACATAAAAGGGAAATCTGATGGAGAACAACACCATTGCAGTTTACGTTTTTGAAAAAGGAAATAAAAATGACCAGACTTCCTTCTTGCTAAAATATACTTATTCAAATCACCAAACAATTATTGAAACATCAAAATTGGTGCAAAAGGGAAGTATTTGTGGGCTTCTGTTATCTGTTGTTCTGCATCTAGGAAAGGGTGTCTGCATGCACTACATGCACTAATGGAGACGTTTCCTTGTAAAGAAAATGTTCATGATGTTTTACTCTACTGTATGTCAGCAGCTTCATGTGTAGGTTAGTAATAGTAATGAAAAAAATGGACTGAAGTAAAAATAGTTTTTAGCGTACTTTGAGGTCACAGCTGTTGTCAAAAGAGACATTCAAGCTACAGCTTCCCTGGAATGGGAGCTGTGAAGGCTGTGGCAGCAATTGTAAAGCAATTCTGAAATATTTTCTTTTTCACAAAAATATAGCTAATGGATTTGTGGCATTCCACAAAAGGAAAGGCAAGTATGCCGGGCTTCAATAGCTAGTGGGAGACCCATGTTTGAAAACACTGCATCCAGAATGTTCTTAAATTGCACGTGGGCTTCTGGCCTGAGAGTTTTCAGGAGCAGCTCAAAGAGACAGACAAGGTGGTGTGTATAATAACAACCGTTTGAGTTCAATATGATACAGAGAGTGAGATGTCTACCAGGGAGGGAATTACAACCCTGCAGGTCAAAGATGGGGAGAATGGTGTGTTAGAAATGTTTCTGCATGTGAGCAGAAATACAACCTCACAAATCTAGTCATTAGTTGTGCCTGAAGCTCTTCCTGGAGAGTCCAACAACCAGCACTGAAAAGGGATCAGTCTGGACTAACGTGGTGAAAGTGTCAGTTGGGCTGTCATGAGCAAGCATTGTTTATTTTGTCTTCTGTTTTGCATGGTAAAGTTGCTGGCGTCCTGAATTTATTCAGCTGCTGAACACTGCTTGAAGCCACTGGAAGTGAAGCTTTAAAGTAATGGTATAAATGTATGTGCAGCATGCCAAGAACATTTCTATAATGTGCAGAGATGGATGAATTATTCATTATGAATTATTCAGAACACAATTTTTGACATTTTTCTGGAATAAATTTCAATTTTTTTAATTATTCACAATATCACACAATAATTCCTGAACTTTTCATTACCGATCCTCCAAATACTTTCACAGGTTCTTGGTTTCTTTTTTTGTTACTCATCTTATTCAATGACACCTGATTAATCCAGCCACTTCTGTGATTTTTAATATCTTAGGCCACAAAACCAGTAAACTAATGAGATCCAACACTGCTATGAAGGCTGTTAGAGAAAGTGCATAGCATTTCTTTTTTAGAAATATTTCCTTATGTAAACACTCTTGTATGAGACTAGATTCACAGAGGTAAATGTGGTGATAAAAGACAGGTTTCTAGAACTTGTTGTAATATTATTTTTCAGTATTGTCATTGAGACACCAATTGAAGTGGTTTCTGAAGTACTGGCTGACATTCGCTTTTCTTAAATGGAATTGATCTAAATCTAGTTTTCAGGTAAATTTGAGGTTAGTTAATTAAACTCAGTGAAGACATATGACTCCTCAAGCTGAATGAGAAATAAATTAATTCAGAATCAGAACCCATCTTCAGTGGTGCTCAGCTATAAATAGGGGAAACAAGTATAGATTCAGAGCTTTACAGTGGTTAGAGTCTAGAAATTGCATGTAAAACTCTACAGAAGATATCTACGTCTTTCTATCAGCCCTCTACTTGGTATGCACCTAAGGAGCAAAACTGCTACTGAAACATCAGAGCTTTGGAGACTTACCAGTAAGCAAAACCAAAAAAGGTAAAAAATGTCACAACAAGCAGCTCCAGTCAATGAACTTTAGGTCTTGTGGCAGCTTTAGACTACATCTGCTGAAAGCACCAGTCCCATATAAACTCCCCAAGATGCTCTGGGCTAATTCCCATCCTTGCAAGTTAAGGGATTAGATGAATAAAAATAAGAATTAAAAAAAAAAAAAGATAAGAAATACAACCTTTTCTTGCCCAGTTTCCATGGAAATGAAAGTGGAAAGACTGCTGGCAGTCAGTAGCTGAGTGTGAGAACTCTCACTTGCAGATGTCAGTTCCTCACTCTTCGCTGAAAACTGCAAGTGTTGGTTTAAAAAATCAGCTGCAAATGATATCTCCAAACTCTGTGGATTTAAAAAAAAAAAAAAGTTGATAAACTAGTTTTAGAATGGGAGCATTTAAAATGTAGAAGTCTACATTTCCATCCACCTGGCTGCTGAGACACATTCCTTTTATAAGCAAAAATGTGATGACTGCATTTTCAGTTACTATTGTCTGGACTTCCCTTTGGCTCAACAGTTTGAGTTGATTACTTAACTGAGTGTGCTGAAAGCCTTCCCCACTTAAAGGAGGCACATAATTTCTTATTGGTTTAGAAAAGCACTCATGGATTCTGTTTAGATATGAATTGCTAAGATTTACATTAATTTAAACATAACAGGGAAATGAATGGATCTAGGTTTAAATCAAGATGTGATTATTTGCATATAATATGTTTCAAGATTACTAACATATCTGAAATAAAGATTGAGAAACTTTTTCGATGTCTTGCAAGAGTCACACGGTTTGGATCCAAGTTTACAGTTGTTAAAGTAAATTGTTTAATGTAAAATAAAATAAATATTTTTCCTTCATATTACAAAAAAGACTGAAAACACATGTCAGTTGTACCCAATGCACATTCTCTACAGCCAACAAAAACTCTCCTCAATGCATTTATTCCACTCTGTGTCTTAACACTCAATTTACTGTTCTTAAATACTACATGGAGAATAATGACTGTGAGGGATTTTCCTGAAGATCGCAGTCTTAAGGACAGATAGGATTTTTTTATCTCATACAGTATTTATTATAGTAATGCATAATTTTCCCTGGAATGACTGTCTGCTGGTGGGCAAAATGAGTAAGCAACTAACTCATTCACAAGCATCATCATTAGGAGCTGAGGCAAAGAACCAGCTGCTCCTGCTTGTTCTGTACACTGAAGCCTTGAGACTAGTTTTCCTTTTTTTCCCTACACATTAATTCAGGTTTTGTGGCTGCTGTTGGCGGGTGGCGTATTTTATATTCTCATCTCATTAATCAGGTGTGGGTTACTGAGGAAACTCTATAAATACCTGTTCTGGAGATAGAGACACTATAATCCATAGCAAACCAGCTATGGATTACAGCACCATGAGGCTGCAATGGAACTAAGACCTTGATAACGTACTCCAAATATTGTGAGGCATCTGTGAGGGAAATAGTATCACGTATACGATGAACAAGATTATCACTTAAACCATGTGAATATAGGAGAACAGAAAACAATACTGTTTGTAGTAAACTTTCTGATTGTATGGCAATGAGCTTGGCAGAGTTTAATACACAAAATCTCCCAGTCTTCACTTCATCTTCTGACTTGGAGTTGCTATTGTTTTAATTCTCTGAACTGATGCAATACACAATTACAAATTTCTTTTTCTCATTTTAAATTATAAAAGAAAAATAGAAGAAACTTGCCTACAAGTTTTTCTTTTTAGCTATACTGACTTCAAACTATCGAGTTTAATCAACAATTACCCAAAAAAGAGATTATTTAAATCATTGTATGCTTATTCTGTTGTAGGCTTATGTACACAGAAGCACTAGAAATGAGAATAAAACCACTGTTTCAGAGCAGAGGAACTTCACTACTGGGGTTCTGCAGGGCTCCGTCCTATGGCCAGTTCTCTTCAACAACTTCAGAAACAACTGGAATGCAGAACTGGAAGTAATACTAAGTTTGCTGATGACACTAAACTGGGAGGAACTGTCCACTCCCTCAAAGGCCGAAAGGCCCTGCAGCGTGACCTGGACAAACTAGAGAGATGGGAAATCACTGTATGAATTTTAACAAGGACAAATGCTGGATTCTGCACCTGGGACAGGGCAGCCCTGGATGTACAGACACACTGGGGAATGAGAGGCTGGAGAGCAATGCTGTGGAAAGGACCTGGGGGTCCTGGTCAGTGGCAAGTTGAACATGAGCCAGCAGTGCCCTGGCAGCCAGGAGGGCCAAGCGTGTCCTGGGGGCATCAGGCCCAGCATGGCCAGCCGGGCAAGGGAGGGGATTGTCCTGCTCTGCTCTGCACTGGGGCAGTTTCTAAAACAGACATTAACCTGTTAGAGGGCACCCAAAGGGAGCCAAGAGAATGGTGAAATACCTGGAGAGGAAATCTTTTGAGGAGTAGCTGGCATCCCTTGGTTTGTCCAGCCTGGAGAAGAGGGCACTGAGGGGAGACCTTCATTTTAGCTTTCAACATCCTCATGAGGGGAAATGGAGGGGTAGGCAATGGTCTCTTCACTCTTGTGAGCAGTGATAGGACTTGAGTGACTAGCATGAAGCTGAGTCTGGGGAAATTTAGGTTGGATATCAGGAGAAAGCTTTTCCCTCAGAGGGCTGTTGAGCAATGGAACAGGCTCCCCTGGGAAGTGGTCACAGCACCAAGCCTATCTGAATTCAATAATTGTTTGGACAACACTCTCAGTTACATTCTGTGATTCTTGTGATGTCCTGCTCAGGGCCAGGAGTTGGACTTAATGGGTCCCTGGAACTCAGAATATTCTGCCATTTTGTGACTCCTGATACTCTGCCTGCACAGAAATGCTCTAAGGGCACACAGTATATTGTTTTTTGCTGTTTTTTATACTAAACATGAGTACAGTAGGCATTTAGAAGATATTTTTGCCATGTATGAATTTAAGCTGTTAGTGATCCAACAAGTTCATAGATTGTAGTCAAAATCAGTTTTCAAAAAGGATCCAGAGATGTCCTTCTTTTTTTCACCACATACCACCTCACAGTTACCAGTTCTCTACCCACATCTTGCTATCATTTGTGGGCCTGATATTTCTGGGTCTGAGAGGTTTTAGCCTGCTAGCAGCTGCTAACTTTTTCCCAAGGAAAAAGTTCTCAAGAAAGCTTCTTCTCAAAACAATCTTGGCAAACAACTATCCTTTCTCAAAACAATCTTTCTCCAGGTGCTGTTTTGCTTTTCTAGTTCTCAAAACATTTTAGCTGTTTCTCTAGTTTAACCAATGGGATTAGAGAGGTGTCATTCCTATTCACCAATCGTGTTAAGTCTGTATCAGAACACCTTATAAAAGCAGTACGAATTAGACAATAAAGCCTTTTTTCTATACTCTTTGCCTTCTAAAATATTTAGGATCTCTCATCCTTTTTTCGTGTCCTACAACAACAATCATGGTATGCCTGTTCTTATCCTTCCTACTTGTTAGGGCTCCTAGTCCATTCCCTTGAAACAAACATTCTTTTAATTGATGCATGTGATGGGATGGGTCAACATATCTACTCCTACCATGGTTTGTGGAGATAGATGCAATTAACAATCTTGGACCACACTGACCTTTTTGAACTGTATTTTTTTGCAGCAAAGGTGAAGCTCACCTTCCCTGGGTAGCTGAGCTATGTCACTGTCCATAGTAAGACCAGTCACTGTAAGTGATTCAGGCCTTTGTTTCTTTCCTGAGGCTTTACTGTTGAAGGGCCTGTTGAAACTATTGAAACCTTTTGAAGGTTGGTGTTTCCAACTAAAATGCGCTTTTTTTGTCTCTTTTCAGAGTGTCTTCCAAGCCATTTGTAGTTCTTCCTCATTGTCCTCTCTCTTCTAGACCCTTTGCAGTCCTTGTTTCCTCATACTTTTTTTAGCAGGAATCTTCCATTGATGCTGTGGTGATTTTTTGCCTTTTCTTTTATATACTTTTTATATATTTTCTGTATGCTTAGCTTACGTATTTGTAGCCTGATACTGTAACTTAGTTCTGGTATTTCCCTAGGCAGGAGGAAAAAATCTTCCAAAAGTCTCTCCACTGAAGGCTTGAAGCCTCATGCTGTCTTGGTTCTCCATAAGAACCAATGTTGGAACCAGCTCTCTAGGACACATTTTTATAAACGGGATACAAGCCTTATCTGAGGGGGTGAGGCACTAGAAGCAATCAGAATAGGGGGACAGTACTTCATCTATTAAGCTTCTCTTTGGGTAATTCTTTGTCAGATATGCTAATTTGCAAAGTCTATAAAAATGGTATATGCATCATGTGTTGCATTTTCAGCGTTTTCCTCCTTGTCGAGTTGTGGACTATAAGGATCCTTATTAAATGAAAAACTCCTTTTATCCCCTTAACCATGTCTGGCTCATAATTCTAGGACCAGACAAAAAGGCATCACCATAAATGAAACCTCAGTTTGAAATACCCTTCTCTCAGGTGATTTTTAGGAGGCTTTTCACAACCTGAGTGCAGCATTCAGGAAATTGAGGAAATAATGTAATCTGATTCCATGCTCAGAAGTATGAAATAACTTTTTGTGGGTGGTAGGGAATAACTCCCAATTTCTGGCTTACGCAGTACAATATTGCTTATTTAACTAAACATAGCTTTTGAATGAGACTGCAACAGGAGACTCTACAGGGGGAGGGGACATGCCTAGTCCTCACTCATTTACCTTTGACTTGGTGTGACCTGGGAGATGATACGACATGGCTTGTTATAATAGGAATGTCACAGCTTCCAGAGCTTTTCTCATCCTTTTCATGGTTTTCCAATTTGCCTGGCTGCCCTGTTTGCTTCAGTATAATCAGCTATTTGCAGAGGTGGTATTGCCAGACAGTGATACTGACACTTGGCAGATGCAAATTCATTTACATCATTAGTCTGATTCTTAGTACTATGTTGCCTTCAGAGCACTGATATTAAACACTGAGATCACAAAATGAGCTGAAACTCATTTCAACAAAGTACTAACTTCGTAAGAACATGATTTCCTTCTCTGTACATAAACTTGTAGTTCATTTGGACCATTACCTACATCTAATTTAAGAGTCAGCAAAAATTAGGTATCTATTGCAAACCGGATTTTTAAGATACTTATGTGACATATTGGATAATTAAAGCTTTAAGTTAATTTCTTACTGCTCCTATAAGCACAGTGCCAATATAACAGAAACTCTTAAAAAATGTGATGATGAGTGACAAAAAATACATATTCACCTAGTATCTGAGATTAGGAAAGATCACAACACCAAAAGATATGTAGACAAAATTGCAAAGTAGCATCACATTATTGACAGATCAAAATTTCCAGTTTAACTGGGCACAAACATTTATGCTTCTATGCCCTTCCATACTGTCCCTTGCTCAATTTTTATTTATATAAAATATTTCATACATCCTTGAAGTACTGGACTCCTCCATGATCAGACTGGTTATCTACATAATAGTACAGCAAGAGGATGAATGGAGTTGCAATTGCTTGATAGTATCAATATGCAAGTAATAAATATTGAGCTGTTTCATGTATCGACAATACAATTGTTCTTTTTTTCTTTTTAATCCAACAACATATACACTAAGCAGGTGCTTTGTCATTTTTTTCTGACCTGAAAACCTTCCCCATTCTTCTGCTTCTTATTCAACATTCCTAAGCACGAAGACCCACAAAACACTGAGATCAAAGCAAGATTTCTATTGATTTCAGTGGACTTTCAATAGAAAGAGAAAAAAATATTTTTTTCTCTTTTCTAAAAGAGAAAAAAATTATCACAGGTATGTCATGAAGCAGTATACATTTAAATTTTAATAGAGATGGGAAGAAATGTTGCTCTTATTTATGTTCCACAACCCCTATTTCCCTGAGATAATAGAAAATATTTTCCCTACTCTTTCTTTTATTGGGAGGAATAGGAAGAGACAGAAAGATTCTTTTGAAATGCACATCTGAAATCCTGGAGCCTATTTTCAAGTCATTAGTGAACACAAGCCTGTGTGATGACATTTTGCTTAAAAATTGTTAATGTGAACTCAGCAGCTATTTGATTCACAGCAGCAACCACTGCCAATTTGCACTGATTGGTGGTTCACATTCCTAGTTGTATTACTTTTCCTGTTTTCTTCCAACTAGTTCTATCTAATTCCTCAGATGATTCAGGCTTATCTAAGTTTTGGAAGTAACCGAGCTCCATTTTATTAAGAAAGGAACTTTAAAATAGTACTTTGATTAACTATCTGTGCCCTCCTTCTGCAGGGCCTCTTCAGTCAAATGCTTTATTACAAGCCTGACACTGCAGCTCATGACTGTGATCAAATGTCCCAGTAGAAACTTCTTTAGGCAGGCAGGATCAAAAGTACATCTCCTGAGCCAACGCACCCAACCAGATTTCATACTGACCTTCCCCCAGGAGACAGAGAACTTTCTCGTAATTTGCATACAGCTGCAAAGTGTCGCTCAGTGTAGTCCTGAAGTTTCCCCCATCAGCTCCTTGCAGCATTTTAATCAATAATTTCTAATGGCAAATGACAACAGTGAGAAATGCCACCCTGCTAACTGCAGGAATATCATAAAAATTGAGAAATAAACAAGAAATGTCACAAACTTTCCAATGAATGTTCCATGACATACTGTTTGTGTTAGACCGCTAATCAGTCTTGATTCTATGATAAATTTGAATACTAATCCCTTCTGAATAGGGATTAAGCTTCAGCATGTAGAGGAGGGATTCATTAGAATTCATCTCATCAAGACACAGCTTGAAAAAAGTTGCACAGCACTTTGTACCTCAGACCTTTCAGTGCTGACAACCAGTTGCCAAACCACCACTCAGTGGCTAAAATCAACAAACTGTAACTTATGAATACCTATATTTTCTCAGTCAGAAACTGATGAAATGTTGTGTTGTTATCTGGAGAGGACTATCTTTAGGCAAAATGCTTTCTGGTTAGTTACACTAGACAAACCATCAAACAGTCCTGAAAAAGATGACAATAAGTAAGGGAAATTCAGTGGAGATCATGTTGACAGAGTATGAGCACGAATGTTTTGAGGCACCATCTGTTGATTTATGTATCATTGGCCCACTTATTTCACTATTGTGTGGGCTCACAATAGTGAAATTACTTAATTGATTCAGCATGAATCAGACTATGTATTAATGCATTGCTGGAATCCCCTTTCCCAGGAAACATACACACTCTGGAACAGCTTTGACTTTCTCCAAACCGTATCCATGCAAAGGCAATGATGGCTAATGCAAGATGTAGTGTGTGCTTAAAAGCAGTTTCTATTTCTTTAGCTACAGGGTAGAATCAATGCGTGTTTTGACCACAAAATTAGTAGGCCAAACTCTCCAAAATTTAGGGCTCTGTTCTCAGTGTCAACTAAACTGGCACAGCTTTGATGAACACAAGGAGATTTACCGATCACATAGGCTGAATATATTTGGAGTAGTCCGTGATACACTCTGCTGTTGCAAGGAGAAATATCTGCAGGCACTCTTAACTAAAATACTTTGTTTACAGCAAATTGTGCAGGGCTATGCAGCATTTACAGTTCTGCATGCTCTACAATGCAACATAGCCTTACTCAGGGACTGTCTCACAAATAACTCCCTTTCTCTGTCTGCCTGACAGTACTCCAGCAAAACAGTAGATGAAGAACAAAAGGCAGAACAAAAGCAACCTTGAGACAGATCATTACTCACAAGTTTCAGCTTGTAAGGAGCACTTCAAGTCTCATTCATTATAAGCAGCAGATGTGTTAGCTAATTAATTTGAAATGCGTATTAAAAATCAAACAAGAATTCAGATGTAGAATCCTAACACTGTCACACCAATTGGTGTTGAACATTTTGCAGGGACTGCAAGCTTCAAAATCAATGTGCTGATCTCACTGACTCCATAATGGAGTTGCTTCATCTGGAGCATTAGGTATTGACCCATTTGAGTTTTGTACCTTTGACACATTCTTCAATATATTCCCTTCTTTCAAAGACAACTTCAACCGGAAACGTGCTCTTTCAAAGAGAGAAAAGCAGCCATACAGTATGCACAAATGTTTGGAGAAAAGGAGAAGCATCACAATCTATGAAAATTTCCATCCACATCAGTAAAGCTGTTCAGAAGTGCTGGTACCAAGCACCATGACATGTCTGACGCTAAAGTAAATTACAATGCTAGATGGAAACTTTCTTAATTTTAGTTAGATTCCTGTGAAAACCTGAAGCTTTTGCACATAATGCACTTTGGCTTTTTGGCTTTTTCAGTCAAATATCATTTATTGTCCCAATAATTAAAATTGTATTGTCTATTTTCCTTGTTTATGACTCATGACAGAAAGACAGACTCTCTTTGAGGCTGGTTAGACAGTGTCATGCAAAATGAAATGTCGAATGTTAAAAAAAACTCCAAAGACCACAGGCAAAAGTGCATGTAACGAAACTTAGATCCAGAGATCTTGGGATTATTGAGCACAAGTAGAGGTTCGATGCTTTGGGTG
>WAAE01025448.1:0-102929 GCA_013400495.1 Nicator chloris | reverse complement strand
AAAGAAAAGAAGAGCATCAGTAAATATTAAATAAATGAAATAAAATATTATTTAATATTTACTATTAAACCTGTCTATGACCCCACAAGAGAAGTGGAAGAGTTGGATAACAGCACCCACTTCTACCAAAGAAATTGATTTGTAGAGGATTGCTAGTAAATGCAACTCAAACTGGCTTCTTAGCTTTGGGGAACTCCTTGTCATTGTGGTTGATATTCCAAATATGCCTAGTATTTCCTTTGCTTTCTGCTGCTGTTTACCTTGGCTGCAAGACAGTACTTGCTATCAGGGAATGGGACAAATTTCCGTTTTCCCATTAGTAGGAAGCAATAAGCAGCAAGGCTGAGATGCAGTACGTCTTGTGTTGGAATAGTACGCAGGTAAAAATCTCCTTTTCGTTTGCTTTTGCCAAAAAAATGATCTTTTCCTTCCTTTCTTTTCTCTCCTTTAATGCCGCTATTTTTTCCCAAAAGAAGGATTGCTTCTTCCTATGTGCTTTATTTCTTGCTCTAGGCAGAGGCTGAGTGTAAATACTGTGCTAATCCAGTGGACAGGTACTCTTCCTGCCTCTGTCTTCATGTTCCCTGGCACTGTAGCAGCTTTCTTGGTTCTTCACTCTTGCTGTAGCAGCAGCTCTTTGTACCATCTGCTGAGGAACTGGGTTTTTTTACCCAGCTCTGAACAGAACCTTGAAGTGACAACAAGCAGGTGAAGGTTTGGGTTTTCCACCCTCTACTTCTGTTGAGGAATCTGTCCATCTGGATTTTGTTGCAGATCACCTGTGACTGCTGTTCCAGGCATTGTGATAATGACTGCATTGCAAGGGGAGATGCACTCCTGTTATAAAACCTGTAGAGTTAGCCTGTGCACCCAGTTCTTCCTCCAGCTTGGGAAACCAGAACGGACATACCAAAAGGAGCCATTTGGGTGGAAACCCAATGCACAAGTGCAGTGATCTTGCTCTCTGGCTCCTTGGCTCCAAAATAATACAAAATTAATATATCAGGAAGGACTTGTATTTCTCCTGCAGAGATGTACTGTGAACCTTGAGATTCTCATCGTTTCCTCTTGCTGTCCACTGCTAGCTTAGCTGGATTTTGAAGTCTTGATGCAGGAAGTAGCAGTAGAGGAGCATTGCAGAGCAGAAAGGGAGGAACAGGGAATGAGCAGAACCGCCTACATGTTTTAAAGATTATTGTTGCTTGTTTTTGCTTTACTTCTTCTGAGTGCAGCACAGGAATTATCAGAGTTTGTATTTGGACAACACATCACGCAGCTTAGATATGGCAAAGCTCAGACAGTAGATTTTTTTTTTGAAAGGAAATGGAAGATACTTGAATGCTGCGTTCCAGCTTCCTTTGACTTCAATTAAACTCTTAACACCGAACTCATAGGAAGTGGTCCTGGAAGCATATCTACACATTTTCTTGTGTTTAGTGTAAGTTGGTGGCTTCTCTTATTTGTTTTTTTTTTAAATATCACAAAATGAAACTTTCTTGGGTGGAATGAAATGCTGTGTAGAGAAGTACAGTTGATTAGTTGTTTCTTTTAATGTCCAACTAGCTAGCATGCTGCTGTATGGATTCTACCTGTTACTGGGAAGTAAAACTGTATGAGCCTGATCTGCAAACAGCTGTCAAGTGCAAGTGCTGCAGATGCTAGAACAACGGGGCATTGATGTAAATTTGGTTTACTGTTCTGTGTGCCAGTATCCTTAAGATGTTGAGTGATCTAGATGGCACTTCAGATCAAGCCACTGGTCAGTGAGTCCTGCAGCTGACCAGCTGTTTCAGAGGAATTTTGGGAAAACCCTTCCGTATGACACAATTACTCGATAACTACCCCTGGGGAAAGTTTCTTCCTAACAGCCCCTTATGGGTGATTAGCTGGTGTCCCAAAGCAGGTGGGTACCACTGCTCCTGGATTTGCCTTCTGTTGTTTTATGGGATGAGTTGTGTTCCCCCCACCTACACATTATTGTCATAGGAAGGTGCTTTTGGAGGTCAGTCAGCTCCTGTCTTCCTAACAGTGTTCATAAAACCCATCTGGAGCTTGTCCTTTGTCAAAGTGTGCTTTTGGAGTTACATGAATATGCAGAGTAGGAAGTTAATTTAGGTATGTTTGATTCCCTGTTTAAAGGGAAAGAGTATTCAGATGGAAGATACGGTGTATGTCTATTATATTAGCAATTTTGAGCAAATACCATATGCAGAATTTTATGTCTAGTTGTTAGGATATATTATATAAGTTCCTTGAAGGACTGAAATTATTTTGCCATCTGTATTGAACTCACTGTCCAAAATGAATTGTAAAACAGTCACAGCTGGCAAAAAATTATTTTGTCTAGGGCATGTTTTTTCCCCTCAGTTTTGTTTGGAGATGCCTATTTCCATTTTAAGTATGCATGTAACTGTTTGTTGGCTTTTTTATTTTCCCCCAAGACCAAACCACAACTGCAATAAAATAAGTTTGAGTCTGGATATTGTGAGGATAAATTAAACCTGGGAGTTTGGAGATCTAGTGCACTTTGTAATCAGCAGCAGGCTCACTTTGCAATCTTTAGCTAGATGCCTAGAGTAGCTTTGAGATGTAAAGTGAGTGTTGGCTTTGGGAGGTGTTACACCATCTTGTGGTCAGTGTGTATTTCTTAGAAAAATCCTCCCCAGAAATAACAAAATTATAAATACATGTTACTACATTCTTAACTGTTATCTTTGGGTTACATGAAGCAGAAAATATTAGGGGAAATTCCTATAATAGGTAATTCATTATGACTGTTCCCAGAACACTGTTGACATTACTGACCTCTAACCATAATGCTTCCAGAAATTATTTTGTCATTTTCTCAAATCCCCTGGTTTTGTGCCATGCATTTAGGTATGTTGCTTGTGAAACCCAAAAGCCATTTTTAGCCAGGCCCAGTAAAAGCTGGGGTATGACCGTACTAAAGCTTTGACATTAATTCACCTCACAATCCCCAGATGTGACAGCTAGAGCTGTTCTATAGCTGCACAGATAATTTGGCTTAACGGATACCAACTGGAGCAGCCAAGTTCATTAGAAGTTAGAGGTAAACAAGTCCCCAGGTATGAAAGTGATTGGCTGAATTCAAGCTCAATCAAGGGGACCCCAGCCAATCCCGATGAATCATGGATGCACACATACCATTGGTCAAGTGAGCTGGGCGGTGCTAAGATCACAACCAATGGCGTTTGTAAGCGCGGGAGACTTGAAGTCCCTCTATAAGTAGCTGCCCTTCAATAAACGCTGGCGGTTCCTGCGTGATCTCAGTGTGTTTATGTCGCAATCCTGTCTCCATCAACAGCGACACCCAGATATCCCGTTTTGTAAATGGGCTAAGAGGGCCACCAAATGACTGAGCCATCTCTTTTTTATTTGCTTGCTTGGCTTCCTCCTCTCACCATGTCTGATAATACTGCTGTGCTTGTTGTCCCGGGGCCTACTTCAGGCAGCACTGATGACAGCTCTTCCTTCCCTCTAGTCTTTGCCTTCCTGCTAAAGAGTTTGTTAAACTGGGATGACAAGGTTTTTGAAAAGAGAAAAACTGTTTGGCCTGTTTTTTCTGAGAATATGAGACACAAAGACAATGATCTTACTGCTGTGATAATGGTTTCTCTCCACCTTGTCATTTTCATTGTAATATAAATTGTTTTTATCTAGGCTGCATGATGTGACTTTTTTAGTTTCCCAAAGTGAATAGGCACAGTATTGAAGGTGAAAATTAATTTTAAACCTGCATTGCTTGAAATTCAGCAGTGTAGAAAGCCATAAATTTTGCTCTGAGGAAATTAATCCCTTTAATGAAAAGGGAAACATACAGATTTTTGGCAGCACAGAATGTCCTTAAAAACAAATTATATTTTCAACAGAAATGGATGTTGGTATATTCTGAGATGTGTACAGTCATGCTTGAAATTTTGACTGAATGGTATCTTAGCACTCTTTGCATTGATTATTGAGATCTTAGGTTTTATTTAGCTTTTGGCCCACAGCAAATGTTGAACTACTTTACTCTTTCTGCCAGTGCTTAAATTTGATTTGCTTGGAAATAGAGGATTACTACTGATGGTGTATTCACCCTGCAGTTAAAACTTAGTACTGCTCACCATCTTGAGAAAGAAGGCTGGGATTTTTAGTCCAGACTGTAGTCTACCATTGAAATACATTTCAAATCAAGTGACTAATAAAACTTGGAGCATATGTTGCAAGATAAAAAATCCCCTCTCTTGTTTTTCCCTACACTGATTTTTTTTTTGCATGTCTCAAAAAGAAACAAAATGAAAAAAAAGGACTTTTTCAAAGAGTACTTCTGCTTTGAGGTTGAAGGAGGAAAAAGAATGAAAAGGGATGAGGATAGTCTGCATAAATAAATGTTTAGGTAAAGATGTACTGCAGCATTTAATGAAACTCCAATGCTGCATTTTCCTGTAGATTAATTTTGAATTTCACAGATATGATGGACAAGATTAATCAATGGGTTTTATCAGCATAATGTTTGGGCCAAGAGTACAGTAGTTTATTCTGTCTTTTAAAAGACACAAATGCAATGGGTGTATGCAGGGCAGCCCTCTTGCCTTGTTTGGTTCATAGCTGAGGTAGCAGACAGCCATTTAGCACATAATTGAGGAAAAGTTCTTCATTATGGTCAGCAGTCTGTGTTCTGTGCTTGTGGTTTGTTCCTTCAGGTTACAAAGAGACCAGCCACACTTGCACTAGATGCTCAGCATGCCCAGACAAGGGAGCAAAGCTCAAATGACCCAACTCCTAGGCCAAGATACTTCTGAGAGGGCTATGTAGTGTTGGATATGGTCTGTAGAGACATTGCCTTTCCCACATGGATGATATCCTGGTGGAGACAACACAGCTGACATTTACTGCTGCATTTCACATTCTCTTTTCTATCTTGCATACAGACCTCTCATCATACGTGATCTGAAATTTTCTTTACGGACACATCTCCCAGTCTTTCACTGTGTAACTCTGAGATGGACCAGTAGCAGCTGTTCCTTTAATAAATAATGAGTCTAAGATGTAATAGGCATAAAGTGTGATGGTTGTCTTAAATAAATAAAAATCTATTACAAATATACAGCTGTTATGTTTTAGCCATTTTGAGGAGGATAGAGAAATTATTTGCAAGAGCATGTAGTAATAGGATAAGAGGGAGTGGTGCCAAACTGACAGAGTAAGTTTATATTGGACAATAGGAAGAAGTTCTTTGCTGTGAGGGCGGTGAGGCACCGGCACAGGTTGCCCAGAGAAGCTATGGCTGCCCCATCCCGGGATGTGTCCAAGGCCAGTGAGGTTGGAACAAGATGATCTTTAAGGTCCCTTCCAACCAGGCAATTCTATCATTTTTTTTCATCCACGTTTTGTGAGACCATGGTTACATGGACACTTCAGTCTGGCACAGATCTATCCCACTTTTGTTCAAGATCAGTCTGGGTCCTCTTGAACTCCTGGCACTTTCCACTGTTGATGCAGTTTTTATTCTTAGGGGAGTGTTTTCAGAGGTAGGTCAGTTCCTTGATCCAGCTTCTGTGCTAGCAGTGGCTCTTGAAGAGATTTTAGCAGTAAATGGACAAGAGATGGAATAATGCAGGAATTGTGCCCTGGCAATGTCATACTTGTGTCCAATTCAAGGCACCGAAACCACAGCCCCAGCATCTGCAAGTGTACCTTTGCAGATGGATGAGTGATGCCTCCTGGGAAAGGTGCTCCTGAGACCTGGAAGGCTGCCTGCAGGGTTTGGGTGGTTGAGTGGTTTTGAGTATTTAGGGACGTCATCTCCTTCTGGTCCTCCTCAAGTCTCTGTGCATGATTATATGTGTATGAATAGGTAGCAAGCTTTGTGTCATGTTCCATACTTTTTTGATTGTCCCTGTCCCTTTTGGATGGCTTTATAGCTTTCCTGTGCTATAGCTTGTTATTGAATTAATCTTACCTTGTTATTGTCTTCTTACCTTGCCTTTCCTTGTGGTGGTAGTGTTACTGGCTTCTGATTTGGTTTTGGGGTTTTTTCGAGGAGGCAAGTTTCTTTTTTTTCTTTTTTTTTCCTTTCCCATTTCACTGTTGTCCATCTACTTTGGAAGATATGGAAATCAAAAAATACTGGCTACAGTGGTGACTGCTTCCTGATAGCAGTGTATGAAGCTTGTAGTACGAGCAGTGGTTGGTATCATGAAACGGGTTCACGTTCAGAGGTCTCTTGGCAAGGAAAAGGTCATCACAGAGTTTTAGTTGCTGGTTCTGCAGGCAGACATAAAAAAAAAAAGTTTCTCTCCTTCCATAGCTTTGAAGCTGTCAGGACATCAAGTATGTTTGCTTGAATTCATAGCAGGGGAGTGGCCCCAGGTTGGATGGGGGAAGTATTTCTTGATTTCTGGGACATTCGTTTTTTCTCAAGCAGTTTACTACTACCACTTTCTAATTCCTAATTCATACAGCAGGATTATCATCCAGTTAGCCTTAATCCAATTATAATGATTATGTAGCACTGTACTGAGTGCCTGCTTTAATGTTCCAAATACTGTATGCCTCTGGCTAATAAAAAATCCCACTGATAATCTTTTTTATAGATGTGTGTTCCTTACAGAAAATTGTTCCAGATGGTTGTGGATTAATTATAATCCTGGAAAAGTTTCAGAATATCTGTCCAATTATTAATGGTTTTATCCACCTTTTCCCCTTATAAGTATACAGCATGTTTTTAATGGTTTAGGCAGAGTTTTAGCCGTTTGGTGGGAGGGGTTGTTTGGTTTTGGTGGTTTTTTTTGTTTGTTTGTTTTTACTTGAGAGGGACAAGATTTTCACTGGAAAGATGTTGCTTCAAACTACTAACAGAAAAGTTTGAAAGGTGAGGATTTTTGATTTTTAGATAATTTTTGTTTTCAGAGTTCTTAAGGCATTGTATTGGTTTTGCATGGCCTCGTTTTTGGTAGTGGGGAGGGACACAGAGGTGGCTTTCATGAGAAGCTGCAGGAAGGTTCCACCATGTCTGGCAGAGCCAAACTCTGATGACTCTGAAGATGGACGTGCTGCTGGCCAAGGCTGGCCAAATTAGAGATGGTGATAATGCCTCTGTTATAACAGATTTAAGAAGAAAGAAAAGCAAAGGTTGTGGCACAGTTTTAATTCCAGTCAGAGAAGAGTGAAGTGATAATGTGTGAAGCAAACAACTCTGCAGACACCAAGGTCAGTGGAGAAGGATGGGGAGGAGGTTCTCCAGGTGCTGGAGCTGAGATTCTTCTGCAGGCTGGGATGAGGACCATGGTAAAGCAGCTGTCTGCCCTTGGGGATGCACGGGGATGCAGAGATCTGATGCAGCCTATGGAGAAGCCCCTGCTGGAGTGGGTGGATGCCTGGAAGGAGGCTATGAACCCATAGAGAGGGAGGGGCCCTGCTCCCTTGCTGGAGCAGCCTGTGTTTGAAGGACTGCACCCTGTAGAAGAGTGACCCATGCTGCAGCAGTTTTGGGATGACAGTTTCCGTGGGATGGACTCATGTTGCAGCAGTTCACAGAGAGCTGTTGTTTGTGAGATGGACTCACATTGGAGAAGTTAGTGGAGAACTCTCCCGTGGGAGGGACCCCATGGTGCAACATGGGAACAACTCCTCTCCCAGAGCAGTGGGGAAAAGCCGTGGGTGATGAATTGACCACAGACCCCATTCCCTGCCTTCTGTGTGGAAGGAGGGAGGGGTAGGGGGGAAGGTGTTTTTAAGGGCTTATTTAACTTCTCATTATCCTACTCTGATTTCATTTGTAATAAATTCACCTTATATCTCAAAGCTGAGCCTATTTTGCCTGTGACAGTATTTAATGAGTGGTCTCTCTCCCCGTCCTTATCTCAACCCATGAACCCTTTGTTAAATTTTCACCCCTCTGTCCAGCTGCAGAGGGGAGTGACTGAGTGGCTTTTGTGGGTGCCTGGCATCTGGCTAGTGTTGACTCATGACAGGCATCTGGCTTAGTGTTGAGACCAAAACCAACATTGGATTTAAGTCCCTAAGAGTGTTCCAAATTGTTATGAATCCTTGTATGGAAAGTGAAACTGTTCCTTCTTTTGAGCTCAGACAGGAGCTTCTACTAGAAAGATGCTCTGGTGTTTAGGAGATGCATCACAGTATCTCTTAAACATCAGCTTTGTATTTTGCGAGTGCCAAAAGCTGTTGCATATATGAACAGAAAAAAGAAACACTTATTTATGTACAATAATGACAATACCATGTTTAATTTTTTTCTTATGCCCAGACATGAGTATTGAAACATGAATGCTGTTCATCTGGATATGAGGAAATATTATCCAATGTAACGTTTCTTTTACCAGCATAGTTTCTTTCTGTAAGTGTCATTGTAGGTTAGGAAAGTACTGATCCCATGGGAATGTAATAATATTCAAAATGTCCCATTCCAGCTGTGTGAAGAAATCACACAATGTTTCCAAGCCAGTGCAATTTATTTTTTTTTAATTCTTATCCTGAGTTACAGGTTTTCTTGAAGAACAGTGATAATTAGAGATTTATAAAACATCTGATTTGTCCATTCATTACTTGCTTCCATTTGGCCTGGGAAGACATCTCTGCCAGAGTTGTGGTCAATAAATGGCTTCCTTGTAAATTCAGATTCTGAGGAACTTTAATTTTTTTAAGGCACTATAAAGACCCCTCAGTATTTTTTTGCTCTCCTTGTTTGAACCAATTACAGACTTAAAAACAAATTGATTTTGATGTTTCTTCAAACATCTGTGAAGTTTTACGGGTAATGTTGCTTTTCCAAGTTCCCACACAGTCTGTACACCCCATCTGACAGCAAAAAAAGAAAAAAAGCATTCATCTAAGAAGGAGAAATTGCATTTATGATTCTAAATAAGTAATCTAAGAGGATTTGATTAGACTAGTCTTATTAAAGCTAAACTTGTAATACCATGTAAGTTAATATGTGTATATTTTTTAGACGAGATTGTCATAGAAACTAATTTTAAGCTGTTGCTGAGAGCACATCTGTGAATATGCCAACAGACAATTACTTGCTTAAGTCTGGAAGTTGACTTCTAATATTTTGAAGCCAGTATGGGTTGGAGCCACTCTTGAGCTAGTGCTATGATGTTCCTATCAATTTTGGGTTTTTAACCAAGATTTTGCTCTGGTTTGGAGTTTGGAGCAACATAGAGGACTGAGGAGTCTCCCATATTCAGCCAAGCTTGAAGTTCCTGAATGATCCTGCTTTTTCAGACTTTCAGCTTATGAGTCTTGAGCTATTGTAGCTTAGGATCTGTAGCCAGATCTGAGATGGTCAGATTTTGCAAGCTGATTTTTTGAGTTTCTTACCAGGAGAGCTGCTACACGGTGGTTTGGCACAAGTATTGAGCTTAAGCAGTACATGCTGTTGCAGGAACAGTCAGTATTCTTATCTCCTTCCTCCTCATTTCTTCTCTGCTAAATTTTAGCACATATCTGATCTTGCAGCAAGGAAGTTTAGGGAACTGAAATGGCACAAAGCAAACCCCAGCAAACAGAAAAAGGGCGAGTTTCCTCTTTGACCCTCTCCTCAGATGAACTGGATTGGTAATGTTGGAGGAGGTTGAGGGCAGGACTTCTTCTCATGACAGCTGACCAGAGGGTGGCTTTGCTGTGGTCTTTGAATAGCCTGTGAAGAGAAGCTTTCTAGATAATTCTGAAGGCACTACATCTTTCTGTCACTTGGTTCTGTGTGTTTTCAGAAGAACACATGCTGTTAATCCCTGAATTTCACCAGCAGGCTTTCTCTGGCAATAGAAAAAGACAAGAAGAGCAATTTGAAAGGGGAAAAAGTCCCAGTATTATTAGGTAAAGAAGACAGGTGTCAAATCAAGTCTATAATGAAGAGCAAGCCACATGTTAATCAGAGATGAAAATGTGGATCCACACTTTCATTTTAGCAGCAGTAGAAACATAAGCAGAGAGCAAATATATTAAAAAATACCAGAATCTGTGCAGAAAATGAGAGAAAAGCCAGGTGAAAACAAAGAAATGTGGAAAAGGTTGGTAGTTTCAGGCAGAGTGATGACCGCAGGAAGGACAGAGGGGAATTGACAGGTGAATGAAAGACTGAGAAATTTGATGTAGTTCAGTATCCTTGTAGTGGTTATCTCATCTGAAATTTTGGGAATTTTGGGTCAGTTGCTGAACAGTTCCACAGACCACATAAGGATTCCACAGACCTGCCATAAGGATTTAGAGAAGCATGTGGACTCTCCATCTCAAATGCATAATCCTAATTGCTGCTGATTTTGCTGTAACTTTGGTTTCTGCCAGGATTTTGCAGCTGGAGGTACAGAACGAGCATCAGTATTGCATGGTGGTTTCTAAAATAAGGATTCTTTGTTGCTGTTTGGCAAACTAAAATACTGCCTTTTTCATAACACAAGTGGATTTGATACTTGCAAATTAATTTATCATGTACAGCTGTGTCATAAAATTTCTGGTTTATGGGGTGTCAGACTGTCAGAGGGTCAGCCTGGTGTTTTTCACTAGGTTTCAGCTACAGAGTGGTGCCAAAGTGTTTGGGCTGTGCTGGAAATTAAATACAGAAATCTGTGCAAATCCTTACACTGAGTTTTCTGCTTAGATTAATCTTTGGAGAAGGAACTTCATTCTAGTTTAATGTTTAACTTTCATGAGTGCTAAAGTAAAGCTTATCTTAGTTACCCCACTAAACAACAGGAACTGCTAAGCCAGACAGCACAGTAATAGATTGCATCAAAACATAATCCTGAAGATAAGAGCATTTAAAACTTTGATCTGCTTTTTTTTGTTAGTTTGTTTCTGAAAGTTTCAAGAGAAGTGTAGGTGCAGTCCTGAGAGGCAGAAGTAATTTCTGTCCCAGGATGAGCCAAAGCAGTATGGAATGTTCAGGATTTGTTTGGTTTTTTTCAGCAATTTGAAAATCCTTTCACTCCAGAAATCCTTGATTAAAATGGTCATATTTGATATATTTATGTTTACTTCAGTCCAGTTCAGTGAACTTAATTCTTGTTGGAGACAGCCAAGGATCATTTTAATTTAAATGTATTGTTTGCGAGCTTTACTGTGAAACAAAAGTAAAAAAACACACATACAATAAATTATCATAATTACTTCTAATATTAAAGTTCTCTCTGGATTTTGAGGAACTGGCAACCGTGATGGTTCTGTGAATAGGCTGGGATAACTGCTGGGAAGATGCAGAGTGCAGAGGGACATGTACATGGGCATGTTACAGCTTTGCAGTGGTTTATATTGGAAAGGAGATGCAGGGTTACAGTCCTTACTCTGTCCTTTGACATTTAGGATCAACACATCTCAGAAGATTCGTAATTTACTTGGATTTCAGTTTATTTTGATGTGCCCTTTGCTCATTGCACTCCTCTAAAAACTCCTCTCCAGTTTTTAGAGGAGTGCAATCTCCTCTAAAAAACTCAGGGAAATGAATATCCCATTTCTGAGAATAAGATCGTAAATATTTTGGTGTTGAAGTTTTGTGGATATGATTGGACTTTGTTGCACCTCAACAGTTTTCTTCTCCAGGGATTGACCTCACTGTGGTCAGTTGAGTCAATTGGAGCAATCTGAAGTGGTTTCTCCATTTGGCAGCCATCCTAATCATTTTGGGATTAGTCTTTTGTAGAAGGAGGAAACAAATTAAATTTTTCATATGTCAGGTTTTCTTGGGGTTTGATTGAATCTTTCTGTTAGAGAAATTGGTGTCAGGTGATGCCTTAGAGTGGTTACCTAGAATAGAGGCTAGACAAGATAAGGAGAATAAAAGTGGTTATTTATTAAAGGCCTTTGATAGGTACCCACTGGGCAGTCAGAAGCCTCCAAGAGGCTACACCCAAGATGGACGATGGTCACGAGTTTTTCATACAGATAGAAGTCTGGTCCATTTACATATCAGGGGTTAATCCTCCAATTACAGCTTCAGGTAATGAAGTAATTTACTCCAAGTTTGCCTTCCCCCCAGATTCACTGTTTACATTTTTTCAGGGCCTGAGACAGTTAGGTGTCCTTGAGTTTCAGGCCTAGAGAAAAATTTTTGTCTGAATAAATCGGGAGGACAGTAGCTGACAGGCTATGGAATCTTAGAATTATACACTAAAGCAGTACAGGATCTGAAAGATATAAAAGCTAAATCCAAAGGCATCACAGGGTTCCTACTGACTTCAGTGGAGCATGCAGTACCAAGCCTCAAAAAATGTTTTGCCATGTGTGTGGGAGCATACTGCTGGAGGAAGAAAGCTGGTAACAATATGTTCAGCTGCTTTTTTGGTGGAGAATGGAGCACTAAGATAGTATGTTCTTTGGTTTGCAGGCTTCTGAGCTGCTTCTGGTAAGTGTAAAGATGCCAATAGGCAGCCCAGTGACTGGAAACTTCACGCATGGAGACTTGGTGCTTATGTGAGTTTGTTGTTGAGAGCTTCTGTCAGAACTTTTCTCCTTCCTTATGTGTACAAAGTTCAGTAGCCAGCTCTACAGCACTGTTTCTTACCTGTAAGTGGAAAAAATGACGCAAAAACTTTGGCCCCTAACTTCTGTGCTATGTGCACAGCTTGGAGCCTGTGAGTAGTGAGGTTTCCTGAGAAAGTGCAAAGGTGAACTGTGGGCCTGTTCTCACTGCTGGAAAATAAACCAAAGTGGATGGGTCTGATGTGGCAGTGTAGCAGCCGAGAGGGAATTTTTTGCTGCATGTATTTCATTCTGAAAAAAAATACGTGTATTTTACCAAAAAAGAGTGCATAGGGAGTGTTAAACAGCTGAACTGCCCTGGGAGATGCTGCATGTGTACTTCTGTTTCAGCCCTAGGGCTGACTCTACCTGTCATTACAGACCTTGTGCTTGTGTGTGTGTGTGGAGTCCATCAGTTGTGGAAGTCTGGTGTAGGAAAAGGATGGTAGGAGTTTACTGCATAATGCACATTTGATGATGCCCACTTCATTCCTTGCTTTACTTTCAAACTGGCATTTTCTGGTGGACATCAGGGTACAGCTTCACTGGAAGGATCATAGCCAGAAGCCCTTGTTTTCGGAATTGAGGAATGTCTCGGAAGTCCTCCTGATAGATACCCACATGGACATCATTGAGGGACTCAGGATGATGGCCTACTTCTTTAGAAGCCACAGTGTTTAGCAGAAAATTTAGATTAGTTGAGTTTTCAGTCCAATTTAGTAACTGGAAATGAGGACACCAATCAGTTTACTAAAATAAAACAGAAGTTTTACATCTTTCTTGGACAAATTTCCAAACTTCGTTGCAAAGATCTTTGCAGGTGGCAGTCTTGAATATCTCTTTATATCTTCCTTCTCCTACCATGAAACAAAATTGGAGAAACAATAAGTGTAGTTTATGAGTAAAAGTGAATGGTAAATGACGTGCAGAGCTTTGATGCTTTTCTAGGTTAATGAAGATTTCTTAAAATCCTGTTGGAACATTAACTTCCAGTAATGCTTGTGAATGTAATCGAAGACATAAGCAGTAGATACGGCTCCCTGTAAAGCAGAATTTGCACAATGTATGTGCAAACTGCTCCTTGGCAGATTTTCTTCTTTGTGTGACTTGCTGAGGCTTCCATTGCCTTGGTGCTGAGTTCTCCCCTTTTTTTTCCCACAACACAGACATGTGAAACAAATTGCTGTGGAAGTCTGTCCTGGTTTAAAAGACAGGTATCTGCCAGGGAAGGCAGGAACCTTCCTGGAATGGAAAAGATAGCCCCACTCCCTCCAAATTATTATAACTTGGAAATTATGGGGCTTTCAGGCAAAGATATGGGAAAAAGGAATAACAGTTCTTTATTAGAATATACATATATATATAAAACAGACAAACAACAACAGCAACAACACAAACAAAAAGGAAAAACCCACTAACAGCCTTTTCCTGCCCGTCAAGCACTTTCCCCTTTGGTGCAGTTACGATCACAACTGGCAGGGGCGCTGATGGCGCAGCGGGAGGCAGAGAGGCTGCAGTGACTCCCCCGGAGCTGCAGGGGCGCTGATGGCGCAGCGGGAGGCAGAGAGGCTGCAGTGACTCCCCCGGAGCTGCAGGGGCGCTGATGGCGCAGCGGGAGGCAGAGAGGCTGCAGTGACTCCCCCGGAGCTGCAGGGGCGCTGATGGCGCAGCGGGAGGCAGAGAGGGTGCAGGAGCACCCCCGGAGCGGCAGGGGCGCTGCGGGCTCAGCGGGAGGCAGAGCGTGGCANAAGTCCCAGTCCAGTGGTCGCTCCTGCGAGCAGTGGTCTCCAGCGGCAAGGAGAAATGGCGAGGAAGGCTCAGCTGTAGCAGCGAGTCCCTCTGGGCAGGAGAAGTCCAGCACCAAAACCCACAACCAAGCTGGGCAAAGACTGACCCACCCTCAGGCAAGAAACCTCCAGCCACCACAGGGCTTCTCACTCTCTCCCATAACCATTCCAATGATCTGCCAAGGCCCTGGCTACAGCTTTTGTCCTTTAAATCGACTTCTATTCACCATCTCTATGACAACAAATGGGAGGAAAGTTCTCTAAAGGAAAAGAGGAAACAACCCTCAACAAAGTCTCAGCAATGTTTATGATTCATCGTATTATTCTTCTTTATTAAGTTCTCAGTTTCTTTGGAAAAGAATTGTGAAAACTCATTCAAAGAAAAAAAACTCCTGAAAAACAATGGTTCTTTGAAAATATTCCTACTTTGAAGCTGAATACGTAAAGCAAATTAAAGTGTAGGAGTTTTTTTATCTCCTAAAGTGTAGTACCAAAATTTCTGAAATTTTTCCAATATTTTTTTCAGGGAATTCTTTTAAGGGTAGAAGGGGGCATATCTTCAAACACATTTGTATCATAAGGGATTTTCTGCGTTTGAAAGTTATTTCAGGCTTGCAAGTTTAGAATGAAATCCTGAGTAAATTCATGTGGGTCTGATCAGAGAAAAACTTACATTTTTTAAGTTTATTCAGCTTTTGGACTTGAATGTATTGCCTTTGTTTTGGAGCATTGTCATTTTGTAGTCTCCAGTTTGAAACACTGACACATATGAAACATGAAAGATGAATGAACTTGTGTCTTGGTAGTGGCTCCAAATTGCAGTTCACTTAAGTAGATAGGGCTTCAGAAAATGCTTAGTGACAGTTTTTATTGATAGGCTTTCATGGTGAACCTAATTTAATATGAGATATAGTTAATACTGGTAATGGACATAAGAAGTGCCTGATTTATCTTCAGTCATGTATTCTAAAGATTGCTGTGCTAAGAGGGCAGTATCAGGCTGAATTGTTATATCTGTGCAAGGTAATGGTGAGGCAATTCTGATTATTCCGGACAAAAAATATTATGAGAAAAAATTGGAGAAAAACATGTTTATAAATATTTGTCAAGGAAGGATTGATTTTATTTCTTTAGAAAGTAAATTTTTATCTTATCTTTTTCCTGATATTGAATATTCTCAGAATGTATTTAAAAACTGTAGTCTGTGTAATGTATATTTCATTCACAAGAACAATAATGATGAAAAAACATTGCTTTTTGATTTATAAAGAAAGAAAAATGCAATGTCATCTTACAGCTGCTCAGGTAATTACTTGTAGGTACCTTGTTTAAAGGAGCAAGACATGGAAATATGTTCGTGAAATACACTGAATGCGTGTATTTCACGAACAAGAGATGTTACTGCTCTGAATGTTTTTTCTGCAGGTGCCCTCCCTATGCTTCATTCTTCATTCTTTCATTCCATTTCTAGTTTTCATCGGTTTTTTTTTTTTTTTTCCTTTTGAGGTCAGCTTTTATTTTAGAATGTCAGGTAGTCAATTTTAACTTGCAGACTTCCCCAACTTTTTCTGTATAGCTTTCACTACTGGACTAAACCATGCGTGGTTTTCTTGTGTCCTGGATGATGGGGTACAACCACTGATTCGGAATATAACTTTGTAATACCACTTCACATTCTTGGGACTAGATCCTGGAGTTAATTTCATGAAAAAGGAAATCACAGCCTTGTTTGTCTCTTGGGGCATCCATACAAATGAATCTAGGCTCTTAGATTAATAAATTACCCTTTGGCTATATCTGCAGTAAACTCCAGAATGCATAAATTAATTAGATTATGAAAAATCATAATGGGCCTGTTGCTATGTGACAGTTTTTGCATGGCCTCGAAGACAACTTTGGCATAAAGTTGGTAGTTTTGTAAGTAGTAGAACTTGAAAACACTTCAGTAGAGAGCAATTAGGTTTTTCCCGGTATTTTTTCACAGCTTTTCTGCTACAGTTTAGATTTATTTTGTACTGTGATTACTTCAACAAACATACCCAACAATTCAGCCACGTATGTTCTTGTTCTGTGGAAAGGTGGGAAGTTTCTTTCAGTAAGGCTTGTGAAAGTAATTCAGGTAGGTAATTTGATGATTTAAAATATGCATATTATAGCCCACTTTTATTAATGATTTCTTTGAAATTCTGGAGATAAGGAAATAGTTACTTTGTGTGTGTAGTGATTTTCATGAAGTGGTTACATTCTTTATTTCATGCCTTCAGAATGGTACCTCATCCTTGGGCAGAAACTGCTGGCACAAGATCTGCTTCTTTCTCTGCCAGCCCTTTTTGAAACATATGCTTAAGGTGAAATGCAGCATTTCATCTTCATTATGATAATACCACCAGAAGAAAGGTCAAATGTAGTTTGGCTCTTTGGGGTTTTTTGTGGGTTTTTTTGGGGTCCCTCACCTTTTTTTTTTTCTTTTCATACTTGCTTTTTTAAAAGAATAGTAAGGATTGCTCCTGAAGATCTGTATCAGGTGGCTGAGCCTTTATTGCAGTCCCCAGGATGCTGGTGCTGTAGCCAACACAGTTTTGTTTAAGCACCTTCCTTGTGTATTAGTTGTCTCATGTGGATCATTGGCATTTCATATATTGATGTGATTGAGGAGCTCCTACCAGGAGAACACTATGCCTCACCTTCGTACCACAGACTGCTTTTGGCACCTGCAGGAGAACCTGGAAAACCAGACCCAGGATCTCTTGCTGCTTATGCTGTCCCACCTTCCTTGATCTTACAGTGCCTGAGGCAACCCTTTGTCATGGGTTTGACACTGGCCAAATGCCAGTGCACCCACGAAAAAGTAATTTATTCATTCTCCTACAGTTGAGCAGAGGAGGGGAAAAGAAAAGGCCAAAGGGGCTCGTGAGTTGAGGTAAGGATTGGGAAGAAACACTTTACAGGCAAAACAGCCTCAAAACTTTAAAAGGTATAAAGAACAATGACAAAAAATTAATGGAATTAAAAGAGAATAATGAAAACTAAAGTAAACCTTTAGAAAACATTTTCCCTCCCCCAGCCCTTCTTTCCTGCTCACTTTTAGTGCAGGGAGACAAAACATGGGGGTTTTAGTCAGTTTGTCACTTCTAAATTTTAAAAAAATCTTTCTTCAGTTTGCTTAGGGAGAGGAGTCTCTTTTGCTATCCCCATGGGGCCCTTCCCATGGGAGACAGTTCTCTGCGAACTTTTCCAACGTGATTCTAATTTTCACAAGTAGCATTCCCACCCGAACCTGCTGCAATGTGAGGCCCTCCCATGGGCAAAGCAGTCTTCCCACAACTGTTTCTTGGTGGGCCATTTTGTTCATGGGGCACAGTCTTTTAAGGATGAGCTGTTCTAGTATAAAAGCAAGGGTCCTCTTCCTCCGTTTCTAGAAGCAAGAGTTCTGTCTTTCTCCGTTCAAGCCTCTCGCCACATCACAGCTTATCAACATCCACCTGCTCCAGTGTGAGTGTCTTTTTCTCACGGGCTGCAGGTGAATTCTGCATCCTCCCATGCACTTCATGAATTACAGGGAAAAACAGTTTGTTGTATCATGGTCCTCACCATGGCTTGCAGAAGAATTTCAGCTCCAGCACTTGGAGCCCCTCCTCCTCCCCCTCCCTCCTTTTCACTGCCCTTAGTGTCACCATGTTGTTCTCTTCAAAGGTCTTCATTTTTTACTTTTCTCTGATTCGGGAGAGAATCGGTGTCTTTAGGTTAATTTGTTCTCAATTTCTATCAATTGAAAAGTTTTTATAGACTTCTGCAGCAGTGAAAGGTTGATCCCATCCAGGCTCCACACTGGGGAGTTGTTTGCCATGCCTCTCGCTGCTGGTCACGTAGTCACCTCCCTGCTGGCACCGTGCGAGCTGTGCTGGCTGCCGGCTTTACTCAGCGCCTCTCTTCATGCAGGGCGCCAAAAAACAAAAGCTGCTGTCACCACTGTCCTAGGGTGACTTTATGATGCTTGTATCCCCAAACTGTCTGCCCTGTTTGTGTTGGATATTATGTCCTGTACCTTTAAGGCCAGAGCGAAGAGCGAAGGAGTGCGCCGTTTTGTTTAGAGGAACTGCTGTGACTCCTCCACATTCCTTTTTCCCTGCTCAGATGGTGCTGTCTTCAGACAGACAGACGGAGAGGTTTTTTTTTTCCTTTTTTTTTTGTTTTTCCTTTTTTAATTGGTTTTTGGCTAATTAAAGCAGAGAAGGTTCCTGGACAGAGTCTTTGCCTTTTCATTGGGACTGAAATCTGTCCTGGACTGAGAAGACCAGAGAGGCACCTGCGGCCCACCGGGGCCTGGCCCCCCCCGAGAGAGAGCCGAGATACCCAAAGCAAGGACACTTCCATTCTGGGAATCCCTTTGGATCAGCGAGAGGTTTTATTGTTTAATATTATCCAATTGTTGATGCTTGTGGGCTTTTGTTTGTTAAATAAATAGTTTTTTCCACTTTTTCTCAGAGGAAGTTTATTCCCGAACCGAGAGGAGGGGCTGTTTTGGGCTTGCTTCCAGAGGATCCAATTTGAGAGGGTTCTTTCCCAAATTTTGCCCTAAACCAGGACAACCACTATTGCCCTTCTGTCTGCAGCATGGCTGGTTAAAAGTGGCTAAGCAAATAAAGTTAGTTGTGAGCCATGCTAAAATAGCAGCGGCTGCCTGGCGCCGCCCTGGCTGTGCAGCCCCGGCTGTGCCCATCTCAGCCGCACGGCCACTTCTGGCCCTGTGGTCTCAGCCGTGTGGTTGCTTGTACCATTGGGATGGTCCCCCCCCAGTGGCATGATCCTGGTGGCCTCACTGGGAAGGGCCCCAGCTGCCCCACTGGGAAGGAGCCTGATGGCCCCCTCACTGCCCCTCAAGGGGAGGAAGAAAGAGCAATTGCACACCTTTTTTTTCCTTCTTAAATATGTCATCACAGAGGCATTGCTAACTTCTCTAATTGTGCCAGCCAGTATGTCAATCATCAGAGCCTTTGGGGATTTGCTCTGCTGGACAGGGTAGAAGTTTTGAGAAGCTTCTGTCCCAGAAGCAGTCTGTGGCTTTTCCTCTGCCCCCACGGAAAGTCAGATTAACCTATCACACCCTTAAAGATAAAATAATGTATCATGCCTAAACAAGGAGATTTTTATTACTGTTTTTAAATTACTTCTTGCTGCTTTTCCCCCTTCCCCTCCAACCCTTTTCTGGGAGGACAGTAGTCCTTGTCCTTTGCACATGATATGTTACTTTGAGATAAAAATATCCTGTTAGCTTGATTAGGTATTATTCTGTTTCACTGTTCGAATACTTAACCTTATTCATGCAGAAATTTAATTAAAAAGAGCAACCACAGAAGCAAAAAAAAAGGCAAAAAACCACCAACACCCCAAACCCCAACCTGTTAATTGCTTCTGGTCATGCTGTAGAGTAACAGGCAGATGAAGTTTCAACTCAAGGAGAGTGAATGTGTGAACAGGCTTGTGGTGACATGACAAAGTGGACTTTGCTCACTCTGTGAATAAAATATTCTGCTTAGTGGGAAATAGAGGTGCTTGTTGTGCTTAAAGTGGACAGGGAAGCAGCTTAGAAGAGACTGTAAGTCCAGCCCTATTTACTCTGAGGTTTTCACAGAATCACAGAATTTCTAGGTTGGAAGAGACCTTCAAGATCATCGAATCCAACCATGTTCTTATACCTCAACTAGATCATGGCACCAAGTGCCACATCCAGTCTTTTTTTAAACACATCCAGGGATGGTGACTCCACCACCTCCCTGGGCAGACCATTCCAGTACTTTATCACTTTTACTGTGAAAACTTTTTTCCTAATATCCAGCCTATATCTCCCTTGACGCAGCTTGAGACTGTGTCCTCTTTTACAGTATGAAAAGCTGGATATCCTCTGCAATTACACAGGAGAGGCTTTAGAGAACCTGATGTGGTAAACAGAATATTCTTGGCAGGGCTCAAGTTCTGGTTAGGTTTTCTTATTGCATACAGACATTGGTGCTATAAAATCAAGAACCTGAAAGGCAGCGAGGAGGATGTGTTTGACCATGCAGCCTTATTTTTGCTTTCATGGGCTTCTGCCTTCCGTGTGTGCAGAGAAAAATGTTAAGAGCAAGGCAGTACGAGTGTTCAGTTTAGGTCTGAAACTAACCTTTAACCTGGTTTAGTGTAAAATATGGAGCTCGGTGCATGGATTAGGGTTGAGCAGGCTGCCTCATGGCTGGCAGCCTTTCTGAACACTTTAATTACAGGGGAAGTGGCAATCTTGCATGAAATTCCAGATAAAAGCACATTAGGGAATTTTAAGAGAAGAGATCATGTATGTATGAAGCTTCATATGGGTGAACCAACCCACTGCACTAAAACCGCTCTCAATACTCAAGGCAATTGGAATGATATATCCAGATGTTGTATGTATCCTGCTCACAGAGAAGAGCACTAAGTGCGTGTTGTCATGACCAGGCGTAAAAATTGCAGCAACATTTTGATCTCTGACCCCATCTCCCCCTAATCTGTGGTTAATGCCTAGAAGGTTCATCATCTCCCATGTCCCTCTCACACATACACTCACACCTGCATGTTTTGTTTTGCTTTGCTTTCCTTTCCATAGGATAAGATCAGTAAAGAAGGAAACTAGTTGGAGTGTTGAAATGTTTGCTGAGTTTGCATGCCTAGAGAAAAAAGGAAGAGGACTAAAGAAAAGAAGACAGCATTTGGGTCTTAGTATGGAACTTAAGAGTCACTGAGTGGGCAAAGAGATTGGAAATGAGAACAAACAGAATGCCAGGATGAGTGGATTGGAGAGGCAAGAGTTGGAGTTGAAATAGTGGGTGAGTTTTTTTCAGGAAACTCTTGAAGAGCAACTCTGTGTGTAACAGTGAAGCAGTTAAGATGTTGGAAAGTGATTATTTATTAGATGTGCCTAAAGAAATAGTTGTAACAGCAGTATGTGAAACTCCTAGGTGAGGCTAAGGGTTGACTCCCACAGCTAGTGAGGCTGGAGCTATTAAACATGAAAGGATGTTATGGATGGATGCAAGAGGATGTGGCTGAAGATAAGAAGTAGTGTGTCTCTGGAAATTTGTCCTCAGGATTTAATGAATAGAAAAAATTCCCTGGGTGGTTCGGAAGACATTCAGCCTGGGATTATTTATTTATGTTAAGTAATTGGCTGTGGGTTTTAGTTTAGGAATTGATTATTGTTAAACCTTTTCTTTTAAACTGTGGGGTTAAGAGGGTATATGCATACAGTCTTCCCAAGTGGCTGCTGGAAATTAGTGCAAATACCTGAGATGTTATGCTGGTTAACTTGCAGCAGTAGATGCCTGGAACTTGTGGTGCAGGGGCAGAGCTGTTCCTTCTTGGTTGCCTTGCTATTTCTCATGTTGGCTCACGACAGAGAATTTTAAAACTGCTCCAGTGCTGCTAATGCTGGGTTTGGCTGTCATAATTCTGTTTGAGCAAGTGAAGGCTTTGCTTGAGTTACAGAGAGTGACAGGAAAAGTTTGGATGCCAGCTTCAGCTAGCCCTGTAGCCTTGCTTTTGTGTGTAGAAGGGCCTGATGGCTGAGAAAGCCAGGAGCAAGTGGCTGAGTGTGGTCAAACATGACAGGACACAGCTGAAGCCACAGAGATGTGGCAGAGGAGGAAAGGTGTTCTGCTGATGATGAGAGTGCTCTGGATCAGAGGGTGATGGTTACTGGGCAGGGGGCTGCCATAGGGAAAGCCATGGAGCTACTTTAAAGTAATGTAGAATAGTTGTTGTAGAAACCAGTAATAAACTAGGATATTTTACATGAGACATTTAATAACTTTATTCTGCATATAGCTGTCTACTTTCTGGACACAGACTGCAAGACTGAGAACAGGACATTTTTTTTTAGGTTTGATGGTGCTTGTGTCATGGCTACTCATGTGCCACCACTCCTGCTGCAGCTAATTTGAGACTCTGCATTGTTGCTGCTTCCTAAGTTGTGGGTTGGAAAGCTTGCAGAGACACTGTGCATGGACATACAGAAACAACTATCCTATCCTTCCTCTTAATGGATATGCCAAACAATTGGAAATTAATGTAGCATGTCTGCTTGTTGCTGCTCTTCAACACATCAATGCAAAATTCTGGGAAGTAGAAATTTTATAGATTCTATATATGCTTTAGAAAGGAATAGAAATAGTTTTTGATACAACTGTAATTTGTTAATCTGGAATTGAAAGCTTGTTCTCATACTTGGAAGCATTGTTTAGTTACCCTTCAGCTGCTGTTGCTGTCAAAGGATCTTTTCCACAAGCAATTTTAAGACCCTAGTCTTCCTAAACACTGGTTATTAAATATGTGTATTCTTTTGTGCTTGTAGTAGCTGTTTGCAGATTACTTCATTGAAGTAATAAAACCTTTCTTTGTCCATTCAAAGCACAGAGGTAGTTAGCTGTGTCACATCTGTGAGTTTTATTTACAATTTTAAAAAGCAGATTGTCTGATAATTTCTGTGAATGATTCTTAAATTAACATTGATATTGTAAGTATAGAATATTCAACACATGAAGTTGCAGTGTTCAGGTAAGAATAAACTTGTCCATACACCAGTTTGGTTGACTGTTTATTTTCTTGTTTTGGGAAAGTGTGGGAGGATAGCAGGTATGGAAAGTCTGGATGTAATCGATTTTTATCCTACTTTGAGTTATCGTCCCTCATAGTTAAATCAAAGTATTCAAATTATTCAAGTTGCTAAAAACACCATTATTTTTGTTCTATTCACAGCTATAATTTCTTCTTCTGTCGGTATGAATATTCTTTCCTTCTAAAGTAAGCATTTCTCTAGTCACTCTTGGATTTAGGTTTTAATGTAGATCCTGTCACTGACTACCTGAGATGGACTTCAAGCAGAATTCCAGCTGGTAAATTCCTGTCAGGGTGTGTCAGCACGAGTTGTTGGGTGGCATGCTGCAGAGAGTCTGGACAGTGTGCTTTCTGAGGGACTGAGTAGCCTTTTCTCCTTGTGCCAGTAGAGAATTGAATATTGCATTTGAATTCAGTCTGACTTAAAAGTCTTGCTGTGCCAGATACTGAAGCTTAGGGTAAATGGAAGATCTAAACCCTACAAATGTGTGATCTCATTTAAGCCAGGATATCATGAGTAAGTACAGCAAACAACTGAAGGACTTAGGAGGCAATAGTAGGAAACAATAAGAAGAAAATATGTCCACTTTAGACTGGCAATTAAATGAATACATATCTGATTTAGAGCAGTCAGAATTCAAACTGATGTGGGATGCAATTTGGAGAAAATACCAAGGTGTTTAAATTAAAAGATGGCAATTAATTACATGTTAATTTTGCACCTTGATTTTAAAGAATTTTTTCTTGCCTCTTGCCAGGTTGTCTAGCATTTCAAACTAGTGGTGAAGATGTATACCAATTCCTGATTACGCTTTACATTCTCTAAGATACTGGTTTTTTCTTTTTTTTTTCCTATTAAATTCATGTTAAGGTGTAACACCACCCTGTATTTCATAAGGGATGCACACACGTGTGTTTATGTGCAAGTCTGTTCATGTGTGTTCCATTTTGCAGTTTCCATGGACGAAGTATACTCAATTAGGAATTCATACCATTTGTTACTCTGAATCTTGTTCTCTTCTCTATGGTGATTCTGCTTTTAGAATATACAGGAAAAGATCCTTATGTTCAGGGAGAAGTAAGAATAAATCTGTACCACTAATTCCAGTCATATACACTTACAGTACTTCAAGATTTACATATATTTATATCTATTGCTATTGTTTTGATAGTCTAATAAAACGATATAGTTTAGAAGATGATATAAATTGAAATAGCTTCACTAATCTCCTAATCAGCTAACCTTGAAAACCTTTTAACATTTTATTTGAAAATATGATAAAAGCAATATTCTGAATAGTCAAAGTTACTCTAGAAGATGAGGGACATAATACTATCAATAGGTGAAATGCTAAGCTTTTGAATTTAAATGTCTTTTGTTATAAGAGATGACTGCCTCATGATTATGCTCAAGTACTACTTCAAGATTGAACCAAGATGTGCTAAGCATGTGTGACTGGATGGAGAAACTTATTTATATAATCATGCATCAGAGACTGATTTAAAAAACCAAAAAGTATCTCTCTCAGAGATTTCAGTTGCATATAATGCTCATATTTGAGTGCTGGCAGAGGTTGTCCAGAAAGGCTCTGGAGTTTCCACCCCTGCAGATACTCAAAAGCCATCTGGACATTGTCTTGGGCAGTCAGCTCTGGGTGGCCCTCCTTGAGCAGGGAGGTTGGACCTGATGGCCCCCAGAGCTCCCTTCCAATCTTAACAGGTCTGTGATTCTATAGGAATCAGGGCAATCCTCAAAGATGGCTAGAGGAGATGTCTGGGAATGCACCTGTCTGCACCAGCCATGCTGAGAGGCATCTTGGCTGCTCTTCCTTACCCTGGCAGGAGAGGCAGCTGTGGTGGAGGTGGCCAGGCTGCTTCTTTGCTTTAGTGTTGTCCTCTGCCATAGCCTCTTTGGTTTTCTCAGATTTGTTTCAAAATAGTTTCTGATCTCCGCTTGCGTAAAGGGTATCCAGCTAGTGGTATCATCAACGCCTTTGTATGTAGACAAATGCCATTTCATACAACCACAGATTATCGTGAGTTGGAAGGAACCCACAGGGATCAACAGAGTCCAACTCTTGGCCCTGCACAAAACAGGCCCAACTATGCCACCACATGCCTGAGAGCATTGTCCAGACACTTCTTGAACTCTTGTGAGCTTTGGTGCTGTGACCTGTCCCTGGGGGAGTCTGTTCCAGTGCCCAGCTACCATCTGAGTGAAGAATCTTTTCCCAATACCCAACATAAACCTACCTTGACTCAGCTTCATGCTGTTCCTACTGGTCAGAGAGAAAAGATCAGTTCTTGTCTCACTATGTCCCCTTTTAATTCCTTTAATTGGGAACTAAAAATATTTTCCCCAAGTTGAATCTCTCTTTCCTATGACAGTTACTGGTAAAGATTTTCTCTCTATCTCAACCCAAAAGCTTTCTCATCCCATTTTCTCCCCTTCTTTTATTAAGGACATCTACATTTTAGTCCTAAATCTGTGTGGTATCAAAGCTGGTAGTGGTAAACATGAGTTTTAGCAAGATTATATTAAATTCTGAATAGTGTGAGTGGCTTTTTAGATTTTTGTTTCTGCATTCATATAAGGAGACTTGGTAATGAAAATGGAAGTAAATGAAGATGCAGCTGTAACTCTTGATTGCTAGTTAAATTTTCTAGATTACATTGATCTCTGTTTTGTCCACTGTTTCTTTTAAGATGAATTAAAGGAACTTCTCTACAGCAACTTACAATAATGTTGAAAGTTATCTTGTAACTTTCTAGCGGTGCTTGCATTGACACTGTAGAAGGAGCGGTAGCTCATTAGGGACACTATAAATAAATACAAGGCTCATTTTTCTGTGCCACTAAGTAGGTCCCACTTCAATTCAGAGCAAATACATTATATAAGTCTGGTGAGGGGAACTTTCCTGGGCACATACAGTGGCATTAACCTATTGATAATGAAATTCAAAGCCTGATTTCTCTCCTAAAAGGTGAACTGAGCTTTGTGTGAGCTGTCAGTGGAAATTAGGAGTTTAGTAATTGGTGTAGTGACAGAAGAAGAGGCTTCTTTGTATTTCTTTGTCCTTGTGTACTTTTGATGAATACTGCTAACTACTTAGCATTTGGTCCACTTTACTAACCAGCAGTTAAAATGGTGGTTTTGGATAATAGTAAAAATAAAAGTAATATATGAACTTATTTTTCCCACTAATATTATTCTTTCAACAAAGCCCTACACTAATAATGTGCTCTTACTCTTTAGAAATTCTTCTTAGGAAGGCAACTAAGTGTATCTTCACTCTTGTGGATCAGAATCCTATTTTCTGTTGCTTAAAAGCTACATACACATTCATGTGGGTAGAGAAATGGTTTTGAGTTTTTTTGTCTTGATTTCATTATTTAAATATTCCAGTCTACGCATTTGGAAATTTCCTTAGTTGTCTTCATTTAAGGCATTTATTTCCTCTGCTGATGACAAGTGACACTTAACCCTGAGCAATGTTAAATGTCCCTGATGAGGACATGTCAGTTGACTCTGATATAGGAAGCATATGGCTTGTGACAACACCCAGTATTATCTAACCACGGGCTGTAATTATGAGTGTGACATTTGTGGAGGTATGAACTGGAAGAGTTCAGCATTACAATGCTAAAGGAAGTACCCAAAGAAAATCAAATCTTCCTCTCTCATCATGCATGTCAGCTCTTGAGGCAGCTATGGAGCCTTGCAGTATAATATTTACACAGCAGTTAAAGTGTGAAGTTTCCTGCTAATCCATTTTGGCAGTGGCGTTACAGAAATGAGCATGTGCAAGAGCTTTCCTTGAACCTACTGTTTCAGAGCACAGTTCAGTATTTGAAGCACTGGTGGAGCAGGAGGAGCAGCAAGTTCCTCTGGAGCCACTTTCTGCAAGCAGTGTGAAAATGGGCATCTGTATGTAATGTGGACAATGACCATCAGCCTTGGCCACCTGCTGACGAAAGAAAGTAAAGCTTCAGTCTTCTGTGTAGGAAACTTTCAAACTTTTCAATTCTGCCTGTGGGCTTTCTTGAGGTCACTGTACCTTGTATGCTGGGTTAACATCCCAGGCTGCACCTTCAGCCTCTGTACTTCTTCAGCCATCAGTTGTAGTGAGCTGAGGTTGCTGTCGAAACTGGCAAAGATCTGACAGATGGATTTTATTAAATATTTGCACAAGGAAAGAAGTATCTGATTAATAAATTATATTTTGGAATAGAAGGCAGGGTTGATGTTCAAGCTCTTTAGCCTAAAGTGCATTATTTAGACAGTGTTTCTTTCTGTAGTCGTTTCTATGGCGTTGTTATTGTACCTACCCTTGTTTTGTGGATTAAGCTGTTAATACAGTTCAATTTTAAAATTGTAATAGCCCTTTCATGTCTCTTAATTAAAGTAAGAAATTATTTCAAATTACTTCCAGTTATGATTTGTTTGCTTTCTGGTTGTTCCCGTGTTTACAGACCAGGCCACATTAATTTAAAGACTACTGATCTCAAACCTGAAAAGTCTGTACTGTCGTTTGTAAGTGTCTTTTAAAGTTTAAGACTTTAGCTCAAGCTGCTTGCTTCATTTTTGCCATGATTATGTTCTAAACCCTCAATCAGTGGAGTGCCAGGAGGCACTGCCTCTCAGATGCCAGGACCTCAGTGGAGATCCATGATTGAGACAAATCTTCTTTGCTTGAGGCAGGACTGTCGGGATTCTTAGAGTATTTTTCCAAGCACCAGTTTTGTACTCTCCGAATTCACCCCATCTTAACTCAGTTTTCTTTTTTTGAGATTATGTTACTTCTCTGCAGGATGTTTTTGGATCATCTTGTTACTTCAGACTTGTTCCTTTTTGTTTTTCTTTTCCATTGGTAGATATAAGTAGACAGTAGTTTTCAGAGCACTTCAATCCTCTGACCTCACACAGCTGGAAATTGGTAAGGATTGCTTGTGGAAAGGCAAAGGAAAATTGGTACTTTCTGAGTTTCGTGTTAGGGCTGGTAGATTGCCAATTTGAAAAATGTAAAGTGAGAGCTATAGGCTGTGTTAGCATAGAAAAGGGGGGTGGGATAAAGGGACTGAGGGGAATAAAAAGCCAAAGTTGTGGTTTGTCAATAAATTAATCAGCAAGTTTGCTGATGTGATGGTTGTGAGTGTAGAAGTGTATTACAGTATTAAAGGAGAATTTTGATCTCAGCAGTTTAGAAACTCGTAATGTAAACCTAAATATGAATAACTGTTTCAACAGACTTAGTACTGGGCAGACTGCAGCAGGCAAGAATTATGATGTCTGTTAAAATAGTTGAACATAAATGCATGCAATTAAGTTTAGTTGTATGGAGAATATGCCCTGTATATGGAGTTTTGCGGTAGCCTAGACATGGAGGAGGTGTTTAACTATGATTGATTTAACTATGTGGATCTCTACTGTAGTCAAATATAACTGGGCAAGTTATAATTTTGACAGCCAGCTGTTACCACCATCATTTTTCTGAATTGGCAGCCACATGTTTTCCAGATATGCGTACACAGTCATACCATGACATAAATATTTTATACAACAGAAGAGGGAGAAGAGAGGGAAGATGAATATTGTGTTGTTACAAACATGTTTCAGTGACCCAGAGTACATACTTGTGATAACATTTGTCTTTTTCTGTACCTTCAATGCTAGGTGTACCCTGAATTGCAAATCACCAATGTTGTTGAAGCCAACCAGCCCGTTACAATACAGAACTGGTGCAAGAGAGGATGGAAGCAGTGCAATGGTCACCCGCATATCGTGGTTCCCTACAGATGTCTGGGTGAGTGACTCCATTTTTGTCTGTTTTTTCCTGCTCTATTTTTTTCAGTCTCTTCATGAAAAAGATAGAGAATCTACATAAATGTCTCCTATTATTGTTGTCTTTTCTGAAAGGAGTTTTGTCTGATTGTTTAGTCCTTTGAAACTGCATTATCTAGAAACAAAGTACTCCTGCTCTTCGCTAATTAAACCCTTCTTTTTTCACATTAATTTTTGAACATCTAGTACTTGGACTCTTACCATGAAAGGCTATGGGAATCTGTATTTGTTGAAACAAAACAAAAGATACTTTATAAATTTCCTCATTTCATCCTGCAACTTTATTTTTGTAGCAGTTGTTTGCAGTTCTCTCCTGTGTCCTTGGTGCTTTGAATCAATTAAAAAGGAGGTTTAGGCCCTCAATTTTTTGTTAACCTTTACTTTTGTCTGCATTAGAAAATGGAATTGTTAATTTGCCATTTTCATTAACATTTTAGGCAAGACATTTTCTTGATATTATTCTGTATTTAAGTATGTTGCTTTACTGCTGCCATTTGATAATTGTGATAATGCTGAAGTTGGAACTTGGTTTTCTAGTAAGTCAGGACAGCTAAAAGGCATGGAAACCAACTCAGACCAGTTATTCCATGAAACAAGTCATGAACGAAATTTTTTAAAAATATGTAGTGTTTCTAGAATTTTCGTTCATTTGTGTAGCGTTGGTAAAACACAGGGCACAATCTGCCCTTAGCAAATCTGGGACTGAAGGGTAACTAATAGAAATGCTACCAGTGTGGTCAGAAGTGCTAAAACAGCAGGTATATAAAGTCTGTGCTAAGTATCAGGGAAATTTTTTTGTTTGGTAAAATTTCTAGATCTGATGTTTGTTTGCATAGAGATAAAATAGGTGTTTCTAAACCTGCAGTATATCCTTGTTGATGCTACTGAGGTTCTGCAGGACCGGTTTATTCTGAGCGACAATCCTCAAGGAGAACCTAAATTCAAGACTTTTGGTGAGGGCAAGAACCTTCCTCCAGGAATTACACGTTCTGACTGTGGGAAGGAATCTGCTGGTTTTTGTGTTTTTCCAGACTTCTGCATGAGTTGAGTTGGTTGGTTCCATGACAAGTTTTAATGCTAAAAGGGACATGCTCTTTTACCGATTCATTTCTGTAGTTTTCTGTAGTTTTTTTGTAGTCAGGATAGAAACATCAGCTTGTAATGTTAATATATGTGTAAAGCCAGATAAGCAAATTGTTAGAGATGAGGCAGAGCTGCAGTCTCACCTAGAGCTAGTGGAATTAAAAAACCTAATTTTTATTATTTATTGTATTGTTATCACAAGCAAAGCTCTGAATTAAGGAAAGGGAACTCTTAACTCCTGAGCTTATAGAGCTCAGGACTCTCTATCCTTATGTAGATTTGGTCAGTGCCCTGGAGGTCTTACAACCTAATTTAAGCTAAAAGACAATGTCATCACAAGAGCAAATGAATATTAATTGGCTATGAATAATTTTTTTCTGCAAATTATAAGGAAGTATCTGCAAGCATAAGGAGCTCCAACAGTCTTCTGGTAAAGGAGTAAGAAGTCTAATCATGTGGAAGGAAGTTCATAAATTTACGGACAAGACTATATGCAGTTCCCTGCAGAAGTGAGGAACTGGACTTGAACTTTTAAGGTGCCTTCTCTGAGTTGCAGTTTTGAAAGAAAAATCATTGCAAGTTATATGGTTGCTATCTTAGGTAGCAAGGTTTGGATGCAAAAATTTTAAAGATGTTTAAGCACTTCGTTCCCATTAGCCCTTAGCCCTTAATTTTTATGTTAAAATCCACACATTTGCTATTTTTTTCTTCTGATTTCCTTGTAATTGAGGCTTATGTAGTTGTGTCTGACACATTGTGTTTGTTATCCTTTTCCTATGCTGATATTCATCTTTTGACCCTGACTAGAATAAACCTTAGATACTGTTGTTCCGAAGGGTCTACTGGGGATAGGTGGCCACGTAATTACTTCCCCTGGAGAAAAAATGGTGATAGTGGCCATAATCTGTAATTTCTCCATCAACCAGCCCTCTGCTTGTGGTGTACTATGTCTGTCTTGGAATACTTTTTCGTAAATCATGTCTTTGTACAGAACCAAGGAGTCCAGAGAGCTTTTAAATTTTTTTCTCTCCTTGTAATACTTCTTCAGTATTTAAAGGCAATTATTTAAAAAGTTGCATCTTGCCTGTCAGCTCTGTGTGTGCCTCAGCTGTTCTTAGTGTGGTAGCTGTTAGTGGACATTGCCAGAAGTTGGGCATTGCCAGTGCCCATTCCTCTCTAATTTTAGTGCAAATAGACCCTTGCCCTAGACCGCTGTTAAATCCATCTGGTAAGAATTAAGATACCAACAGAAAGTTTGTCAGTGGGCAGCTGATTGCAGGGTTGAGTCTTAATTTTGCATTACTCTGAGGATCACTTCAAGTATCTTGAGTCAGCTCAGTAATTTCTTCCATCTTGACATTATTTTTCACAGTTGAGGAACAGCAATTGACAGAAATCTGGCTGGTTTCAGGCCAGAGCATCTTTACAGTCTGTTTGTATCATAATCTTCAGCCAAGGCTTTCAAACATGTAGAGGCTTGCTACAGCCCTTGCCTGCTCCAGGAGTTTTTCCACTTTGAGACTTGTGCAGGGTGGTAGTTACAGCTGTTATTTGTAGCAGTATACTTCAGTAATATCCATCAGATTTACTAGATTACACAGATTCTTATTTCCTTAAGAGAATACAACTAAAGCATAAAAACAGTAGTTTAAACAAGGCAAAATGAAAGTCCCTTATTTGAGTCAGCCATGTGTCTTTGCATTGACCACAGAAATCCTCCCAAAAAATGTTCTAATTGGATCTAAATCTTAGAGTTACATTACGTTGTTTGAGTGAGGACTGTGGTGCTTGACATAGAGCCACAAATGTGTTTGGGTACACAGCAAAGATGAGGAGCTGTGAGATGTGCTGGTGGAAGAGTGAAGATCTGCAGAACTCCCTTCTCCTGGTCTCAGGGTGTGTGCCACCCTTGCGCCTGCACCACTTGCTGTGTGGCACAGCTTGCAGAGTTACAGCAGACATTGCTAAGAAACCAATGATCTCTTCTTTGCTTTATAGGAACTGTTTTTGGGAAAATACCATGGCCACCAACCTGGCTGTTTAAGTATTGGTGGGAGCTCTGCTGGTGGCCACAGCAGGAGGGCAGGATTTCTGCCACTGTTGGGGCAGTGTGGGCAATAAGCATTCCTAGTTTGCACTTTTTCCTCTCTTCACTGTCTGCCTGAAGAAAAGCAGCTGGTGAATTTGTGCAGTGTCACCAGTGAAATGAACTAATTCACTCCATGTTCCTTGCTGGTTGTGGGAGCAAACATCCTTGTCCCAGAGATGTGATTCTTTGAATACCTAGGATAAATGTGTAGCTATGCATTTCTGAATGGATGACATCTCATTTTCTATTGGTGAAATATATCCTGAACCCTGGACAGAGGAGAATCTCAGCTATATGGGTGTTTGTGTATCATTATGTGGGCAGGGCAGACAGGATATGGCAAGGTGTGGCTAAGGGGGAATTACAGGAGATTAACTGTGCTATGTGAAGTGCATGTTCAGGAGTGGCTCTGCCTCATTATCCTTTTAATGTATGCTGCTAAGCACTGCATTCACAGTGTTGGAAAGATCTAGATGTGTTGGAATCTCATTATGTATGTGGCCTTTGTCAATCAGTATGTGATTATTTGCAGTCATTTGTTCATAAACAAGTAGATTAGGTTGTATGAAAAGTATATTTTGCTGTTTGGTTATGTAGTGAAAAACTGGCTTCTGTTTCTGGTTTTAACAAAAACATCTTTGAAAATATTTATTAACTTGTCATGCTTTATTACTCTAGCAATTTGTGAAGTTATCCACTTGTTGATATGTCTTGGTTTGAAAGATGTCTGCCAAGGAAGGTGCGAACCTCCCTTGGAATATGAACCCCTTTCCCTCCAAATTATTATAACTTTGAAATTACAGGGTTTTCAGGCAAAGATATGGGAAAAAGAATAACAATTCTTTACTAATATAGATAAATATATATGTATAACAAGGTAAACAAACAAACAACAGCAACAACAACCAAAGTACAGAAAATCAGTAACAGCCTTCTCTCGGCCATTGAGCACTTTCCCCTTCGGTGCAGTTCCGGTCACAGCCGCCGGGGGCGCTGGTGGCTCCCGGCCGGGCAGGGCAGGTGCGATGATTCCCCCGGGGCTGCAGGGGGCGCTGTGGCACGAGCTCAGCCATCCCTCCCTGTGGTAATGGCAGGCAGGCTGGCAGGAGAGATAGTACAGGGGCTTCCTTTACAAACTCGCATCAGGAAACCAATCCCCGTGCCCCTCGGGATGGCAAAATGGGCCGTAGCAGTAACCTTGGAGCAGTGGCTGAAATGGCAGAAGCAGGCACACCAGGATGACAAACAAAATGTAGCAGAAACTCCACAGCCCTGGCAGGAGCCATGGGGTGTCCCATTGGGTGGCTGATACTGAGTTAAAGTGTTGTAAAAAAGCCTGAGGCAGCGGTAGAAAACTGGGGCTGCGCAGTGGTAGCTGGGTTTCTGCAAGCAGTGCTGCAAGCAGCTGGGAGAGGTGCCCTCTGGGAAGAGGAGGGGGTTCAGGGGTCCAGGTTTTTCCCCTGAAGCACCTGAGTAGATGGTGTGAGAAAATGACGCTCACTTTTTAAATTTAAAAGGCTTATTAAACCTTAACAAAATACAACAAAAGACCGAATAAAGAGAAAGAGCAGTGCTGGGAGTCTCCATGAGCAGCAGCCACGTGCTTGTCTGCAAAATGGCTGCACCACCTTTTATACTTCTGGTGTTACATCAGCCAACCTTGGCCCCTTCCAAAGCCTGTCAGTCAACTTCTCTTTGCCATCCATTGGTGGAGATCACTTTCTTGCAATTTGTTTGGAGGTCAGGTGTTGCCATGCTACGCCTCCTAGTAACAAGCCAGCCCTCCCCAAATGCCCCAACTACCAAGACCATCCCTTGACCATAATACAAGGGGAGGGAGAAAGAAGACTGTGGGAGGACATATCACAATAACATAACTATACATCTACAAAACTTCTTCTAACATACACATACTATTTCTCTCTTAATTGTGAGAGCCAACCATCTCATGACTCATTTATAACAATGGTGAGGGTCCTTTCCCAGTGAGATTGGGTGTTAATAAGGTCCCAGTTCAAGGGCCGCTCACCCACGGTTATAGATCCGCAGGTAAGATAGAGCTGCTACTTCTCCTAGGACTAAAAAACAATTCTCCCACCTCTGGCCCAAACCTAACTGAAAATATAAAGGTAAGATTATTAAGAAAAACATTCTAATGGTGTAATCTAGTCACATAAGTTCATTCTTATGTTGTATTCTGCACCACCTTCTTACATAAACTTATTGTATCTAACCAGTTCATCCAGGGATCTATTCTGCCCTTCCTCTCATCGCCCCCACTACTGCCTGTGGATACTCATTCTCTCACAGCTCAAAATCATTCATTTCTCCAGTGAACAAAACATAATCCTTAAAAGAAAATCCTAATCCTTTCACGTACAGTCTGCATTTCCTGGATATTCTTTCCTCCTCCTCCTTGTGCTTACTCTCCTCACCACACGTGATTTGCGGAAATCAGGACCTTACAACTGAAATTGTAAAGCAGTATGTTTTATTCCAGCTGGGATGTATAGAGGATGTTGCCACCAAATATGCATACCTGGTCAAGACAAGGTCCAAGTTTAAATACACATGGATCCCACAAACCCACACCTCCCCAGCCACTCATTCCCTGCCTTCTCTTGCTTCGTATTCTAATTAGCTGCCATGCCTTCTGGTGGTCGTGAGTTGGGGTCTTGGGAGGAAGGCTGACATCTTCCTCAGGTGTCTGCTGGTTGACCTTTGCTTCTGGGCAGGTGCAGTGGAGGTTTGGCTCACCCACAGTAAGGAAGAAGCAGTAAAGGGCTGGACTCGTTGGTGGCAGCGAATTCTCCCTACAGTAGCAGCAACTCAACTGTTCCCTTCTGATTCCGAGAGCAAGAGAGAGCGAGGAGCTTGAGCCCAGTACCTGACACCCCAGCCAAAATCTTGTGGTATCTCTGCCCTTCCAAAGAGGAAATCCCTGCCAGGGAAGAGTGGCCAGCTGCACCCTTCCCCCTCCTCCCCTTCCCAGCCACATCTTTTGTCTTTTAAGTACTGGTCTTTATAGTCTCTTAGGCAATAACTGGGACAAAATTCCCTGAGAGAAAGAAAGAAAAAAGAAAGCTCCTAACCTCCAACTTGATGTCAGAAGAAAAGGCACACTCAAGTTTTGAGATGCACGCCTAGCCTATTATATCAAAGAAAACACCAAGGTTATGCCTGGAATGAATAATTTAAATAGAGAAATATGTAATTGGCAGTTCTTCTAGTACTAGTTCTTCTAAAATTTCTTGCCGTTTTAATGGTGGAATTTTTTCACTCAAGAATGTGAAGTACTTGTATATTTCTGTACATAGCAAAACTTGCTGTTTTTACCTCCTCTAAACTCACATTGCACCTGTTTCTATTGCAGTGGCAGAGCTTCTCTTCTGGGTAATTGGAAACACTTTCCACTGGCTTTTCCATGCAGTGCCTAATTAACAGAATGACATTAAAAAATTGTCTCAGAGTTTTCCTGTCCCTGTTAGTTTAGCTTTTTGCCTCCAGCTTGCCTCAGTCTTCAGTCAGCAATATGAGTGATGCAGACAAGCCTCACACCATACTGTTCTCAAATTAAAAAAAAATTAGTTTCAGCCTACACAACTACAACACGTCTAGTTTTTCTGACAACACTAGCTGACAGGAAGCAGAGGAGTTACTGATCATTCATATAAACAATAACAAATTTATTAGTTAATTATAATTCTAAGAAGGTTTATTGCCTCATGGTTTATAACTGTGTCTTCAAGTATTTTCACTCTCAAGTATTTCCTCCTCTCAAAGGAGGACTGTGTAAACCATTTGAAGTGGCCTTTGTCATCTTTCAGGAGACAAATCCCATCAACTGGACAGAGGTAGGGAGTGGGCAGAGAAATTCTGAATGAGATCACCCACCAGCAGCACAAAAACTTCCTCAGGCAGTCACAACTCTGTTTCTGGCGGCTTCCACCTCTTCACTCGAGACAAATATCAGTTCAACTGTTGGGTTAGCCAGATCCTAGCTGAAGGCATAGAAACACTGAAGTGCAATAAAACAAAATTAACATTATGCTCATGACCAGAAGGTACCTTTATATATGACTAAAGTAAAACATCTAATTTTTGTATAGTAAGACCAGAAGAAGAAAGGATTCTGAACTTTTATATTTCTGTTCATTCATGGGATGTACATATGTTTTACTTGTTTGGTGGTTGCAGTAAGGTTTTAATAAGAACAGGTCACAACACAAAAACTTTTTGAGATCTTGAATATCACAGCTCTGCAGATCTACTCCTAAAGCAGTAAAATAATTTCTTATAGGTAAGGATTGAAAACTATATGCTTATGTGTCTCTACAATGGACTAAGGAAACCAAAACAAGTTACGTACACGCTTCAGCAACATGTTGCTCACAGTATGTGAGTCTTCTTCATAGCTGTCTCTAAAGACAGCATTACACATTGTAGTAAACCTTTCTATGTTTAGGAGCTTAAGAAGGAAAATCAGTTTTCCTGCCTGAATGACTAAAGCTAGTTGGACTAAGTTTTCTGTCACTTGTAACTCTACCCAGGCTGAGGTATCAGGGATTAAAAGCAGATGTTCCTGCTTTTTCTGCAGTGCTTTATATAAAAAGAGTTAACCTCAAAAAGTAGTGCTAAAAGACTAGTAAGGTTTAAAAGAGCTCAGAAATTGGAAAAAGGGGAAGCTAAGGTGCCTCTCTGATCATAGTTTGACCTTTCCTGTGCAGAGGGTTCCAGGGAAGGGATTGTGGGGCTGCTCTGTCTGCCTGCCCTGTCCCACTGTGGGTGCTTGAATGAGCTCTTCTGTGTTTCTTTCCTGGTCCAGCCTCTCCCATGCCCAAGTTACTGTTCACCACTCAGATCCTGCCTGAAGACAAAACTAATTTTCTTCTCAGAAGTTTCTCTAATCTTACCCAAACACCTCAGAGATCATAGGTTTCATTTCAAAAATGTCATGAGGGAGAGGGGTGTCATCCTTAATTTGTAGTTGGAAGCTGCAAAAAGCTAGAGAGAGGCTTCAAAACTGTAAGTATCTGTTGGTAGTTGAGCTCCAAATTGTAAAATGCTTGAAACAGTCTCAGTGTGTATGTGAGTGTATGTACCCAAGGAGTCTTTATTAAGTATGTACCTTTGGTTTTGATAGATGGGTACGTTCACACACACAGAACCTGTGAGTGATGCATGAACCTGCTGCATAAGTTTCATGTCTTATTCATGAATTCTTGTATACATCCAGGTTTTGGAACAGATAGACCAGGAAGTTTTTATCTGAATATCTTTGTAGCTAGCGCCACAGAGCTGATTGATCTTTTTTGTTTTGGTGCTTTCGTTCAACCTAAAGAACTTAATTTTGCAGTGGGAGAATCCTGCTAATTAGTGTGTTGTGTGTTGTAGCATCTTAGGAAGGAAGGATGAGGAGAGGAGCAGAAAGGAAGCATCCGTCTTACCATGTGGTCATGAAATTGATCTGCATGTGTAGCATCATATTTTTCACCTAACTGAAAGTAGCTTTAAATTCTCATGCTAAATACATTCTGGTCTTGGAGTAGAACTGAATGTTGCTAGCAGATTTGATGCAGTTAACTGCAGAGGGAGAATCAGTGGTGCGACTCACTAGGTATTTCTAAAAGGTGATGGGGAATATTCTGGCAATACAGTTCAGTAAACCTGTCTGGGAGAGGGGATACTTTTTGAAGTGCTGAACATCCAGGAATATTGGACTTGCCAGTGAGTATGTGTACTAGTTTAAGTTTGAAACTGGGCAGAAACACCAATTATGTAGTGGTTTTACGTTCACTAATTTTAGTTTCCTGGCCAACGCACCAGTTTGTGGGGGTTTGAGTGTCTCTTTCTGCTGTGAGATAGCATTAGGAGAAAACAAAACAGGCCTAAACTTAAAGGGTACAAAGATTTATTAACACACACTAAAAGAAAGAAAATGAAAAAAAACCCCACTAAAATGAAACTTTCAAAACATTCCTTCTCCCCCACTAGCTTCTTTTCTTTTTCACAGACAATGTACAAAGACAAAACTTAGAACTCTAGGTCAGTAGCACTTATAAAACAGTCCCCATTAGTCCTTTTAGAGGGAGGAAGTCTCTCCTGATTTGTTGTGATAACTTCTGCATACACCTTATGCCCTTTTGTGACCTACTTTTGACCACTTGAGCTAAAATGTTTGGTGGACTGAGATAAACATTGTCATGCTTATGTGGCTTCCTCTGCCATATCAGAGTGCTTGCCATCAGACTGGTTACTCCTTACCCTTCTAACCTGCTTCTCCCCTGCCTTTCTGTATCTCTTAGAGTGCTGCCCCTCTCTGGCTCTTCTTACGGAGCCACTTGATCCAGATTTTCCAGCCTTGCTCTATTCTTTGGCTCACCAGATGCTACTGTATTGTCTATCATCATTGCACTCAAGTCTCCCAGGCAATGTTTCTTCACCTCTCCTTTCCTTCTGAGTAATCCTCTTCTTGCCCTGACATCTGCCTTTTCTTCTCAGCACGTGTTCTTCTTCATGTCAGCATCTGCTATCCAAGCCAGTTTTGTTTGTGTCTACTTCCCAGCTCTTCATCAGCTTTGCCATGCATCTATTGTCATCTTATTTCACACCTCACTTGGTCCTACCTGAGCAAGCAGATAAGGACTCTGTGATCCTTCCTGGAAGTGATGAGATCAGTCTATTCCAGCATGATGGCAAAGGAGCCCTGTTCTAGTTTCAGCAGGGGCAGAATTAGGTAGCACAGTGATGTGTTTAGGATTTAGGGTGAGAATAATGTTGGTAACACACTGATGGTTTAGTTGTTGCTCAGCAGTATGTGCAGTTGATCAAGAAGTTTTCTGCTTCTCTCCTCACCAGTGAGGAGCTGGGCAGAAACAAAGGCAGCTGACCCCAGTGACCAAAGGGATATTCCATGCCATATCATGGCATACTCAATATATAAACCAGGGGGAAAGCTGGCCATGGACTCTGCTCCAGAGCTGTCTGGGCATTGGTCAGTGGGTGGTCAGTGCAAGCTTCTTTTGCAGTACAATATACTAGTATTATACTACAAAATACTACTNTTTAATACAGACATCGAGCCAGAGTTTATTCATAACAGTAGTAGTAGTAGGAAAAGTAGTAGTAATAGTAGTAGTAGTAGTAGTATTTCTCCTCACTTCCATTTCTATCCTGTTAGGCTATCTTTATCTCTGTCTTACTTTTCTTTCCCCCGCCCGAGTTCTCTCCCGCATTCCACTGGGAGGGGGACAGTGCAGGGAATGAGTGAGCAAGCAGCCATGTTGGAGTTTAGCTGCCTGCCAACAACAAGAATTTAAGACAAAGGAAAAATATCCTTCTGTCATAGCAAAAAAGTGCTCTGGGTTCTGAGTGTTAAGGTGTTCGTGTGCTTGTCAGCTCTTCATCAAATGTAAAGAAAGCGATAACGACCTCAAATTAGTTTCTATTTTATTTTTCAACAAACGACAGTAAGATTTAGTTTATTAAAGTGTTGTTTGTGATTTCGCTTTATTTGTGTTGGAGGAAGATTCTGATGCCCTGTTTGTTAGATGACCTGACTGCTGAGAGATACTCTACTTAAAGCTTAGCTAAGATGATGTTGTATTGTATAACAAACATGCTTATTCATTTCGTCTTTGGTGGCTTCTGATGAATGTTTTAAATGGTCTTTAATTTTCCCTTTCCAGTGAAAAATGTGATTCCATGTTTCCTTATAGTAGCATTTAATTATTTTTTAAAACAAACCCCTAACAAAGACTTCACCTTAAGATACTTTTTCTTCTCCATGATTTATATCACATTTGTGGCTTTTAACATTGGTTGAAGATTTCCTTAGTCTTTATTTCAAGTCCATTATCTTGTAGGCAGGATGGAAGAGCACTGTTGGTCTCTTTCATAAGTGCTGGCGTTGTGATTCTTCTTGAGCATTAAGTCCAACATTAATACGGAACAAATCAGGGAAACTTGGAATAATAATGCTTTGAGCTCTGAAATCCAAAGGAGGAAAAAACCCCACAGTGATGGGGACTTTGGAAAGGAGGATGTTGGTTATGAGTCATAGTGTTGAAACTGCATTGGAAATGCATTGGAACAGTGGATTGGGCCTGTGACATGTCATTCCTTGTCTGAGCCTGCACTGTCCTCTGTCCCACGTACACATCCTGAACAAGGCAGTGTTCTCACTGAACTGTTGCTTTGTGCAGAAGCAGATGGATGAGTTCCTTGGGAACACTGAGCACGGTTCGTTGTTTTTATCACTGTGTATGTTAGTGCTTCTAGAGTCCCCTTGGATCTGGGAATAGCTGAATCACTTCTCACTGCGTGAAACACAATTTCACACTTCCAGGGTATCTGCAGCTGCTGGACACACACTGTTATTGTGCACTTGAGTTGTGTGTGTCGGTGTTACGGTTTTTGTGGTTTTCAACAGTATTTTATATTAATATACCTGTGTAATTTAGAGGTGACATTAAGCTTGATCACTTTGAATTTCTTAAGTGGTTTCTAGATCTTGTATTTTTTTAATGACACAATACTTTCACCAAAACATCAGAATTACTTTTCAGGAAATATGTGCTTTTAAGGAGTACAGTAGAAGAGTTAATTTGTTAACCGTAGCAAAACCATTTAAATATATATAATTTAAAATGTGAATATAATAAAATATAAAAATAATATTTAAAAATCAATATGCGTAATATAACCAGCAGTATATATAGTAGATTTTTGGTTGTCAGAGTGCTGGTATGTGTTGGGGTTTAGGATTCTTTCTTCTGTTTCTTTCTCTCAGGGAATTTCCTCCCATATGTGTTGCTAGGAGACAACAACGACCAGGTACTTAGAAGAGACAAAAGAAGGGGAAGAGTGCAGCTGGCTACTCTCTCTTTTTACCTGTGGGTTTCTCTGGGAAGGGCAGAGATTTCACGAGATTGGGTTGGGTGCAACACCTAGCTCTCATGTGCTCTTGGCATTCGGGGGCTAGAGAGGCTGCAATCGCTGTGGGGGGAATTTGTCACCACTGCAGGGTTCCATGTCCTGCTGCCTTTCTTCTACCCTGAGTGGAGCTGTGAAAAACACGATTCGTTCTCTTGGTAAAATTTAAAAGTTTAATAATAATAATAATAAGGCAATTATTAGGAGACAGAAAAAAGTATTTACTCGGCTGCTGGGCCTGGCATACCACCAAAAGGCNCCTGGCATACCACCAAAAGGCACCAGCATTGACAAAAGACTCTAAAAATATACATATGATGAATATTCATTATTCTTATGCATGATTCAAACTTTTCTTTTGAGGTTTTGGATGTTTCTGCTTAATTTCAATTTCTCCCCCACTCCAACCTTTTATCCCATAACTTAATCCCTTGACACCAGGAGTCTCAATTTCCCGATAACAGAGGCAATAAATCCTTCTTTTGGTGTCGCTCGATGCCATCTCCATTCATATAGGGTAGTGTAAAGAATTTCGTGATTATCTTCTTCCACTTCTCGAGCTAGTCGCAAGAAGTATCTTACATCACATAGTTTCTATTTTAATATTTCGCTATAGCCTAAAACTGTATTTCCCACACTACTATATTAATACAGCATTATTAATATTTGCAAAAAGCCAACTTTGTAACACGTATTTATAAGAGCTCTGCTCGTAAGAGCAGCTGTTGTACTGGGACCTTATTAACACCCCACCTCACCAAACAGGGGACCCTTCACCATCTGCTCCAGTGCCTCAGGGGAAACCTTGGGATCCCCAAGCCCCTTCTCTCTCCCCCCCCCGCCCCTTCCTCAAGGGAGCCTCTGTCTGCTGTGTTTGGGAGCTGGGCTGCCACTGCAGCAAACCCCGTTTCTTCAGCACTGCTCGGGTTTTTCTGCTCCACTGTAGGCCCCGCACCCCCTGCCTGCCAGGACGTCTCTGTGGTTCCAGCTACAGCTGCGGAGTTTCTGATATATCTCATCTATCACTTTGTGATTTTGCTTATTCCTGCCATTCCGGCTTGCTGCATGCGAGAGTCCTGCTGGGACACTGGGATCGGCTGCCCCAGGGGTTTGTAAAGCAGGTCTGTTTTCCTATCCCTTCCCATCTCGGCCAAGCCGCCATTAACCGCATGATAGCCAAGCTCGCACCGCAGCACCCCCTGCAGCCGCGGGGGAATCATCGCACCTGCCCTGCCCGCCGGGAGCCACCAGCGCCCCTGCTGGCTCTGACTGGGACTGCACCGAAGGGGAAAGTGCTTAAAGAGCGGGGAGAGACTGTTTACTGTTTATAAATGTGCTCTTTCATCCTCATCTTTAGTGGCTAGCCTGGGTTTTGGGGAAGGTTTGTGTCAGAGAGCTTGTCTGTAACCTTGGCTTTCAGTAAGGGTAGGAAAGAGCTTGGTTAATTTTCAGTCAAGGATTTCTCATTTATGGCACATTGTCCTTCAGGCAAAGATAAAGCTGGTACTTGGGATGTGACAGTGCAGTGCCTCAATGTTTATCTGCTCTCAAAGGATAAATTGTCCATACTCTCAAGGTGAGGCATGGCAGCATTACAGGGCTGTGTTCCAAGTACTCCAAGTTGCTTAATTCTAGCACGTTCATTCATCAGACTTCGTCACTGACAAAATCAGGATGAAGAAGAGGAATGGCTTCACACTGGCCAGATGCGGACTCAGCAGTGTACCCGTGAAATGACAAGCTGGGATTCAAGGGCTGCAGGGCTGTGATGGGATGATGCCAGCTGCCCTCCCACTGGATGGATTGTGGTGCTCAGTGTGTGCCTGGGGAAAGAATTCTTCATGCTTGTGTAAACATCCAAAATGTCTGCAAGTTGAACATCCAAAATCTTTGCAAGTTGAACTGGCATTTGAAGGTCAAACATCCTTCAACACTTCCAGTCTCCCTTACTCACCAGCACAGGCATCTTTGTCATGCAATCAGAAGTTCTCTTTAGGTTCCTTTCTCTTTTACATGAAAGCTTACACTTATGCTTTATGCTAAGAATGACTATATAGCAGGAGGCATTTTGTGTTGAAATGTGGGGACTTAGTTTCTCACAAAAAACTTCTGCAATGGAAAATGTAAGTTGAGAATGGTTATGCACAATCTATATTTTTAATACTCTTGTCATGAGATGAGTAAGAACTAAGACCTTTCTCATGCAGGTGTATTTGGTGTTGTGTTTTTGGTTTTTTTTTACAGAATTCCATCCATTCCAAATTCCATCATACATTCATACATTTCATACAATGTATGACAGTCATACATTCAGTAACATTTTTTTGGCTGTGACTTCTTCAGGGTTGTTTTTGTTTGGGTTTTTTTGATTGTTTGGACTTTTTAAGTTTATTTCACTTGAAGCTCTTTAAAGTAGGCCATGTGGTTTGTCAACAGCACTGAAAACTGAGAGCCGAGTAGCCTACAGCTATCATCCCTCTATCCAGGTCTTCTGCCAAAACAAGTGGAACAGTAGTGTGTGTTTTTTAAGGAACCATTTTAACTGTGTGTGAGGTTTTTGTGCTTGGAAGCCTGTGTGAAGGTCAGGCAGGGGGTAAGTGGTTGGGATGGGAGTGGATGTTCTGAGGAGCCATGAGCTTGGCCCCAGGAAGCTGGGGAACTGTTGATGGGTAGATTTTCTGTCCCCTCCAGAGCGAGCTCTTATTTCCCTCCTACCACCATCATCTGCCTGCCAGTCTTTGCCTGTTAGCACAGGCAGTGTTACAAGTTTCTGTAGGTTACTCATCCCTATTGTTACAGGAAGCTAAAGAAAGAACAGTGGTGGTACCCAGGGGTGGGATTGCATTCACTTACCAAAGCAAGCATTTGATGAGAGGGTGTTTTTGTTTAATCCTGTGCTTGCATTTATTTATTTATTCTCCATGAGAAGACTTGCACTGGTTTATTTGAAAGGGACTGTACTCTGCTCTTCTCCACTTCTGCCATCATTGGGCTAAAAGTGAGGAAAAATGCCAGTGTAGGGGAGTCACAAAGTGATGGAAAGGAAAAATCTGGTTCTGCAGAGCAGTTGTACATAGCCAGTTTGGCTTTAAACTTCCTAGATTTCATCTGTTTATACACAGATCATACCAGCCCTGGAATCCCAGCTTGTCATTTCATGGGAATACTTCTGAGTCTGGGACTGGACAATTGATACTCACAGCCTTGTTAACAAAATAAACCCAATAGCTTTAAAACTTTGTTAGCTTGAAGGATTGCTGTTTTACTGATTGCAGTATAGTCTTTCCTGATGAGCAATTGCATCAATATTAATGCATGTATAAGCAATTCTGCATTTTTTGTATTTAAACTTTATTCTGATGTTTTGAAGTTTCTTACTGACCTTCAGGTTGAGAAGTAATATTGGAATGTTTCAGTATGTTCAGAGTCACATGGAAACTTTTTTAATGATCACTAAGGGAACTTAAAGGGGAATTTGTTCCAGTTAAATATGTGAAACTGACGCTAATAAAAAGTCCTTGAGTTTTAGTAGAACATATGAGTGTGCTTCAAAAAAGAAAAACTACTTTAGTAGTAATCTTTCTTCTTAACCTTCTCACTTTCTGTTGGTGTTTTCTGGTGAGTTTGTACCTAAAAAACACAGAATTAATAGGTAAGAGTTGTATTTAAGAGTTGTTAGTTCTGTAGCCAAGCTGATGTAGTTAACCCAGTCATTAAAAATGCCTCCTAATTGTTCAGTTTAAAATACTGAAAGACAGCAAAAAACTGTATTAGGGATAATGAATGAGGATCGTGATTATTGGAAGTTGTTTACTTTATGCATTACGGCATTTGATCTTTAACTCCCAGTGGCTTTGTTAGTGAGTTCTTGATGTTTAAAATATTTAAATTACCCTGTTTTCTATTAGGTCATTGCAACTAGGTCAACAGAAAATTGAATCTTAACTACTTGATATCGAAGTTAATTTTGGTAACATAAAATAATGTTAGCTGTTTAGTAATATTGGCTTTCACTTCATTTTCTAGAGGGTACTCAGGTGAATACATAAGGAGTATCTTCTTAGGAAGTCTGAGCCTTCATGCTTTGAAGGAGGCTGGTTTTTATTTTAGTTTTAGCTGTTCCTAATTGAGTTGGTCTTACATGTGAGGCGTTTTTTTCCCTTTTTATTATAGTTTAACCTAGGACACGATTTCTGAATATCTGTTGTTTTGTCATTATCTTTCGCATGTGAATGCTCTTAATCTGTTAGAAGATTACTAACTATTTATGATGAGCTCCTGTGACTACAGTTGTCTGGATCCACCCAATAGAGATTTTATGTGTTGCTTAACACATAAAGCACCCTGCCCTATATTCATAGAACATCCTGAGTTGGAAGGCGCCCATCAGGATCACTGAGACCAATTCCTGGCCCTGCACAAAACAGCCCCAACAATCCCACCATGTGCCCAAGAGTATTGTCTAAACACTTGAGCTCTGTCAGCCTTGGTGCTGTGACAACTGCCCTGGGGAGCCTATTCTAGTACCCAGTCCTCCTCTGGGTGAAAAACCTTTTCCCAGTATCTAGCCTAAACCTCCCCTAACACAGCTTCCTATGACTGAAAAGGAAGCTTTTGAAATTTATTTCACATTTATTGAAAATGCAAGCTCCCAAGCTCATCAGTGATCCATGAAATATTTGGCTGCTCAGTGGTTTTTTTTTTTTTTCCTTGTTCTCTTGCGTTTTATAATCTGAAATACAGCATTGATTTTGAATATAGAAAACATAGCATGTGTAAATTACAATGAATGTTGTATTGTTAGGGTAGAAAACTGAAGTAATAAATCTTTCATGTTTCTTTTCCTTCTAAATCTTCATGGTTTGGATTTTGGCAAAAAAAAAAAAAGGTCAAACTTCATTCTAGTTACAGTGTAAACTTCCCCTCCACATGACCTTGTGCTCCATTCTGTAAATAAGAAACACTTTGTATGTTACTTTTTTCTCAGTTAGTCTGGGAAACAAGCATTTTAGAGTAAATATCTAATTGAATCTTAATCTAATGTTTTTCTCTGGCCTATCCAGAACCTTTTTACTACTTCATTTGTTCTCCTTTTTTAAATAACAATGATACCCCAAGTTAATTTGACATGTCATAAAGGAGTAATACTGAATTCTCATGCACCTTCTTTTTTGTGAAATTCTCTGAAATGATAGGTAGCTGTAGCATTTTATGTCAATTTTTCACAAATGTAACTGCCCTCAAAAGGTCTCTTACGTCAAACTGTTTCAAGATTACCTTTTATATTCTAATAAGAATGGAAGGTGTAATTTCAAGTTAAGCTTATGCCATTTTATTATGTATAAGCTATTGCTTGTGTACAGTTATTGTTATCTGGTCTGTTAAAACAGAGCTAGTTTATGGCAGGTTTTTGCATGTCATCAGAGCTGCAGCTCTGAAGTAATATGTTCTCTAACATGGCCTGCACTGTATTGTGGCCAGCTGCTTTAGTTGACGATGTTGGAGAACTGGGAGGATGCCTTTCAGATCCTCCCAAGTGCTTTGAGGTATCACCTCTTCCTGTTAGTCCCTCTCGTTTCTTCCAGCAATATGGCTTGTAAGGAAGGTGTCTGTGATACTGCTCGTTGGCCAAAAATCCTTTTGTTGTCAACTGCATGTCGCAAGAGAAAATCTGTACAGTGTCTTCATGATGTTTTGGCCTGTGTGTCACACTAAGAAGCGTGGAATGCCCAAAAATTCCTCTTAGAAATTGGATCTTGGTAGATGATACCCTATTGTGGTACTGATGGCTAGAACTACCCTTTTTTTCCATCTGTCTCTCTGCCATAAGAATTTCCTTATTCTCTCAAGATTTCTGTTTATCACATGACTGACAACTGTAGCTGAGGATGAAATGGGATAAAATAGCACCTTTGGGGAAAACTTGATGAAGAACTCATTGATGTGGCCTTTCATTTGGCAAAACAGGGGTGTTTTAAAGTACTGCTAGAAGGAAAGTTTGTTTTGCTGAACTGGAGCATCAGCTTTGACTCTCTTGTCTGACATGGCAGGTTCAGATTTCTCTCTGAGCAAGAAGGGCTATGCTGCAATAAAGTACCTGAATACCTGTTTTGGCAGCTGTGGTCTGAAGCTTTGGTTAGGCAGTAAAAAGACTTTTTAACCATTACAGTCCAAACAAACTTCTTATTTGAATAATTAAATTCTATGTACACAATCACAGACTGGTTGGGGTTAAAAGGGGCTACAGTGGATACTCCCTGCTCAGGCATGATGATGCCAGAGCACATTGTACAGGGTTGTATCCAGATGGCTCTGGAATATCTCCAGTGAGGGAGACTCCATACCCTGTCTGGGTGATCTGTTCTAGTGCCTGCTCACTGCACAGGAAGGCTCTTCCTCATGTTCAGGTGGAAATTCCTCTGCATCCGTTTCTTCCTATTGCCTCTTGTCCCATTGCTGGGCAACACTAAGCAGAGCCTGGTCCGTGCTCTGACCCCCCCCTGCAGGCACTGACAGACACTGATGTGTGACAGCTGCAGCAGGTCTGTAAGCTGCACAAGATAAATTGGCCATGACACCAACTCGACCAGCCTGGTTCATTAGACAATAGAAGTAAACAAGTCCCTGGGTATGATAATGATGGGTTGCATCCAAACTCAAACAGGGGACCCCAGCCAATCCCAATCAGGTGTGTAAGTGTGGGGCATTTGAAGCCCCTATAAAAGGGGGCTCCCATCAATAAACTTCGACTGTTGTTGCATGAACTTCGGTGGGTTCTGTCATGTGCCTGTCTCCAACAACTGCGGCATTGATACAGTCCCTTGTCTGTCATCTCCTCATGAGGTTGAACAGTCCCAGCTCCCTCAGTCTTTCCTAATAAGGAGATGCTCCAGTCCCTTCATAATCTTTATCACCTTTAATAGGTGGAGTTTTTCATGGTAGCAATTTGGCTTCAAAAGCAATCAAGGCTTCTTGCTGTCCTGTTGGATCAGTGTTGGCCTGAGTATGAGTTTGTTGGCAAGGTGTCTCCTCTGCATGACTCTTGAAAGGATCATTGAGAGAGAAGTTCAGCTTCCTGGGCAGTTAGGGCAGAGGCACTTGGGGGAAGAGGCGGCATCACCAATAGATGTTGCAGTGGAGCACATTTTGTATCTGTTCTTCATTTTTAGTTATTAACCGCTAGAGGCTTATCTGCAATGCTGCCTTGCTGCTGATGTCAGACAAACTGCACAGCGTAACGTTTGTCAGCTCTTTTGAAAGTTTTTGCTCATGATTTGCTAACCTGTTATTTAAAGCTCTCTGCTTCCCTGTGTTGTGTGTAACTCTGTCCAAATGGAATTTGGGTTCTCCTGAGGGATGCCCACTTCAGCTAATTTAATGTTTTCTCTGTGGGAACTCATCAGATACATTTCAGCTTATACACACATAGTTAAACATGTATATATAAAAATACACATTGCACTGACTTTCTTTAATATCATTCTCATGTTGTCTTACATGTTTGGGATAGATGCCTTGCCATTACTTTTTTTTTCAGTTATGGTTCAACTAGACACTTTTGACTAGGGGCAGAAATATGCAAAGGATTTCATTATAAAAATAAGCTTTTATAGACCTTGTAGATATATTACAAAATCTTCTACTGCAGTGGATAATCTTAATTTATTCCATTTTATTTGGTCATACTTACTTATTGTAGGCCTACAATATGATATATTTAGTGTTCTTGTAGGGCTTTATGTATTCCTTACTGTTGCAATCCATTTACTCTCTCAATTATTTTTTATCTGTTGATGTGATACAAGATACTTGAATTAAAAAAAAAAAATTATTCTGATACCGGGGTTTAGACTAAGGCACCGTGCAGTGTTTCTGAGCATAAAGTCCATGCAAATAGTAAATATTATTATATGTCACTCAATATTTGCATGGAACATATTATTTACATTATTCCTTAAGGGCAGGATTCAGTTCTCAACAGAACGTGGTCTTACATGTTAATTCTGACTTGGCTTCTGTCCATAATGACTCATTTACAATGAAGAGAAAAAAATGAAACAGGTTGGAATTAATCACTTTATAAAATACAAACATCATCTACCAGCTCTCAGTAGCTACTGTTTCGTTCACTGAGTTAATTCTTACCATGAGAACTGTAGAGGAGCAGTTTTGTTATAAAGATGGTGAGGGTTTTTGTAAGTAGTAATATTTATATAAAATATTTATGTGGCATTGCACATTCACAGAAATTGTTGACTTTCACTGAATACAGAAAGTATGTTACACTGACTTCTGTGTTATTGGGTGTGCTCATGAGAGGGTTAGTGACAATACAGAGCTTTTGTTTCTTAGTTATTCGGAGCAATTCAGCTCTATCATTAGTAACAGTTATAACTTTCACATCCCACCCTTGAAGATAGGAGAATTAGAGTCCTGCTGAACAGAATCCTGTCTCCTTTCCTCTCTTGGTGTGCTTAATGATAGAATCCAGAAATTGTATTTACATTGTGCTTCTTTTAGAAACGATTTTTTAATATCTGGAGTGGATCCAAAAAATTTGCATACCTGGTGAATCAGGTAATTTCTCTAATCTAATGTACTGTCTTCCTCATTAGGCAGCCCGTCTTCTTCTCATAGAGTATGCTAAACAAAACCAGTGTTGAAAAGAAGCTCTGAGGTGTGGTATTTTTACTTCCTTCCAGGCAGAGTATGATCATGAGTACACTACAGCCAGGAGCCATTACCCACAGAGCTCCACAGCACAGTTTTTCACCCAACTGGGACTGCATCCATGGAAACCATAACATTCCAACTTGGATACAAAGGTGTTGCAGGAGGGAGATGGTGTTGCATACCTTGCTAAAGTTAAGCTGGATGGTATCTACTGCTCTGTTCTTAAATCACCAATTTTGCTATTTCATCCTAGAAGGCAAGTTAGGTTGATCAAGCACAATTTACCATTGTTAGATCTTTCCTTGGCTATTGCTAATCATCATTATCTCCATGTGCCCAGAAATGGTTTTCAGCAGGACTTGGTTAATGACTTTCCCAGAAACTGAAATAAGGCAGACTGGCCTGTAATTCTGCAAAGCATCTTTCTTGCAATGTTGTTGCAGCTTCTGCATTTTCCAGACATCAGGAAAAACTCCCTCAGACTCTGTATTTTAGAATATGTAAATCAGGCAGATTTTGCTTTAAACCTTGTATTTTCATCTAGTTTATAGATCAGAGAGCTTAAGTCTTCTAACCATGAAGGTGTGTTTTGGAAAACCATTGTATGGTAGCCATAGACAAGTTTCAAGTTCTCTATTGCTCTAATACTTAAAACCTGGCTTACTAACCATTCAGAACTGTCCCTAACATGAAGAAATGCCAGTGTTTATCAGTTGTTAGTTGCTAATAATTAGTATTTTATTTCTAAAAAGTGTTGCTGGCTGAATGCTGATTGTGACACCGCATTCAGTCTGGATGGCTACTGCTTTTACCTTCCGTGAGTTACATGCACAGACAGACTCTTCTCTCTCTCCCAAGCTGTCCCATCCCAGCTGCCCCGTGGCTGAGCTGCCAGACCACAGTGCCATCCTTCCTATGAGATGGATAAAGGCTTTGCTGTGTCTAGAACAAAGTTAAGTTTTGTCAGGCAATTGTTAATTTGATAGCTTGTAAACTTTGCAAAGCCTCAAAGCAGTTTCTTGTTTTCCCATGTCACTGGTAATATGGCATAGTCCTCCTGTGACTAGTAACAATTTCAGTGAAAGTTTGGTCAGGACTCTGCAGTGTTACATGAAGTGATTGCTTAGGATGTTAATAATCAACAGAGTATTTCTGCAAAGTTGAGCTTCAGCTGCTGCTTATGGAGTTATTTATTTCAAATGCTGTTTATAGGGTTATTTGTTCACTCATGATAGCTTTTGCACAAGGTAGTATTGCAGAAACATTTACTGCCTGAACTGGATTTTGTACTAATTTCTGTTCTTTGTCAGAAGAGAGAGAAGGAGAGGAACAACTGGATTAAATTACTACTGAAGCAGAAGGAATCCAAATTTTTATTTAAAAATGAGCCATATGAAGGTGTTTGGGAAGGGGAAGCAGGGGAACAAAATTGAAATCTTGCTGAAGTAAACATGTCCTTGTTTAAAATGTGTTATATTCCTCATGGAATTGTTAGCATTTGAAATGGTTTTTGATGACCAAACCTTAAATGTCTGAAGTATTTTCATTCTTTCCACCTATTTATGGTCATTACTCCCTCTAGACATCAATGACTAGCAGGCCCTTCTCTAGCCTTACTCCTAATACCAGACACTCTACTCCAATTACCAAGAGTTGCCCATGAGAAACATCTCATCTTATAATAATGCAAGGCACAGCAGGATTACTGGTCCCAGTTGTACTGAATTATTCCTAAGCATTTTATCTTTATGCCATCTTTCAGTTTGATTGGTGTCTTTAGCAAGTCACTGGTATGAATACGTAGGGTATTAAAAATTCATTAATTCAAATTGCTTCTCACTGGATGTTGTTGCCATTTCAGAGCCCATTTTCCAAGTACATCTTACATAGTGAGGTGCATTAAGTATCCCTTCAGCCAGAGAGATGGCACAAAATTTTAAACTGGTTGGAGATTTGTATTTGCAGGTCTTGCTGCAAAACATGTCTTCTGCCTGCTGTGAGAGGGGAAGCAGGAACACTGACAGCTGATGTGCAACTCTTTGTGCAGCTTGGCAGTAACAGAATGTGATGTCAATAGCTGAAACATTAAAATCTGTGCATTTGGTAGCGTTTGTGAAGCCTAATATGTTTTGAAATTTAGACACAATTTCAGCTTGTGAAAACCTGAAGGCAGCTGGGTGGAAAAACATTCACAAATACAAGCTTCCTGAAGGTTTGTAATGTATCTGCTCTTAAGAAATACCAAGTTTTATTTGGTGTTTATATTTAAATATAAGGTAGGGCACTAAAATGGGTCCTGCAGTATCAGTCATCTTTGTCAAATCATGGTATACAGTTTTGTTAATTTCTGTAAATGTTCTTAGAAATGTTTTTATTTTTTAAAAGCTGATGTCATTGTTCAGTCTTGACATTTGTGGAAACCAACTTCATTAAAAACTCACTGAGTACAGGGAAGAGTGCCTTGAATAACCCAATTTGTTTCCTACTGTAGAGTTAGCATGTGCGAGTAGGCTCTTGTGTTTCCCCCTAACTTGAGTCATGCCATGCTCTGCTATTTGTTGTCCTACCTCACAAAGCTGCACAGGAGCTCATCAGTTATGAAAAAGTGTGTAATTGGAAGAAAACCTAAGTACATGAGTACAGGGAACAAAGGGAATCTCAGTACTCGGAAGACTGTAACATAGGAGGCAATTAATATTTTGACATGCAAAATAAATCAGAAAAAAAATCAAAGTGTATTTTATATTAAAGAAGAGCCTGAAAGTGATGAAGAGAATGTGTTTCTGCAAAATAATTCACAGCACCTGAGGTTTTTTCTTAGTATCCATGATTTTTTTAATTAACAGTATCTCAGCACTAGGCTGATGATGCTGGCATAAAGACTTTCAGTGGTGTACAGATGTAATTTTTCTGTCCTGAGGATGAAGTAGGTCCGTTCTTGAGGTAACAGCTGGTCCTTAACTAAGAAAACATGCAGCACTCATATGTATGACATTCCTGTTTTCTCCTCTTGAACCTTCCTGGGTTAGTGGGTCCAGGTAGTGCTTTCGACCTCTGGTGCAGGGCTACTTGGGAAATAGGCCTCTTTAGAAGAAAACCTGTCTTTCAGCCAGTTCCCCAAATACCTTGTGTCCATATTGGTATACTTTGTTTTACCTGGCTGACTCAGCAGTTACTGACTTTGAGGTCCTGGGACATGCTCAGTGATGGCTTTTGTTAGTTAAGTGCTATGAAAAGAAGTAGATGTGGAGAACAAAAGGTGTTTGGTAGATTTATACACTGAGTGATGGAGAATTGCTCTGTATTAAAGCATTGTCATAAAAAGAAGGATAAGACTAGAATAGTCTTACCTTGCTAAAAGGAGCATGCCCAAATATCTGGAGTCTTCTGCACCATTCTGGATATAGGAAGTCCTAAATATGTGATGCGTGGTTCAGAAATCTTTAGATTCTTTTCCCTCTTGGTTCCTATTTCTTGCAGTCTTGCACCTTACATGTCACCCTAAGTACTTAACAGGGATATGTGCACTTCGTTGGGGAGAAAAAGAATTTTTTTTTTTTGGAGGAGAAATATTTATGAACTTCTCAGGTTTTGTTTTTCATGACAATTTCCAGGGACACGGAGGTCAGGATACTCTTACGTCTTGTCCCTTGCACTTCCTTTCCAGGCTGAGGTGGTCAGTGCTTTAAGGAACATTTCTGTGTTTCTTTCACTGCCCCTTGCTGAACACAGCTGTACAGAGACAGGCTGTTTTGTGAACAGAATGGCAGTGGCATGTAGTGGCAGGGATGGAACTGCATCTCTTAGGTAGTACTGTGTAAGCAGCCTCTGAGGGCACATGGTTTGTTTTGAATAAAGGTGCTGTTATCTTTGAAGGTACCACTGTCTTATATTCCTCATGGATTTCTTTTCCTACTGAGTTGTGGTCAGAATTCTGCCCAGGGTTCTTGACAAAATCTTAGTAAATCTTGACAAAATGGTCTCCTTAAGCCTTTCGTATTTCACATCTGTTCCTTAGAGGTACTATTCTTTTTTCAGGCTTATTTTACTGTGAATTTTACTGACTTTTCTGTGGGTCAAATAATTTCCAGTAGTTTTTTTGTTATTCTGCCCTCCCATTTGAGGAGCCCTGTAATTTCCTCTTTGAATGCAAAATCAAGCAGTCTTTTGTAACTTACCTTGGCTTTCAACACCTTCCAACTTCTTATGGCTGGCTCATTTTATAGCACTGCAGTAGACCTGTTTTAGCCAGGCACGCAGCTGTCCGTTTAGGGTGGGTCCTGGAATCTCAAGAAAACAACCTCCCTGCTTGAAAAAACACCTAAGCTTTCCACCAATTACTCTGCAGCAAGCACCCACACATGGCATCCTTCACTTTATGAGCTTTTTTACCATTGTAAGCAGCTCTGCTTCAGTCACCAATGTGTTCAGCAGCCCTCCAGAGCAGCTGAGCATGTTTTCTTACAGGTTTGTGAGACAGAATTACTGCCATGATAGAGTGGAAAGGAAAAAGTGGATCTAAAGAATCTGCTGGGGCTGTAGAAAAGAGAGGGGAAAAAGCATTAAGCAATTAAGTACAGTGTGGGAGGAGAAGAAAAGGTTTTTACTTGGGCAGAATCATGTAAGAGCTCTGTGACTGAGGCAGGATGGAGTCAGGCTATCCAGACTTCATTATTCCTGCTGTTTTCTAACTCAAGTATTCCAATAAATTAGGCAGGATTATGTAATTGTGAGAGAAGGGTTTGTGTTTGCAACAAATACTCCCTCATTTGTGGGAGAAGCATTGCAGATATAACCTGTGTGCCAAGGGATTGGAAGGGCGAGCAGCTCAGTCCAGAAATCTGTCATCTAACCAAGGTAAATTTTGCACCCTGCTTTTGGGCCTGTTTGTTGGTAAATGATGTTTGAGAGGCAAACTCTTGATTTCTGGTGCAGGCAAGCAACTTTGCTAGTGTGAGTGGTGGGTACCTAGGGGAAGAAAACTGAAGGGAAAATCCCTCAGGGAGCCTTTTTTGAGGTGGCCTTTGCTGCTGGTCACACTGATAACTTCTGGGATGGTGTTTTTTGACTTTGTAGGCCTTTTAGGAAGGTGGAACAGGAACAGGAATCCATGTGGCATGGCACTAGGGTAATGGGCTTTAGCACATTTGCTTTCATATTGCATTACTGAGCAAGGGAGGGACAGAAAAGGCATCATACTGAACTCACAGCAAAATTTTTCCTCAAAGATTGGGGAGACAAGTAAAAAGCATGAGAGAAGTAAATGAACTTAAAGTTGCAATGAACTGTTGAGGTGCTGTGGACTTTTGAAGTATGTTTATTTGCTTTGTTTATAAAGATGCCAGTGTGGAGTGATGTGCATTTGAATCTTCTTGCATGTAAACACACATATCTCTTAGTAGCATAATGCATCAAATCTGATATGGTGTTCTATCTGGAAGTAAGACAATTACATCAGAAAATTCAGTCAGGTGACAAAATAGCAAAGTGAGCTTGAGGTTCCATTTATGTCTCTGATGGAAGAACTACAGAGGGAGGAGGAAGGTGGTTTGAGAAATAACCTTCTTAAATGCATGGTACCCTATGAAAATGAAGACATAGTAAGCACCACAAATAAATTATATGTGTATTTCTTCATATATAGTTAATTGTTTTAGTCCAGACAAATGTACTTTGATGGATTGTACCTAAAGGAGTTTAGCTCTTTGACTCTAGAGTTCTGTGTGAGGTATTTGGACTTGCCAAAAATCACAGTAGATCACGTGATGTATCAAGGCTGGAGCTCCTTGTAGTGCACATGTGGATATTTAGATATTGATGAGTCCATTCCAGAAGGGTTCCCTTTACCTGGATCTCATGTCCCAAGCATATTGCATGTTGTGTGTCATCACAGTGTTTGTGGAAAATACCTTAATTGCCGTGATTTCATAGCACCGTTCTGAGAGCATCAAGGCACTAACGTACAGTACAACTAGAATTATCAGTCAGTTCTCAATCTAGTAGGAGGGCTTTGCTCATACCAAAGAATTGCCTTTTGTAGCCTGGAATAGTGAAAATAAATCAGTTGAGAGTCATTGCATCAGAGCATATTTTTTGCTGTAAGTGGTGGGTTGATACTATGCCTGCTAAGGGACAGAACAATGCCACCCCTCCCCACCATAGTTATGGAAAAAAATTTCTTGGTCCTTCAAGAATGAAGGGTAAATATTGAATCATCATACTCTTGAGTCTTCAGCTAAGTCTCTGTGTGCTTGCCCACTACTCAGGCACTTGAGTAAATTAAAGCATTAACAGTTGCCAATTACTTGTGGCCTGAGAAAGTTCAGGTATGTTTCAGGCTGGTCCCCAAAAAGCTGCAAATTTATGCGAATTTCACTGCAGGATTTGTGTGTGACACTGCTGGGAACTGAGACTTTGTTAAATGAAAATGCAAATTTTGTATTTAGGGTTACAGAAAGTGTACTTAGTTATTATTTTTGCAAGGTAATTTTGGACGCCTCTAGAAAATGCTTCTGTTAATTTGCAGGCATTAGGGTGTGCAAGGGAAGGATAAAAATAACATTTTATTTCCCCCTGAGTTAACTAACTGAGTTAAGAAACTGGTTACTAATTGCTAGTTGACTAATTGACTTTCAGGGCTTTTGGTCAAAGGCACTGAAATACAGCAAGGAATTTAATGTGAAATACACATCTTGGTATGGTATATAGCAAAGGTATGTATTTGTTGAATTCTGCTTTTTTCCTATGCATTGGGTGTTGGTTATTTTTAAAACTGACTTTTTAATTGTAGGCCTTTAGGGCTACTTCATCAGGTCCCTGAGATGACTCTCAGGGTAAACAGTAAACTTGTAGTCTGTGGAATATGTGGTTATATTTGTTGAAGTTGTTAAGGCTTATGTTAAGGCTTATGTTGACCAGCAGGCCCAGTGGGGAGGGCAGGGCTGCAGGCTGCACGGTCACAGGTCAGCTGGGCAGCGAGGGGCAGCTGTGAGGAGGAACACGTGGACAGCACATGAACGGGAAGCTGATGGGGTGATGGGACACCTGGACAGCAGCACTGCAGCTGAGCAGCCAGTGGGTGCCCTGATTCTGTGCAGTTCTGGTTCTGTGCAGTGGCAACTAAAGCTGTATGGGGGGGGGGATTTCTACAATAAAGTGATTTTCCTTCAGACGCATAAGAGTCTGTGTCTCTTAGTTCCCCGTTGCTACAGTAGTTATCTCATTTTGATCAATTAACCTATTATTACATCCTAGTAGCCATTGAACCATCTTGATTCTTTTGTATAACACAAACTGTAGTTTTTTGTAGGCTACAGACAAGTGGGCTTTAGGGAGCTGATTTATGCCAACTGAGTCATGTGCTTTTACAATCCAGTATCTGTTCGGTATATATACTTCTCTAAAGCATGCTGTAATTTTCCCTTGAAAAAATATCTTTGAGAGGGTTTGGGATTTTTTCATTGCAATCCCAGAATTGTACAGTATTACAGTGCTTTTAGTCTAATAAATAATGTTACTTAGCACCTGAGTTCGTGAGTACTGATACTGTGAGCAGTGTTTATTTTATAAGCATGTAAATTTTTGTTCTGCTGTTGAAGATGGAACAATCTCTTTGGTCATTCATGTCCTTGGGAAAAAAGGCTCTTCACCCACTTCAATCTGACCAGATATTCTGGTGACCATGAATCATCTTGTTTCCTATCTGATGAGCTCTTCTTGCTTATCAACCTTCTGGGCTAACCCAAATTTGTCTGGCTGATGAAAGGAGGATGCAATGAAGAGGCTACGGCAACAAAAATAACTAAGTTGACTGTGTTGCTGTTACCACTGTATCAATGGAAATATTCTCAAATGCTTTGAAACAAGGTGTTGGTGTCATTTGTTTTATGTAGAATGTCAGAGTATTTCAGAACACTTAATACTCTCTCCCTAGTGCTATTAAGATGCAAAAGGTAACTGTCCCTCCCTGCCTCTGTAGTCCCCTTCTTGGAACTAGATCTGCCAACTCCTGACTTCGTGTTGCATCACACATATCTGCAATGAGTCCTGCAAGTTTTATTATGCTGAAGTTTTCATGAACAAATATATCTAAGATATATCTGAGATCAAAGGCCAGAGCTCCTTTCCAATGGCAGGTTGGAAGAAGGTCATAATTGAAGCACCATCTAGAAGCTATTCTGTTCTCTGCAAACCTGCCACTCATTTGCCAAAGCTGCTGGGAGTAGCTAGAGGTTTAACAGGATGAGATACTGGAAGCAAAATTAATATCTCTTGGGTGTTCATTTCTTTTCTTTTCCCTTCCAGTGGGCGAGTTTGTGAGTGATGCCCTTCTGGTGCCAGACAAGTGCAAGTTCCTTCACCAGGAAAGAATGGATGTGTGTGAAACTCACCTGCATTGGCATACTGTTGCTAAAGAGGTATGTTCATCTGTCTTAAAATTTCCTGTCTTCCTTCTTTAAAGCTGTGTCACTCTTCTGACGATGACTTTAAATATAGCAGTGACATGGAAAACAAAAAGCAGTACTTTCAAATGTTTGAGTGAATGGCATTTTGGGTTTTTTTATAAGGTAGGAAATGGGAGTCAGACCACAATAGAGTCCATGACTGAATACTTACCACTGACCTTTGAATGTTGACCCTCTTTCATAGCAGTATTTTTTTCTTCACATTCACTCACAAACTCACTGTGTTTTCTGCTTCTTCCATTTTCCTGTGTTAGCACTGGAACTAAATGCCTAGGATTTGCCTTGAATCATTATCCACTATCTATTATGGATATTGATCTGCCAGATGCCCACAGAGATCAAACAGGCCTCAGGGAGTGCACTATGTCAAATTCAGCAGAAAAGGGTCGGAGAGCTGTCAAACTAGGACTAGCCAAAGACATTTTGCAGGCACAGAGTTTTTACAATTTAACAGTGCTTTACTGAAAATAGAAATATACTTAGTGTTACAATTGCTAGTGTGTTTTAAACCTTTTTCCTTATGTAGAGACGTTTTAAGAATAAAAACTGAGATGAGTTTCCAGGATTTTTGATTGCTGGGTTTTTTTGGGACCTCTTAGCTTGTACATTATTCCACCTTCTGGAGATGAAATTTGAAATGTGATCATCAACAGCTTTTCAAATTTTCGGTTCTTGCTTGAATTATACTTAAATGAAACATTTAAGGCACCAAACTCCACACAGGGAAATTCTAGTTCATTTTGACTACTTGCAAACTTGAAATGGCAATAGCCTGGAAGAGGATTATCACTGTGTGCCACTGAACTGTTTTCATTTTTTCACCTGTCATACATCACTATATCTTTAAGGTATAGTTATGCCCAACTGACTGTTTTCCAAACAACGGTAGAAGGTACTGTACTGGCAGAGGTGTCAGACCTGACACCGTGTGTTTCCAGTGTAAGAGGTATTTCAAATGTTGATTTACCTTGCAGCGAAGTCTTCAAAGCATTAATGCATCAGGATTGGGATTAATAGATCAAATAATTATTCTGTCATCATGTTTTCTGTTTGTGAGGCAGAGCCTGTGAGGATTTTAGACAGGAAGATATGGAGTTATCATGTGTATAGGAGGAGATAAGCCTTTTGTTCTGGGAAAGACGGATAGAAGAGCTTGTTGCTTACATTGGGCAGAGGTAGGGAGCTGCTTACAGTCAAGCAGTGAATGCACGTGTGACCTTTCTAAATCGTGTTTCAAATTTCAGAGATCATGCAGTTTGCCAACCTTAACTTCCTAAGGCAGTATGCAGCCCCTTCATATTTTCTGAAGGTCTGTGACATTTTTTAGTCTTCCTCCATGCCAATATTGTTGCTGCTTTTTTTTCCCCTCTTTTCTGCAGTCCTGTAGTGAGAAGAGCATGAATCTGCACGACTATGGCATGCTACTGCCCTGTGGAATCGACAAGTTTCGTGGTGTGGAGTTTGTCTGCTGCCCCTTAGCAGAGGAAAGTGACAATCTTGATTCAGCTGATGCCGAAGATGATGATTCAGATGTCTGGTGGGGAGGTGCAGATGCAGACTATGCAGATGGAAGGTACAGTGACTTTATACCCTTCAACTTGTTATTAAGATGCCAAAAATCTGTCAAAAAGATCTTGGCATAGAAGAGTCTTTGCACCTTATACATGAGCTTGTATTCACAGTGGTTGAAAGCATCAGTGTTCTACTCCTTTTATTTTTAGCTTTCCACAGAAAAGCTTATTGTTAAAATAAACTCTTTTAAGACACATTTTTTAGTGCCTTTATAATTTCTTCAGTGAGAATTATTGCCATATTTATAAAATCGCTTAAATTCTTTTTTTTTGACAAATAAATGACAAATTATGTACTCCAAAGATGCTTCATGTGCAGTCTGGGGTACTACAGCAGATACCAGCCAACATAACTAGTGGAGGTTTTGAAATACCTTCATTTGTTATAGGCATTAACTATGTACTGTTATTGCTATAAGAATATTTTCTGTTGACAATTAATTTCTAAACACGATGTAAAAGAAAATGTGTTTATTATCTAGCCTTTGATAGATTTGTTAATATGCTGCTGTTGAGAAGGAACATGGAGGTTTCCTGTGCAAGGCGGTGATGGGTGACAAGATACCATCCCTGTCCTTCCCCTTCCCATCCCCTGTGCATGTAGGCTAATTTTGACCTGGATATGGGTTATAACTGTGTTGTAACACTCAGTGGTAACTGAGTGGTCTGGTGCTGTTAAAGCCTTTTCATATCACTCTCCTGAGCATGTCAGACAGCAGTTGGTAGAGCAGAGTACCATGTCATGTCCTTGCAACTGGATACCAACAACTTGCAAAGATGGATTTCTTCATAAACATAAGGTCAATGTTCAAATTCTGTTTGTGGTCCCCAGGCTTGCATCACTCTATACGGCGCTAATGCAGTGTTTCTACTTCTTTTTTGTACAAATGCACAAAATCTAAAACTTGAGGCTGATTGCAGGTAGCTTAAGGGAGTACTCAGAAAATAAATGGAGACCAAATTATGGGAATAATGCAGGAAGTTAATAGATCTGAATTGTGTTATGTTTGGACTTGTTAAGAATCTAGATGGAAACAATTTGAAGAACAGTGCAGAGATGAAGGACAGTGACTGAATTGCTGTAATTTGATGCAACGAGGTGGCATTAAGACCTAGAATAATGAGAACCCCTATCATGGTGGGCAACTAAATCTTTCCTGACAAAGCATTAGTAAGTGTTGCAAGGTAGAATCCTTTGTGAATAACGGAATAAGTTTAAAATAAATAGTTCCCCATGGTAATTTCCAGTTTTCTGTCATAAACAGCAGTGAATGGTCAGACTGTTTGATTCAAAAGCCTGCATCAAAGAACTTTGCATATTCCATATTAATATCTTTGGACTTCCTTCTGATTTGTACTTCTAATATCTGTCAGTGTCACTATTTATAACCCTTTCAGTAGGATCTGTAAAGCTGCCTTTGGACTGTTGCTGTGTAATTTCTGTATGTTTAATTTAGATTTGATTGGGTGTGTAAATATTCTCTCATTCTAAGAAATGAGTGCAGACCTTGTTCTAATTGAAATGTTTGGTTTTTTCATTATATATATATACATGCAAAATAGATCTATGCATCTATCTTACATATTTATTACGTATCTTATATACATACTTATTATATATACACCTATCTGTAAAGTACATCTTATGCATATAAGATAAAAAAAGCCAGAATTATTTTAAATGAAAGAGCTCACAGGGGTATGGAGTACTTCTGTTTGTAAGACAGATATCCACTTTATTTCTGTCTGTCTTATATTTGTCACTGAATATTTAATTTCCTATTGTAGTCCATTTTCTTCCTCATAAGGCAGTTTAATATCTGAAGAGATGAGTTCAAGAATAACTTCACAAATTTTGTATTCTCAAGGAATGGGAGCTGTAATTGCATTATAATCCATTTCTGAATTTCCAAGCAAATACTGATTTATTTTTTTTACCCTCCCCTCCGACAGAAGTGCTTGCAAAAGGAAGATGAAAGATCCTTCTATTGGGCACATGTCCTTCATCTGCAGATGAAGAGCCAAGCAATTTGTAGTCCTTTTAGACTGACTGACTCATATTTCTTGCTGCCTCTTAAGCCAAGTACATTTAAGCTGTGCATATGGAGCCAGAAATACTCTTGAACTTTAGTTATATATATGTATATATAAAAAAAATTCTTACATGGCAGTACATGGTAATTCAAATTTTGTGTATGTGTATATTTATTCATATCTGATCATATGTTTGTGTGGCTGTCAATACAAAAATGCCTTAGTCCTAAACTGATTGTGAGGGAGAAAGGAAATGTAAGGTAGGGGAACACTTTGCTAATGCTAAATTGCCAAAATCCTCTGCTGTTAAAGCACCTTTGTTTGAAGTGCTTACTCAAGTCTACATTTGTCACCTTACGTGGGGTGCCCAAGTCAAAGTGAAGGTGACATGTTTGAGGTGGAAGTGACAAGCTGAAAAGCAGATGATTATATCCTTGTTTCTCAAAACTGTGACAGAGCAGAATCCAGCAAATGTGGGTGATTTACTCTGAGATAACTTCGTATCTCAAGCTATCACATCTAAATTTTAAATATTTGCATTTATGGTTCTGAATGTGTAGAAGAAATCACATAGCAGCCATTCAGTTAATAAATGCCCCTTTTCAGACTATTGTGAGTTGTCCCTAAGGCACTGTATTTTAATTTTTTGCTTTGTCAAGGGTGTTTTCTTCTCCGCAGGGGGAAGAAAAGCTCATCTGTATGTTACAGCCACACTATTAGACGACATGTGGATGCAGCTTGGGCTGCCGTGCCTCATAGTTGGGTGTCCTTCCTACCCAATATCTGACCACCACCTGGGTATGGATGTAAAAGGATGTGAATTCCTTGTGGTGTGGATTCTTGGCAGCACTAGGAGGAAGGTGGGAGGGTATTTTTGGTGATATATATACCCGTTTTATTCATGAGGCCAAAAGGCAGGATCCACATGTGCTTTTGAAATTGTCTTGCCATGCTTATTCTGAAATAGTCTGTAACTCTGACAAAGAGGTCACAAGCATTTTAAAGCAGTGGAGTGCCTTGTTTCTATCCACACCTTTAATTAAAATTTACCTTGAAGTGCCTGGGGGACAGTCAGATGTAGGTGCTGACTTTCAGTATAACTGCAGATCTGTCCCTGCATAGCTACAGCTCAGTCAAGTGACCTGCAAGCTCTGGCTGCCCTTGCGACGCAGCACAGCCTGGTGGCCCTCCTGCCTGTGTGTGGGAGCTAGCTGGAAGATTTGGTGTGCTTGATGTCCAAAACTGAACATCTCTAGGAGTGATGGCCAAGCTGGAAATTTCCAGGTTTTCTCTGTTGTCTTGGTTTGAAAGACAGGAAGGCAGGAGCCTCCCTTGGAATGGAAAATGTAAACCCCTTTTCTCTGAATTATTTATTTATTACTTTTGAAATTAAGGGGGTTTCAGGCAAAGATATGAGAATAGGAATAACAGTTCTTTACTAGTATGTATAATAAAGCAAACAAACAATGACAACAACTATGGCATTAACAACAAACAGAACCAGGAACCCAGTAACAGCCTTCTTCGCCGCAGGCACTTTCCTCTTCACTACACCCTCTTTTCAGGGAGTTGTAGAAAGAGAAAGTTCCCTCTGAGCCTCCTTTTCTGTAGGCTGAGCCCCCCGCTTCAATGTCTTAGGGTGATTTTTTGATGATTAGTCTATTCCCGTATTGTCTGCTCTATGCCCAAAAAGTGGTCACTGGAGCTTTAGAGTGGGTCCGGGCGTGGCCTTTTCAAAGCCTTGCTCCCCATTTGTCCGTGGTGCTGTGTGGAGTGTGTTCTCTTTTTTTTGCTTGGTTTTTTGTTAGCTTAGGCAAGGAGGGTTCTGGGTTTTTTCCTTTCCCCAGCCTTGGAAAGACTGCAGCTGCAATCCTTCGGCAGCTTTTTTTTTCCAAAGTGAATTGGGTGGTTTGGATTTGGTCTGAGATCAGAGAAACAATTGACTGGAGAAGAATCAGCCAGGACCGGCAGGAAGGCAAGGGGCCGCTGCCTTTCGACCCCAGACCTCAGAAAAGCCAAGCCAGCAAAAGAAAGGACAACAAATCCACCAGGTTCATCTGCTGTGAAGAGAGGACCGACATCAGAGATTCACCAGCTTCCCATCTGTTTGCCCAAGCTACTGCATGAAAACTTTGCTGTTCTTTTTTTTTTTTTCTTGAGGCAGGAGTTGGTGCAAATTTTTTTCTCCCCACAATGTTGCCAGCCATTTTGGTGGGTTGTTTTTCCTTTCGCTGGCATTTTGTGGTTTTTTGTTCTGAAGGGGAGGGGTGGAGGGGGTGGTGGTATAAGGTCTGACAGTTCAATACCTAGCATTTATTCATAGTTTTTTTGCTGTGCCATGTGGGCATTCTCTCCATAAACACGAGATTTTTTTCAATTTCATCCACTAGTATTCATTTCTTACTGGAAGAAAGGGATTGTTTGAGCCCTTTTTTTTAGAGAAATACTCATTCCAGAGTCCTAAAGTTTTTCTCCTAGACTTGTCTCTAAGCCAAGACATCCCTCAGCCATTCTCAATAAGACTTGTGCAACAGACTGTTCCATAGCTTTCTTGTCTTTCTTTTTGAAATTTTTGCTGTTCTAAAGGTGATAGCATTATTGATCAAGAAAAAAGAAAGGTGTTGAGGCTAATTTTTCATTGGAAACATTGTCACTTGAGGAAAGTAAAAATTCTGTCTTAAGTATGTTCACCTGTTTTCAAGCCATCTTGCCACTCATGATAAACCATGAGTTCTCATTGATGTAAGCTTTTTAATCAAATTGGAAAGCTAATTCCTAAAATTTCAGTGGGAAATGCTCCAGTGGGAATGTCTTAAATTATTCTTTCAAAAAGCATAACATGAAAAAAAACCTACTTCCCTGCACTTGAGCTAGTGAATCTGAACCAGGTGTGAACCTGGACAAAGGCTCTTTACTGCAGATTCTGTCTTAGAAGAAGGAAATTACTTGCATTTTGATAGATAAAAAGATTTCCCTTTTTCCGTACTGTGCAGACTGAACTGCAGGGATTCATAGCCCTGAAAATTTAGGGAAAACTGAGCCTTGTGCCTGTTGCAGTGATTCGGGATCTAACGGATGGAGAGCGCAGTTGGCTGTGACACCGAAGCAGGAAGGAGTGCAGCCAGAGGCAATGTTTTCATCAGTTGTCCTAATGCAAATTGTTCCTAATTGGGAGTCAGTGCCCTAAAATGAACACTAGGAATTACAGACCTGCTTTGTTGTTCTTGCTTTTTTCTTCCCTCCTTATTGAAGTTTTCCATGAGTAGAGGTTAACAGCAATTGTTGAGGTAGATGTATTTTGCAGTACAAGAGTTATCCATCACTAAATTGCTATTTCAGAGAAATAATTCATTTAGGAAGATAGTGTAGAAGGTGGTTTGCAATATAAAATTTAACCTAATTGGTCAGAAGTTTACATCATCCTGATTTTTGTGGCAGAAATGTTACAAATTGAAGTAGTTTTATATCTGTTCTAAACAGATCTATCTGTTAAAGGTAGGGCTTCTCTGAAAACTTTGTGTTTTTATAAATATTTTAATGATAAAACTTAATCACTTGTATTTATAAATTAAACTAAGGCATCTCTGAGTTGTATCATATACAGTATAATTGCATAATGTTGCTGCTTATGTTGAAGAACTCTAGAAGTATTTTGTCCTATTTGCATATTTTGTATCCTATTAGCATAGTCTGTGTCTCACATTCTTACATTAATTGGGTTTGTCGTTTGTGTTGGCTGTTACTTAATATTCAGCTAGCTCATTATATATATTTTTAATAACAATTTTTAAACTTTTTGTCATGGAGTTGAGGTTGTTAAAATTCTGAAAGCATAGAAACACCAGTACAGTAATGACTCGCAAGACTGGTAAGTGCTGGATTTCTTTTGAGGACAAGGAAAATTAGAATGGAATTGATGAAACAGCACACTGCTTTAAGAGATAATAGCAGGAATGCTGAACTGGCAAATACAATCACCATTTCGGTATAAAGCGTTAACTGAAGTGATGGATGAGGCTCTGGGAGGAGAGAATCTAATTGAGGAAGTGATGAGTAGAAGATAATCAGGCTTTCCCTTGATGAAAACAGTTGTTGCTGTGCAGGCTACCTATATGACTTCAGTGAATGTTGAGCTTGTTTCAGGAGGCATCAAAATTACACATTTGGTAGGAGATTTATTTGCAGGGAAGGGTTACGTGTTTTTGACCTCGCAAAAGAGAGCCATCAGCTGCCAGGTTTTCCTTAAGTACCAGGCAACAATTTTAAGTTGTCACTTACAATGACTGGTGATGACTGAAATATGGGAGAGGAAGATTTGTGTAGTAATCAGCTTAAGAAACCCTTCTGATAGATCTATGAGAAGTTCTTAGAAGTTCTCATGACCTTGTGATAGATACTGCCCCATTTCAGGAGCTGTGTTACTTACAATGCATGAAGAAATGCAAAGTGGGTAATTTAAACCTGGTGGTTTTGACACATACTGTCACACCAGCATGAGTGTGTGCTGGAGGATGCATAGTATGATATGCCCTCATAAAGTTATCCTGCAGTTCCTGCTCTGCTTTACCTTTCAGAGATAATTGTAGTCTGTACTAGAAGTAAGAGCTTGGCATTGGGGTAGTTTGTAGGAATTTCAGAATTCCACCTCTTGTGAAGCTGTACTTTCAACAGCTCAGTAGACTAAAGGGTCTTCTATAGTACTTTCTTTCCTTTTGCCTTCTAATAAAGGCTACACACTTGGGATAAATGGATGAAACACCAAAAACAACTTAAGTTGTTTTTTACCTGGCAGAAAAAACCATTGTATTCTGGTCTTGAATGTATGAATGTTTCAGCTTGACTACGTGATGTGAAAACCTTCCTTCGCATGGGTTCTCTAGTTTCATTGCTTCTGATGGAAAAAATAACACTGAAATTCTGACCTGAGCAAAGAAGAAAAGGCTTAAACAGTAAAATGATGACCTGGAGAAACTGGATCTGTGCTCATTTCTGCCAAGTCTTTTGCCAGGCTTGGCATGCTGTGGCCACCATAAAAAATTTAGTATGAAAGGTGCCCCTTTTTCTTCTGACTGTGTGAGTGGAGATTATCTGCTCTGCAGAAGTCCTGGCCTCCTGCAGCTGCTGCTGGTGGCAACTACATTTAAGAAGTTTAAGATGGCACACTCTTAGAAAAATTAACATCCAGAAATCCTTAAATTGAACATCGAGAATTACTGCATGTTTCTGTTTTGGGGCGTTTTCGTGGTTTTGTTTTGAGTTTTTTTCTCAGTTGTCAAACAAAGTTACTCTTCCAGTTTTTCCCTGTCATCCTTGTGTGAGAATAGCAAGATGATGAATTCCACAAGCAGGGCAAGTAATTGGTTTGGTACAGATGTCACACTGTCTGCTCTGGATAATCAGTAGGATAGCATGTTCAACAAAGAAACTCTGAATATTTCATTCTGAGTACAGCAGAAGTTTTGTGGAAATATGTTTTAAGAGATCCAGATTTTTCTGCTGATTCTCAAACAGAGCTGTGTAGATGATCTTCCCTCCTCCCTCTTCCGTCACCTTCACTTAATGCATTTCTCCTGTCAAGATTTTGAACATACTTATTCTTTGTCACCAGGCTCACAAAGTATGATTTTGTGTGTTTGTGGGTCAAATTTTCTAGTTTCTAAGTTTCTTTTCAGCAAAAATAATCAAAGCAAGAAAACAAATGGGTTAAATAAATTATTATTATGTTCTCTAAAAATTACATACTTCTTGCTGAATCCTTCATCTTCTGAAGAGAACTGTCAGAACTGTAACACCAGCAAAGGCTTTGTTTCAGAGAGAAAACTAGGTCAGTTTTGGATGTTTTCTTGCCTATCAGTAAACAGGTGCCTTCTGTGAGATGAAGTGCTACCTTGTATATGTGACTTTATAAGCAACTCAGCTATGGAAAGAAGTTTCTAATGGTATAAAAGATGTTGTTTAATTATGGGGTGAAAGGGTAAATGTGTCTCTTGGAGGCAGTAGGGCAAGGAATGTGTGTTTGGTTTGTATGAGGAAATGTGAAAATAAAGATCATGGCAACCTGTTCAATAAAGAAAAACAGAATGGAAAATTATTAGAAGTGACAACATGAAAAATGTCTAAAAAAGGGTATGAATATGAATTGTCTGTCCCAACTTGCTGTGCAATGGAAGGTGCCCATCTGAGTTCTTTGAAGTCTAAAAGTGTTGTAGTAGGTGTTTATCTGTCCAAATGTGATATTATTTCTTCTTTGTGTGAGATACCAATTTCCTAACCTAACATATAACCCAAACCTAATGAAAATAATCAAGGCACTTCTTGAGCATTTTTTGCTTTTGTCACTTAACAGGCAGACCAGAAACATTGCTGTGGGTCAGACTGTCAGTTCTGTAATTTTCCAGACTTTGATTCCAATAAGCCATTAAAAAAAAATCATAGACCAGACATCTGGCATAACCCTTTTCTTTCCTGGCTCTGTGCCTAATCTCACAACTGCAATGCAGTTTGATTCTTGCCCTACTGTCTATTCCCGCCTCCCCAAGGCTTCAAAAAACCAGATGTCTTGTTAAAATCCCTTACTCACAGACTTTAGAGGTGAGTGTGGAAATCTCCGTTTCAACTTGTCTTTGATTTCCTGTCCTCTCTCTAGCCTGTGCAAAACTATTTTGGTAGGTGTTGCTTAAATCTTCTACCTGGACTCTCAGCATTGTGTAGTTACTGTACTCAATGTTGAAGTCAGCTTGTGTGCCAAAGTCAAATAACAAAGTACAGTGGGAAAAGTGCTCATGTGCCAAAGTGCACCGTTCAATTAGTTTTTAGATTTAAGTAGTTAGTGTTTTGCCTCAAATGTTTAGTTAGTGACACCATTCAGAGTGTGGTGGTGGCATCAAACTCGGTTTCTGAGAAATCTTGTCCTTTGAAATTTTAGTTCAGAAGAAATTTTTTTAGCATGCAGGGTTTGGAAATACGTTAGCTAAAAAATGTCCAGACCTCAGATGTGCAGGTTTGTTCAAGTAATATTTGATTCTTTGCCTGTTAGCTTTCTGATTTCTTTTAACCAAAAGACTGATAATTAAGCCACCTCAAATGCGCTCATGTTCTTTCCTAGATTCCAGACATATCTCTTACTTCTGTAATTTGCTTTCTGTTTCTGTGTTTTCTCTTAAGGCATGTAGAAGTCCACTATGGGATCTGTCTGTTTCTTCTCCTACAGTTGAAGAACTTGGTGGTCTGGAACTTTCCTCTACACGAGGATAAATACGTATCTGTGCTCAGCATTATTCTTTAGCTGGAAGCAAAGCTAAACCCTGGGTGGAATACTTGACAATCCCATTGCCTCCCAGCGGTCCTGGAGTTCATTTGGAGGAACAGTAGAGGGGATGGGGTTTTGTGCTTTTGGGAAGCTGAAGCACAAGAGGCTGGAAACTGGGATGATGGTACCTGCAGCAATAAAGGTTATGGATGCATAAATTACCATCAGCTCAGCCTGTTAGACTGAAAGAGCTTCTCCTGTGTAATTCCCACAGCTGTCTGAAGCAAACATTGGCCTTGCCCTCTTTGTCCAGGCAGCAGCTTATTGCTGCTGCTGTTTGATTCCAATCATGGAATTAGCTTTCCCCCAGCTACTGGCTCAGGCTTGGTGGCTGGTAAAAAGCACGGTCAAGATAGATGGGCTCTGTCTGCAGTAAAATACAGTTGCAAAGTGTAGTGAATGCTAATCTTTCCAGATATTAAAACACCTGTCTTGAACATGTTTGCATTCTTTCTTTCACCCACTAATGGAGTATACATTTTTGTTCAAGTTATTTAGCAAAATCATGGTAAAATTGCATCAAAATGGAGAGCGTTCACTGCAGACAAGCAGGAAATACTTCCCAATACTGGTAATTAGTCCATAGTTATTTGCTGTCCTAAATTGAAAGCTTTGCATGAAGTTAGTAGCTGCAGAGACGTAACTTCATAAAATGTAGCTTATGCTGCAGTCTATTATTTCTGAAACAGCGTTAGAAAGGAAAACTCATGTTGTTGTCATCTGTTTTCTGCCTTTGTCACTCTTGCAGATTACTGGAATACAGAAAGAAAACTTTCATTTACTAAAGTTTTCTTATTTCTTGAACAGCAAGAAGCAACATAGTTGGCCTTCCTTCACTCTCTTTTACCTTTCCTTCAGTTTTGCCTTCCTGAAATAACAGAAGTATGCAGCCTTGTGAGTGAAAGGAATAAATAATACATTGGTGCCAATTCTTACCGCAGTGATAGATTGGGAAAAGGAGGTTACTAGATGTATATTTACGGGTCTATGGTTTAAACACTGCTTGTAACTTTGTGCTTAAATGCATACTAGCAGGAGCTGTACAGTGGTTTGTGTTTTAAAACCAGAAATATGCCCACTGGAGTGGTCAGTATGTTCCTGTTGGAGTCAGGAAGGAACTGAGCAGGACTTAAGGCTGCCTGGAGGCCCAGTGTGTTCGTGGCAAGAGAAACAGGACTGAAACCACCAAACTTCAAGCACCCTCTTTCACCACACATAAGACTGGAGATGATTTGTACTAACGACCCATTGTGCTGCTTGGACTCCAAGCGGAATCATTTGTATGATGGGGGAAGTAGATCTTAAAATCCTGTGGCTGAGGAAATTGAAGCAGAAGGTTCAAAACCATGATGGCCTTTGTGTCCATATGAAAGAGAAGTGCTGGCCCTCCTTGCCAGAAGTCCCCACAGACAGGAGATTGAGATGTTGGCAGGGGTTGCAGGTGTATTCATGGCTACATCAAGTCTAAAAATTTCCCTCTGTTGTTTACTGCTGAACTGTTAAATTCAGACAATGGCTGAATGGCTTTACAAATATGTGAATTTGTTACTGCATCAAGTAATTTTTTTGAGCAGCCTTTGAAAAATCCTGTCACTGGCACCACTAAGCTAAGGTGAAATGTCAGCAAATTCCTGTAAATGAGACACTACAGTCTGTGGTGCCAATAAAACCTTGGCTGGGGTGGTATTGAGGGAATAGGCAGAAAAAGCTGTCAAAGTATTGTTCTTCCAGGAGAAACAAGACTGAGTCATACTTGTTTACAAGAAAGTAAAATGTAATAATAATAATAATACCAGGAAGCAAGCATACCTGCTATTAAATAAAGCTCCAAGATTTCTGAGAAAAATAGATATCCACATTCATTTGGTAGTAAATGTTTGCTTGAAAACAGTGGATTTAAACTGATTACTGAGGTGAAAGGTGTACAGAAGTGAGATGTGCTGTGTGGGAAACACGACTTGGGTGCTGCTAATTGAGAAATGTAAATGGAATCAGAGAATTTAGCATGGTGGGGAGAAGCAGCTCTGCAACAGGGAGGGATTTGTCCCCATTTGAAAGGTTCATGCTGTAATTCCAGATGTTGTAGATGTTCATTCCCTTCCCTGTTTTTCTCTGTCATTCCTCTCACATGCACTCTCTTTGAATAGGAGCCAGGGTGATAAAAGTGATTAAATCCAAGGAAAAACACCTAAGTGTATTTCATCATGTTTCATGCAAGATGTAGTATCTTTACCAATACTAAAGATATGGAAAAATCACTTCCATTTTGATAAATCTAAATCTGGGGTAAACTCACTTCTATTTCCATTGTTCCTTTTTCTTGAAATTTGGAATAAAACATAATTCTGTGAAATATGACCTTTGTGACTAGTCTTGCAGAATAGCTAGCTGAAACAGGATTTTTCTAGGAGCAATCAAAACTGTCAAAAGAATATTTTAGTAATATTGTACTACATTTTTGTGCAAGTTTTTTAGAATATTTTCAGGAGCCTGACTCCATACACTGATGTAGTCTCCCACCCCTTGTGGCTCTTGTTTTGCATTCTAAGGTGTCTAGTTCTTCAGCTAGCAGCAAGTAATGATAAGGAGGCAGGTGAGGGCTATCCCTTAAGCATTTGCTTCTGATAAGTAACTGGAGAGGGAACCAGGGCCCATTGTAATGGCAGGTACAGCAAGCCTGTGCACACAGAGAACTGTCCTCTCTCATGCCCTCATGGTGCTTTTCATCATCATACCCCCTAAAAATAATCATTATCATCATCATCATCATCACAAAAAAAACCCCTTGGCCTTCATAGTGAGAATTTCATAATAAAATGCTGTGGACTGACATAGCTGAGTTGATTGGTTTTGTGTAGTTAAAAAAAGACAGATATTGGATGCATACATGCAAATTATTTTTTAATACCTTCCTTGTGACTAATTGACTTTCCTTTGTTCGTTTCATTTGGTTGTTTTTGTTGTCCTTTTTTAACATTTTAAGCGTGCCAGTATCTGAAAGTGATCATTTATGAGAAAGGAAGAGGAAAAATAATTTGTAGATTTTTAAAAACTTATTGTGTTTGTAGCTTAGGTGAGAGAAAGACAGAGCACATCTTTCTTTAGTGTTGATAGGTATATGGTATCTGGTGCTCTTGATCAAAATTTGGATGTTTTATACTCAGCATGGGTAGTTTGAATGTCCATAGTGAGCCAAGACTGGAAGCCCCTTAACCTGGAGATCACCTGCAGATACTGGATTGACAAATCCACTTTATTCTTGCAGTTCAGACATGATAGGTTATGTATAGGTTTATTTCATGCTTGCAAAAAGGAAAAAAACCTGACAAAAAAAATAAAGACAGAAGATATACATTGTTCAGAAAGGAGTTATTAAAGTGGTCGGACATTTCAGACATAATGAAATTAGTTTTTCAGGGAGAACAGTACAGTGGAGATGGTGAAATTTCCAAGCCAGTTTTTAGAAATCAAGAAAAATTACGAGAGGAACCAAGTGGGTTTGTGCCCCTTTTTAACTTTTTCTCCTGTATAAATGGAAACATCTTTCCATTTGTACAAAAGATGGGTTTTTTTGTTCCAAAAGATGGAGTCATCTTTTATTCAGACTCTTCTGCAAGGTGGCTTTAACCACATCTATTCATAACACATACCTGGGTTTCCCCCAGTGTAAAGCTTCAGTATGATTTGAAGTCTCTCTTGTGTTTCTGGAGGCCAGATATTTTGGGGAGAATGGAAGAGAGAAGTCATTCTTGTTTGTATAGAGGCTTAGCTTGCTCCTAGTAGAGTCAGGTTTGTGGCATATTAAAATTTTATCAACATGTTTTAACTTCTTCATGCCCTGTTAAAAAGGAATCACACTGTCTTCCGTTTTGATGAGTTTGCTTTCAAAGTTGTAGTAGGCAACATAATATAAAATGAAATATTAAAGGCTTGGTCTCTGAAATGAGTTGACAAAGTTGTTACCTTCACCTAGAGGGCTGTTCAGGCATATGTGATGCCATGAGAAAGATTCACACCCACTTCTGCATGAAGGTGACAGAAAGTCACTGCATGTTTAAATATTTAAAGATCATGTATTCATTAGTAGTACATTTCAAGTAGAATATCAGAAACAAACCTGAAACCTTGCCACAACAGAGCACTAAGCTTAGGAAGTATTTCAAAGGCAACAGTAGCAGTAGCCAACATGTATTTTTTGATCTGTTTTCTGTATCACTCATAACTAAGAATGATCCCAGAAGATTCTTGACAGATTAATCCACTAAATGCATTGGCTAGTCAAGCTCAGTATTTCCTCCTGTTGTCCTGTAGAAGTGTCCTTTCCATTCACATAGCACTTGTAACAAGAGAAGGAAAAACTCTGCAGTCAGGGATTCAAGGTCAGTTCAACACTTGGTAGTCCTCTATGAAAGGCATGCAGGGAGCCTCTATATCAGCTGTCTCCTGAGTGAGGTGGAGAAGTTCCTCAGGAACTTTCCTACTTCTTTCACATCAACTGAGTGCATTTTGTGCAAACTTGATCTTCTTTCAAAATAAAATTTGGTTGATGGTATCATGGAGCGAGCATGTTTACAGTATTATTCAGCTGTCAAAATATGATATGCTAATATTGACTTTTTTCCTTTAGACATTTCTTTAGCATTTCTTACTATTTGGGACATTCCAGAGTCCCTGATTCTTTCTTTTCTATTTAAAGGGAAGGGAGGGAGATTGAGAAACAGGTAACTGTTTTCCTTATACAGTTATTGAATAAAATGTTCTCTCACGTTACCTTGATGTAATTTTGTGGCTGACACATCATGATAATTTTCTTCATTTAGTGATGATAAGGCAGTAGAAGAACAAGCAGAGGAAGATGAGGAGCTAACTGTTGTGGAAGATGACGATGCTGATGACGATGATGATGATGATGGTGATGAAATTGAAGAGACAGGAGAAGAGTATGAGGAGGCAACCGAGAGAACGACCAGCATTGCAACGACTACCACCACAACTACAGAGTCTGTGGAAGAGGTTGTCAGAGGTAAATTCATGAGCATCAGGCTTGGGGCTGAAAAACTAATCCTGCTGCTTTGCGTATTTGCCCTTTACAACAAAAAAAATGTTCCAAACAGCAAAATACCCAAAGTTGCAGTATTGTTGTGCTTTGTCTCCTGTAATTTGCATGTTTAATCCCCTCACCTTTCCCCTTCCCATTACAAATATTCTGTGGTGTTAGTTCTGCCACAACCCTTTGGGTTTTCTGACCTCTAGCCCTCCTGGCGCACACATGCTTCAGGGACTGTCTGTCCTTCAAGTGTATTTGTTGTGTGTGTGTAAACAGAAGGGTTGGTTTTATTTTAAAGTTTTTTAGCATTAAATAAAATTCAACTGCCATATGTAGCAAATAGGACAGGAAAGTGTATACAGTTTATCATGCACCTGAGTTACAGAAGGATAAGGGAGTATCATTTCCAAGCAGGAGGTAGCACAAGCTGGTTTGGTCTCTCATATTAACATAAAATGATGGGTCATTTTGTGTGATTCTGTTAGATACTTGTTTGCTATGTTTCTCCATGAATTGGTAATTCAGTAAAGTTAGACGAATTTGATAGAACTATGCAGAAAAATGAACCTAAACCAATGAGTTTTACTGTGTGGGGAAGAAGGAAATAAGAAAAAATAGAATACATGGAGTGAGAAAGAAGTTTTCATTTCTAAAATTTAGTTTTCTTTATATTTTTTAGTCATTAACAGGACTGCATTTTAAACTTCGAATTTTGCACTAGTTCATGGTCAGCATAGCAACAATTTTTTAAATGCCTCATTTCTCCTACAATGCATATTGGAATTAATTATCCTTATTTTTCTATTTTAATAATACAGTTCAGTGTGGTGTAAATCTAAGTAAAATAGATCCCAGTTCTTCTACAGTGCTTACATCTTTACTGATAAATGCTGGAGATGGTGGCAGGAAATGAGATTAAAGACTACATTTGAAAAGAAAGGAGTTGTGACACGCAGGAGGCAGAGGGAAAATTATAGAAATTGGGGCTGTTGTGAAATGAGGCAGAAAACATCTGACCTGCCTCCTTTCCTGTCCCCATGCTTCCCTATCCCCTGCCTCTGGATGTTCTTGGGACTCCATTGGTGGTGGAGTCCCACATTTTGCATGTGACTGTCATTTTTTCTGGAGCCTTGGTTCCAGTGTTTGTCAGAGCAGAGGGTGCTGGCTGCAATTTATCACACCAGGGTACAGAAGCATGCCCAGGGGATGCTCTGGGAAAAGCAGTGTCACTTGGTTATACTTTTCTGTTATGTCTACATGGAGCTCTAAAGCTTTGCTAAAATCACTTGCAAATGTTTCTTTCTCAGGCTGGCAACTCAGCCTTGTGTGTTTCTGTCTGACATAACTGTTGAGTGTTTTGCTCAGTTGTTGGAGAGCCTTTTCAGTGAGGAGGGGTAGGAGGAGTTGGTATCTTTAAACCAATTAAACACATTTCCATATGTAAGCTTTTACCCCCTGGGGATAAAATTCCCTGTTCTCACTGGCAAATGAATATTGAAAGGGGGGGGGAAATAAAAAGTGTACTTGACTTTAATGGAATTTTGTATGAGTGGAAATGAGGATGAATTTGATAGAACATGTTTATTTACTGAGGGTGGTGTTTCAAAGAGGTTAAGATTTATAGCTTTCAGGAAAGTAGCATACAATCACCTGAATATAAAACATAACATATGAAAGATGAGGTAAACTATTTAAGCAACCTTATAGAAGCCCTTTAGAAATGTATGTATTTGCTGATCATGAAATGGTAGCATATAGTTTTTCCCAAGTCTAACATTTCCCATCTTGGGTGACTGTGAGGGAAATATGTATTGGTTCAATGTGATGTGAGCACAATCTGTTACCAATACAAGTTTTCAGCACAGTTCAGCCACAAGCCTTTGGGCTTCCTGACCTTCAGCCTTCCTGGGGCATGGATGGCATAGGGACTGTCCTGAAGAGTAAGTGGTATCTGACAGAGCTGCACTATGCAAAGTGCTTGCTTATTTATGTAACTAGTAGTGTCCAAATGACACAGCCTTGATCCTTGCTTTTGCTTCCCTTGCTGCACACAAGAGAAAGCATCCTACAGCTGTCCTCCTGGTACAGGCAGCAGATCCAGCATAGGAACTTTTGTCGTGAGAGTCTTGCTGATGCAAACACAAAAGTTTGTCAGTGTCATTGTAAATGAAAGAGGCAGAGGGACCTTGTTGAGAACATATGTAATAAGAAGTGGTCTTTACTGTGGAGACACCTTCAAAGCCTCTCTAGAGGGATTGAAGTGTCAGGGCTTCATTCATGCGGACTGAGCTCTATTCCAGGGTTAATCTCTCTCTGTTCCATTCATGTGGACTGAGTTCTGCCTTGTCATAAAACATCCTACGATGCTCTTCACAACACTTACACCCAGTTTTATGAACCTGTAACTAATATTATGTCTTAAACATTAAAGAACACAGAGAGTGGGTTTATCCAGTGTAAGAGGTGTTGCTTTTCAGATGAACAACTGTTGTAAAGCCATAAGGAAGGATCTAATTGTGGGCTGGTAGTGAGCCCTTTCTCTGCCAAATCAGTGGAATGGCTGCCATCAGATATAAATAATTAAAAAGCATAAATGCAGTATTATACTTGATATACTAGCTATTGTAGAACCAATTTTTCAGGCAGTTTTATTTCTGTGCATATTTTAATAAATCATGACCAAAATAGTAATAGTAGAACCACCTAAAAACTTATTTTCAGTGAAAATGAAATTAATCTTGCCTAGAGAATGAGAAAGGTCCATTGGCAGGAGGATAGTATTTTCATTCAGTTTCTGCAGCAAGCAGATCTCTATGTGTTCATTAAAAAATGTGAATAAACTTTCCATAGCCCAGTATTTGCCAGTATTCATCTTCCTGCCTTTTATGAGGGATCATCTCTACTCTCAATTCATACAGCATATAGCAGCAGACCCAGTTTAAACTTTTAGATATGCTCTTGCATATGCTCTTCATCTTCAGATGTTAAATCCAGACGACTATGGGTCTGAGATTGCGGGAATTCAGATGGTGAAATGACTGTGAAATACACATTTTTCACCTTTGGTCATGGGGAGATGTTAGCATTGAATTTGTGCTGAAGAAAGTATGGCTCATTTATGAGGCCCTGTGCTTGATTTTTGTGTCTCTGTGGAGCAAGGGAAGTGACTCTGATGGCCGGGATTTAGGCAAGGGAGTGGTTTGATTTCTGCTATCATTGCCATGGTATTAGGAGTGTTGCAGAGCTGCTCCCAAGGATCCAGGCTCCCCGTGATTTTTCCAGCATGTGATGGAGACAAGCAGGAGCTCTGCTTCCCCCACCATGTGCAGTTGTTTGGGGTTTTGTTTCTGCTGTCCTTCTGCATGGGACAGCAGAAGGACACAGGAGATGACAAGAAAAATCAGTTTCTCTTGGCATACAACAAAGAATAAGCAGTTCTGGCTTAGTGCTTCCCATCAACATCATAGTCAATCAGATCTCATTGGAGGAGAGCAGCGGGATCAGCCTGGCACAAGACACTTGGCAGCTTCTCTGCACACCTGCCAGCAGATGTGGGGCAATCGGCAGCATAAGCCACACCTGCCTCCTCCAGCAGTGTAATATTGCCCTTTATCAGCTGGTTTTGCTTTCTCTAATTCAGCTGGATTTCGTAGGCAATTAGGAAACAATCTAAGCAGTGCTGCTTCGTGTGACATTTTAACTGTGTGTACAGTCTGGAGTTACTAGTGACAGACCATATGCTTGTTTCCCAGCAAGAGAAAAGTAGCCTGATGTTGGTGTGGTAGGTCTTAGTGTCATTAATCCATCATGTGTGATTTTTCCCTGAAAATTTTTAACTGAAAGACTTAAAATCTATTCAGTGACTCCTACTATACATTGTAAAGGGAGAGGGATTATCCCTGATGGCCAGACCTGTCAGCTGGGAATTTTGGGACAATATTAGTAGTGAATGCTACATTAATTGGGGTTTTTTTCCACAGTCTGTAGCTTTACCCCACTTTCATAGAATCATAGACTGGCCTGGTTTAGAAAGAACCTTAAATATCACCAGGTTCCAAACCCCTGCCATGGGCAGGGACACCTTACTCTAGACCAGGTTGCTCCAAGGCCTGCCCATCCTGACCTTGAACACTTCCAGGGATGGGACGTCCCCAGCTTACCAGGGCAACTTTTCTTCTTTGACAGGTTATCATCTTTGTACTGTAGTAGTAGTTCCTTGTTCTTCTTCTTGCCTTCAAGACTATGCAGTATGCTTTATTTGGAGAGGAATTATGTGTGTTTCCATTTCATATCAAGAAAACATGATTGGTTGCTATGTAAATAGTACACATTAAGATAAATCCACTGGGGTTTTTTGATATGAGATCTTCATTAAGAATGATCATCTACTCTAATTTATGAACGAGAGCTGATAAAATTAACCTAATGGATTTGCATTTATAGTTTCTAATTAGACATTTTGATTTAAAGCCCAGCTTTTCCACCATAATATAATGCTTTATTATATGTTGCAATTGGAGGAAATATTTTTTGTGATCTGGTGATCTTGTTGATGGAGGCACAATATAGTATTACCTTTTTGGGTCAAGGGCAAAAGTACTAAAATACTAAACACAGTAATAGTGTTATTTTCTGTAAAATTAGAAGGTGGAGAGTAGTTTCATTTGAAATATATCCTGCCAGAAAAAATTACCAAGAATCTGTTTCCCTAGAAAAGACATAATTTTATTATATTGAAGCAGTAATTAACTGCATTTTTTTTTCTGAAGATTTTGCTGTATAAAAAGACTGGAATGTGCTTCTGGGCTAATCCTCATACTCATTGTCATGCCATGTTAGCAGAATTGTGATGTTATGTGGAAATAGTCCCTTTTCTAAAGCACATAAATTCATGAAACTGAATTAACCTAGATTTAAAATCAAGCTGGGTTTTTTGTTTGCATTCTGGCCATCAGTGGTAACTTTATGGCACCTTATTTCCAAATGTAGCTCTGTTGTGCACAAGAATTAAAAAATGTATTTTCACATATTTGTTCCGCTTCGGAACTATAAGGCTTTGTATTCTAGCCAAGTATACCATTCAATTTTTTTTTAATATTCTAAATATGCCCTTGCAGTAGCTTAAGAATAAACATTATAGAGAGAATTTCATCTTGATTACACAGGATGGAAATTACAATTTCAGGGTATTTAACAGCTTTAGAGGAGCTGTCCTCAGTATTGCATTGACAAGTCATCATTCTTCTTTTTTAACTTTTCTCTGTAAAAAGAATTTTAGCAATTGCATAGTTTGTGCACCAACTTTAGTCCCAGAGTGTGTGCCAGCTTCACAGCTGCCTTCTCCTAATTCCAAAAACCTCTTCTGAAATTAGCTCTTGTCTTTGAATACTCAAACTAAAATTTGGTTGCCTCTTCTAACCATATATTCAGAATGAGGAAGTTTTGTTTCAGTGAAATTATCTTCAAATATTCCCTTTTGATGGATTCATTGAGTAAAAACAGTTGTGCCTTTTTAGAACACAGAGTATAACTGAAAGAATAACAGTGCATTTGCTCTTGCTTAATGTTTCTCACTAGTTTAAAAAATAAAGACTGATATAGAGGCATATATATTAATATCCCCAAACTATAGCTCAATTCCTGAAGATAAGGAAGCCAAAATTACTCCAGTTGTGATATTTTATATACTAGTGCCTGAGGAAGGGGAGCATATACCTCATGATACACATTTGAGAGGTTTATTCCTTTGACCTCTCTTGCATTTATCAGTTATTTACTCCGTTCTTTAGCAAGATATAAATGGTAAAATAAAAGATCCAATCCCATGTACTTCAGCAACTGAGTATTTGAGGTCCTCATTTAAGAGGTATTCAGGTCCCTTGTGATTGTGACGTGGTTTGAACAGACAGCAAACACACACCAGTGTGTGTTTGAATGGACAGCAAACACACACCAAGCTAATGGGCTTGTTCAGACCCTCAGTATGATTTAGTTGTGTGTACTTGATTATATCAGCTTCAAACTTGCAGGGCTGGTAGTACAGAAAGGCTCATCAATACAATATATTTTCCATTACTGTGGCTGTATTTATCAAGACCTTGCAGTATTTATAAGTCAGCATGATGGTACCTTTCTTCTGTGGCATTAAGGTAAATAGGTTTCTCAGAGGTGTAAACTAGACATGGGAAACCAACTTCCAAGACAGGTCAGAGTTAGTAACCTAACTCCTCCTGTTGATCCCTTTTTTCTTAGATCTCTTCAAATTTAATTTCTGATTTAAGGTTTGGGGCTGACTGCCAGCATTAAATGAGCTTAGTTCTCATGATCATGTAAATTAATTCAAATCCTGAAAAAATAACTTGGTATTTACAGTCATAAAAATATGTTCATGTAGCTTTAATTCTTCTCCCTATTAGAAGTTTACATTTTATTTCCAATTTCTCAATTGAAAATGTTGTTGTTAAGAATTTAAGTCCCCTAAGGGAAGAAAAAAGCATGGAGTTAAGATTTTGAAATAAAGCAATTATAATTTCACTTTGATTTGAAATAGGTTTTCTTCAAGTAGCAGGAAAAAGAAATGGTAATGAAAAGTTTAAACTGACATTCAGAACCATATTTTATATTTCCTTCTCTAAAAAGTGATCATCAAAAATATCTAAAATGTTTGCACATAAAGTGTAATGAGCTCTACTTACAGCATTTTTGATAAATGAGTGCTTACGGAAGTACTTTATATAATAAAGTCACTATAAATCAATATCCACATACATAAAGATTGTATTTCCTAGGGTGCTGAAGTCTGTGCTTTTCAAAGGAAAAAATAACACAGTCCGTGCCAGTGTTTAATGTACCTGGTTAGTTTTCAGTATTCAAATACTTAATTTAAAAGCAAATCAACAAGCTTTGCTGTAGCACTGTCCTTCAGGGGGGAGTGGTGCTTGCTTGGTTAGAAACAACTGGGTTTGCTCCAACATGCTGCAGTAAGTACAGGAAGCTTGGAGTGGGGAAAGTTGACTTATACTTTCCTGATTATCTCAAAAGCAATTTGTCATGTCTAAGGTTTTGGAGAACAGAGATACTGGCACCTGTGGTTTAGGACTAAGGATGAGGGAAATGTGACTATTGGAGTAGGATGGTTTGAAAACTCCGAAGTGTCTAAAAGCAACTGTTCTTGAACCTGGGTTGTTGCAAAGGCTTGTCCTCTTTAATAGTATCCAATTTCTTGAAGTTAAAGGCAAAAGTTTGTCTTTGGAGGGGGAAGAGTAAGCAGGTTCCTTAAACAAAGCAAAGCTCACTGTTGATGCTGTACTGCATACAAATTATTTGTGGTATCAAGTAAAACTGAATTGCACATTTGCAAAAAGTAACTCATCCTTGTTGCAATTTACAGCAGCAGAATCAAAATATGAAGCAAAGACAGCTTTTAATTTTTTGATGAATCATTTAGCTCAACCCACTACATTATTAGTGCTATATCTTGAATAATTGAACCCAACCTGCTACAGCAGTGCATGCTGCCTGCCTGCTCCTAATATCTGCCAAAATACCGTAGTTCATCCCTTGCAGACATTAAGGGGCAATGATATTTCATTTCTGTATCTTCTCAGTTGATGTGTTGCAGCTGAGAACCAAATACAGTGGCTTTTTCTTGTAAGGACAAGTGGTGGATGGGGATGTAGAGAGGTGCAGGAGGAGTATCTGGCCCACAGACAGGAGTGCCAGACAGGAATAGAAGCTGGTTTAAAAATGTACCTTTGCCTCAAAGCAGGGGTGAAGGAATCTGCTCTGAGCCCTCCACAGAGAATGGCAGGCAGGCATGGTGGCATTGGGAAAGGGATGAATTACAGCAGTGACACATTTCCTAGACTGGACTGGCACCACACTTCCCTCAAAAAGAGCAGTCATGAAACAGTAAACCAGAGCACTTCCCCCTCTCTTGTTTATTCTCCATTTAGGTCATAAACATTAGAAAACAACAGAGCATTTCTCTCTGTGGTGACATAAGTAGGTCTCACCAAGGGCAGTGGGGTTGGCAGTGCAGGCTGGAGGGAAGGATGTCCCTCCCCTGATGGGAGGTGACAGGTCAGGCAGGGGGGCCTGTCGACAGCCACAACAGTGGGCTGCAAAGCTTCGGGCTTGCTCTTTTTATTATGTTACTGTGTGGTTTTCTGAACACTTGTTCAAGTGCATCTTCATGTGTATAAATGACTTAGTTCACCAAAGAGACCAAATTCCAATGTCCAATCTGATGGACAATTACCTTTGCTTTTGCACATTCAAATCTCTGTTGCTATTTCTGTGAGAGAGGTACCTCTAGGAAATTTCACATTAAATCTGTAAACAGTTTCCAACCTGATAATAGTGCAAAATAAATCGGTCTGTATAGCAAAACAAATATTTTGAGGGAAACCTAGAAGGTGCTTACTGTGTGGCTAGAGCTGGCCCACAAGCAGCATTAAATAAGAAAGACTGAATTGTTGACACCTTTGTGTTTTCAGAAATGACATTTCCTGTCAGTAAAAATTCTTTTGATTGTACCTGACTCTTTTATATCAGAAGTTGCTATTAATTTTTAATTTACATGTGACAGCTTTTCCAAGACTGTGCAACGTTATCTTTTTGTCAAGATTTGACTGTATAATTGGGTGGTGTGGCTGGATTTGGTTTTAAAATAAATCAGAACTACTTGTATACTAAGAATGGTCTATAATTAATCATATAGAATTAATTGTAATTAATGGGCTGTGCAATTAATGATACTTATTTTGTTTTTTCTTCAAGTAAAAACCTCAGTATTCATATCCCCCTAATTTCTTCATACAGAAGTGCAGCATTTTTAGCACATCCTTGATGATTGTATACTCTTGGGTCTGTTTCTCTCAGACTAAATGTATGCTTTCTGAAATTGATTCTTGACATTATTTATAGTTAGAATACGTGAGTAAGTTAAATGCTTGTAAAATTATACCTGCATTGTATATTTAAGGAAATGTAGGTTGTATTGCCAGTGACAACTGGACATAAAAACCTATTTTTATAAGTTTATTTTTATAAGTAGTGGTACTTCTGAGGATAGTGAATTGATGGATCAGGACAGACACTGAAAAGCAGGATCCTTTGTAGCCAACATTTGAGAGGTAATGAGCATGCAGGGGATTTCCAGTGCTAATGCAGTGATACTTCTTCCTACCTTTCAACCCTTAGATATTTGCTTTCCACAAAATTCAAATTTATGCAGAGAATTTAGAAGCCTCTAGTTGAAGGTGGCAGTTTGTTTGCCAGGTAGTGTGTGGGATGAAAGTAAATGAGGGGTTTATTGGAGTTTAATATTATGTATATTTGAAATGACTTGTGCAGCACATTGAGATATAAAACTGTTTTTTTTCTGTTTGGAACATTATTGGTAAAGGGCTGTACGTTTCCATGTGTAATTAGCTGAACTCCAAATTGCAGGCAGAATTTACTTTGTCTTCCATTAATTTTTGTGGTTTGGTTCTTCCCTCAGGTTTCCCTGTGTTGCAGGATATAGGCAGAGACTTTACCAGGTCACAATGAACACAAGCACAAATAACTTTAATTTTTTTCCTGTAGGTATATTCACTGGGGGTGAGATTTCCTCCCATGGATGGTTCAAGCCAAAGCAGCAATTTTATATATGTGAGCCCTCTAACTGTGAATTAAAAACCTTGTGCTGGGTGGCTTTCAAAAGGGAGTTTCTTTATCAGTGTCTGTATTTAAATAGGTGTCTGAGTAGAATTGGTTTTCCACTATAATATAAATGTTTGATTGTTTGTTTTATTTTGTATAATTTGGTCAGGGAGGGTATATAGAGCTAAAAAAAGAACAAGAGAAAACGTGTCTCCTACTTTCAGATGTTTCCTTTCAGGAAACCAAGTAAGCTGCTCAGGCAGGAATCCACCCAGGCCTATCAGCAAAACCCCCAGTCAGCTGGTGGTTGTACCCCTCTGGCTTGGAAGCAGATGAAATTCCACATTTGTTTCAGGGCAACACCTCTTCATGTGTGCAATAAAGTTGCTAAAAACATAAGTTACAGGCAGGCTAAGGAGACTTTGTGGTGGGAATCTGTGTCAGTTCAAAATTTACCTTCATTATCTTTGGGGAAGGGTTTCCTATTCCTCAAACACCTCCTTGGTGCATCTCCTTCCAAAGCACCATCTTGGTGCATCTCCTTCCCCTCTTGATTGTGTGGACACAGAGAGCCCTAATTAAGAAGCCAAGACGATACCATTTCCATGCTAAATGTGGTTCCTCCGGGTCTCCTGTGACTAGAGGTGTGCTCTGAGCAAGCCGAGACCGGGCCGTGCCGCGCGATGATCTCCCGCTGGTACTTTGACGTGGCTGAAGGAAAGTGCGCGCCCTTCTTTTACGGCGGCTGTGGCGGGAACCGGAACAACTTTGACTCGGAGGAATACTGCATGGCGGTCTGTGGCAGCATCAGTAAGTGCCCTCCACGGTGCCCGCCGTGCGGGGAGCGGGCCTGGGCTCTCACTAACCCCAGCCGCGGTCTGTCCACACCTCTGCTCACCACTCAGTCCTCCTTGGCCTCTTGCTAACCTGACATGGCAGTGGGTGACTTCTTGGCGCTCTAGGCGGGCTCTGTTGGGGGCTGAGAGCTTAACACCTCCTCAGGTGCGGCCTTCGCACCCGTCTTCTCTCTGTCCTCTGTCAAAGTGTACTGATGTTTCATGTGTCTATGTGCACGAACAACGCATGTGCAGGAAAAACCACTAACTTTAGGGAAGCCTAAGGTAAGTAGAAAAATATTTTTTACAGTGTATTCTCATGTGTTTCTGATCTTTTCAAAGCTAGAAAATACTAGAATGTGTATTTCCAGATTTTTTTGGCTTTGTTTGGTTTGAGTTTGGTTGAATTCTTCGTGTGTGTTTGCAGTGAGAAGGGGAGAAATGGTATTTGATTTTTTATGTTTCCCTAAGGGCTGTGGTGCACATTGATGTGAATCACCTCCCACTTACTTTAACTCAACCATATGTTGTAATGACTGTTTCTGCTGAAAAAACGGTGCTTGCACTGTTTGAGTGGTGGCTTTCTCCACCATACACCACTGAACCTGATAAATCAGGTGGTAGTTCTATCAGACACATTCTGTTTTGAGAGCCTCTTGCACACTCTTCTCCCAATCTGCTTTGCCAGCAGGTACTGCTGGGAGAGCATCAGCTGACATTTACATCTGAGACTTTAAAGAGTGAGTACATGTCTCACTGCCCTGTCTGCTCACAGGGCATGGAGGAGCAGAACACAATCAGCATCTCAGGGCAGTGAGTACATGTCTCACTGCCCTGTCTGCTCACAGGGCATGGAGGAGCAGAACACAATCAGCATCTCAGGGCCTTTTCAGGAGCATTTTCAGTCAGTAGAAGGGTTAAAAATGCACACAAACCATTGATGAGCCCTAGCAAGGGGTCCTACGTGTGTCGTGGAGCAGAGGAGCTGACCTGTATTTTATTTGAGCAGAAGCAAGAGCAGTCCTGGAGGCAGGATTGCTGCACTGGTGCTTCAGCAGCATTTTATCTCAGCATCTTCTAGAGCTGTTCATGGCAAAGCTCCAGGGAAGGGACATGGAGAAATCTGCCATGAGGGAGTGAGGAGGATACTTCATGAACCATGATCAGCTTCTGCAACAAGACACAAGATGTAGTGAAGGGAGAGATCTGTGCAGGAGGTTGGAGTGAGGTCTAATGTGTTTACTGACAGAAGAATGTTGTGAACTGTTAATTTCCTGTGTCAGGTAAGGCGTTTCCAGAGATGTAAAACACAGTTTGTCTCTGATTTCATCCTCTCTTTGGGAAGATAAATTATCTGCTCTTCTACTCGGCACGTTCTGCTTTGTCTCATGGAAGTAGTCTGGCTGGGTGGTTTTTTCCTCAGATTCATTTCAATAAAACAATGACAAGACTATTAGCATTTCCAAAATTCTCTTGGTTTTTTTTTTTGGAAGTCCAAGTTTTTGGTCTAAGTCATTCTCTCTTTAAGGAGAATGGAGTTAGATTGAGTACTTGAACTTGCTTGACTTCATTCGCACAACTCAAACTGATTTTGTATCTCCCATAGGGGTTTTCTTCTGACTTTTTTTTCAGTGGTTTCTTGAACAACAGTTGAGTGTATGAGGATACACTTCCCAAGCTATTTCAGTTATATTTTTATTCCTGAGTTTTAATGTTATGTCAGTGTGTTCAATACTCTCATCTATACATCTGTTTTTCTGTTCCTGAAGTAACTTCCTTTTAGTTTCATGTACTGTTGCAGTCTCACCATGCTGTTTCTCCTTATTCTTCATATTTTTTTGCTGAATAGAAATTGTAATAAAAATAGTTGGAAGTGCTGAATGTAGTAAGTTTTACCACTGAAATGATGTCTTGTGTTTAGTACTAATTTAATGTTGCTGAAAGAGGTAGCACAGACACCATATTTCACCCCAGTCTCACAGAAGAAAAGAAAAACAGTGGAGAATAGTTTCCATCAAGGCCACTCTTGTTGTCTCCTGTCATTTTTTCTCCCCACCATCACCCTTGATTTAGAATTTGTATTTGATTTTTGTACCTCCTCCTCCTTGCGTCATTATTATTAATATATTTATTCCATTCTTTATTTCTTTTCTCTCCAAAGTTCAGATTGTTCTCGCTCTCTTGTGTCCTGTTAAAACAAAACAAAACAAACAACAACAAAAACAAAACAAAAATCAAGCCTCTGTTAAGCAGGAGGCGAGATAGATGCTAAAGCACGTTTCCTTTGTTTAGCTGTAGTTTGCTTTTCAGGATAAATTATTTAGATTTTACAACATAATATGAACTATTGGATAGCACTGGGTTTCTCTTGTGTAGTGGGCAAAGGGTGGATGTGTGGGATGAGTCAGATTTTCTGGTAATGAACTGGAATTGGACTGAACTAAAATGTGAGGATGTTCTGTTGTCACAAATACCCATACACTGTGAAATCTGAATACTAATATCCTGAACACTTTCTCTTAAAAAAAAAGTTTAAAAAAGCATGTTTTATTCTGCTTTCTTGCTGTCTCTTTACCTTGATCTGGAACGGTGGGTCTGTCCTGTCATGCAAAGCCTTAAACTCCTCCATGTTCAGTGGATTTGACTGGTGCTCTGAGGTCTGACAGAAATTATTTCTCTGTTGGGTAGGAGCTACTGCTGTCATATTTTTTTCATTTATCATCCAGCTCCATGGAAATGGACACATAATTGCCTTAGAAGTGGAAGGCTTTGAGGCTGATGTTTCCAAATCCTTCAGACTGTCAGGCCACCTGCTCAGTCTCTACTGATTTTTAATAAGGATGTTCAGGACTGTCTGTGGTTTCCGTTCAATGTAATGATTCAAACTTCTACTGTGCGACTGTCCATAAAGGCTTCTTTGAAGTCACAGAACCTGTCAGGTGGTTAATTTGGATTTAATGGCCTCAGAATGAGTATATATTGACAAGAATAAGCAAACATATTGCTGTTACCAAAGGAAAGGTTTCTGTCTTGTACTAAAAAGTAATCTGCTGTACTAATTTTTTTACTTGCCTCTTAATTGTTGCATTTTACACATCCTTAAACTTGAAGGAAGTATATTTTTTTAAAATGAGCGCTATTTTGAAATTACATTAGTGTCTAGTTCTTAACTTGGGGACTTAAAATCCGGGAAAATACATTCTCTTAAATGTACTTCATTTCTCAGCTCTCCCAGCAGCTCCGGCAGCCGTCAGAGCCAAGTGGAATTGACTGTGTTTCCATTTGTTCCTCATTCAGAGTGGGAGTGAGTTGTACTCTGGTGGCACAGTCAGTTTTTGAAAATTCTGACATATCATTAAAATGACCTTCTATAAGTAGGGTTTTTTTATTTTATCATAGTACTGAATTTCTGTGGCTCACAGCAGAGGGAACCAACAGGATTCAGTGTTGTCGGTTCCCTCTTTCCTTGCATAAACCATGAAACTTAGTAGGAAGTTTAAATGTTGAGACATGTGGTTTTATTTTTGATCGTTTTAGAGCACTATCACAGGTTTTTGGGTGAATTTAGGTACAGTAGTACCCAAATTATTCTCTAGACTAAATACTGTGAACTTCCAAACTTGCTAAATTTCTTGGTGATTGTAAAGTGGCAGATACTGTCCACTTTAATTTTTCTTCATAGGTGTGTTGCAAATAACGATCTGTACCTTTTACAGCAGCAGCTTACAAGTTGATACTCCTGTTGTCAGTCATTTCCTTTATCCATTGTTTGGGATGTTGACATCTCCCTAGTTAGCAGGAAGTAAAATGTTTTGGCAGCTAAAGTTGCATGCCAACTTCCAGTGTCTAAGGCATTAAAGAACTGTGACTTCTAATATCATCTATTTAAATTGTTAATTTTGACTATGACCTTTAGTGGATGCAAGTGACTAATTTCTGTTTCCACAATTTCTTCATCTATATAAATTTGCACTTTTATTTCACCTTTGAACCACACATGTACTAAACCTTTTAATAAGTAAGTGGGTGAAGTTTAGGATTCAAAAGGGAAATAATACAAATGTTTTCATATCCAAAAGTTAGACTACTACTAATTTCAAACATGAAGAATTAATATAAGGTATTGCTGTGGGCAGTGTTTACTGTAACTTGTTTTGCTGGGTCTAACCACAGCATTTTTTGTTTTGGTTCTTTTTACTCTGGAACTCAATGACTCTTGTTTACAACTTGGGAAGAAGTCACGTTCAGGAAAATATTTCTGTCTTGTATTTGTTCTCATTTGAACCCACATGTGAAGAATTAAACATTTTTTTTCCTCTCATAAATATTTAAACTTACGATAATTTGAAAGAGAATGACCTTGCAGCAGAGTATCACAAAGATGCTTGAGGAAGTTTTGCTTTGGGGACCTCCTCCCAATCATGAAGTGCATCAAAGAACTTGGAGAGGCACGATCTGAGCCATTAATGGATGAATGCTGAATGGATATCAGCAAGGCAAAATTGTACTTGTCAGGTTTGGTGAAAAGTAAGGCATTCATGGAAAGCCTGATTGCCAAGTTCTAGCTGTGTATGGGTAGGAAATGTACCTTGAAGTTCTTACTCAGGAGGCTTTTTATATGAGAAAATTCAGCTTAAACCTAGTTAGATGGCAAGTAGCACCTTTAATTAAGATAATGGATCGGGAATAATAAGAGCATGGTATGTTTCGTTGGGTGGGTTTTCTTCCTCTCCAAGGAGTCTCTGAGGGATTTCACTAAAGTCTTTCAAAGCTGCCTGTTGCTTGATGCCATACCAGTTACTGGAATTCTAACATATTAAAGGAAAACAGAATCAGTCTTCACAAGATAGGGGTTGGATATTTCTGCATAGTGAGGGGACTGTTGCTCACTTTGCTTGAATTACCCTAAATGCAAATCTTTCCACTATCAGTATCACAGCTACCTCCTAGTTATCCAACAGGAATGGCTGGCAATTACTGCAAGCTCACTGATTATTTCCAGCCTTTGTGATTTTGTTTTAATCAAAGTTGTTACAAATAAAGTAGCGATCTGTGAAGCCAAACTGTTGCTACGGGAAGGATTTGAGGTATTTCATTAGCTACTGTGAGGTCCGTAAGTGCTTTAAAAGGATTTGCACTTACACTTATATGTTACAATTTACCTTTTAAAAACAAATTTATGTACCAAGCATGTAACTTTTTCAAGGGCATTTTGCTGGCTTAGGAACTGTATTCATTGCCAGGCGCTTTTTCGTACTTGGAATTTTTCTTTCGGCAGCAGTTTCTAATCTGTTTCAAGAGCATTGTTTTGTTCACTCTGCAGAGCTTCTCCTGGTTTATAAATTGGGGTCAGGGAGGGGGAAGAAATCCTCATGTATTTGTATGTATTTGCTGCATGTAACATATTCATCTAAACTCTGTTTCTGTGTCTTCCTCTGAGGCTAAATAGATGGCTGTATTCCGATGGAAATTAGAACAGATGCTTCTTTATTAATCCATCTATTTTTTTCCCATACTAAAGTAGAAATTCTTCTTTTCTTCTCCCTCCCCTACCTCTCTCCACCTCCAAATTTTATATCAGTCCCTACCACAGCTGCTAGCACTCCTGATGCTGTTGACAAATACTTGGAGACACCTGGAGATGAGAATGAGCATGCCCATTTCCAGAAAGCCAAGGAGAGGCTTGAAGCTAAGCATCGTGAAAGAATGTCTCAGGTGAGGGGAGATTTCTTTATTCCTAAGTGTGCATTTGTCTGTCAAGTGGCAAGTGATCCTTTATCTTCCTCTTTCCCAAGGCTTCATCCAGGTGCCCTGCCAATTTGCAATGCTGTAAACATGCCATTTCCTGCCTTTCTGACTCTTACCTGAGAATTCAGCTGACTGACACACATCTGTGGTTGTGTCACCACTGTGATCATAAATCGCTACAGTTACTAGGAAGGATAAAAGAAAAAAAAACTGTAAAAATGTCTCATCTTTGTGGGAGAATGTATGTTTTGTGAGATTATTCATGTTTCAAAGTAAAGAACTTGGCCACTGTATTAATTGTCCTTCCCTTGGAGCAGCTGAGGGAGATGGTTTGTGTTGAACTTTGTTTTCTGTGTGTGCCCTGTGGGTAGTGTAAGATCACATATGTTCATCAAATGGTTTTGAGCCTCAAGATGACACAATATGCATCTAAAGTCAAAGAAAAGAGGAAAAACAGGTGCTTTTGGACTCAAAATCCAAACGAAATCAACCCTTTTCTTTCCCTTCAACCAAAGAGATTTGTGTAGCCTGAAACTGTGCCCAGCTTTTAATCCAGTGAGAGATGAGTTACCCACTCTCTCAGAGACAGGGTTTATAATAGCAATGCCAATAAAAATTGGTCACAGTTCTGTTTTAATAGCAACAAAGCATATGAGAGGTTTAAAGGAACATTTGTATGCATATTTTTTGAGAAAGAAACAGCCACAAAAAATGAATGTAGTATAATTCAGATGCACTTCATATGCCCATGTAGCTAATTTACTGTATTTTTTCATATATATAACTTTGTTCCCCTGATGGGATTTCAGTGTGTCTGTCTGTTACTGATACATTATTAGCCTTTAGCTCTGTGCTAAAATGTTATCCCAAAAATGAAAATAAAAAGTTATGAATGAAAATGAAATTAAGTTCTTAGTGTATGTTCCTGTCTGTCAGCACCATAGCTGTGCCTGGCACTTTTCTAATAAATTGGGCAGGGCATCTTACCTGAAGCACTCATCCAACTGGTGCAGGCCACATACTGAGAATATCACATGTCATAGATAGGAAGATAGGTGCTCCTCATCTGCCTGGGAAGTGTTGAAGGACAAATAATCTCTCTTCTCTTTAAACAGAGAAAATAGAGCCAATTTAATGGACAGGGAATCTGGGGAATAAAAGAGGCACACAGCCTGCCTAGCAGAGGAGAGACCCTGCCTTGGCTGGGCATGCAGAAGATTGGTGAATAATACAGTCAACCACCCCATCATTCCTTCCCCTTGAAATAACCTTTTTGTAAAAAATGCTGTTGAGGTGGGTTTCCTGAAAGCAGAGGACAGTCAGTGCGGAGTTCCATGGCATAATCTTCAGGTTCTCACTGTGGTTCCACATGTGTCTCCAAAATCCCAGTTTGTAAAGGTTAAGATGAGTAATTTGGGGCAGTATTTGGCTGAACTGTGTATTTTCTGTTTTAACATGAGCATCTAGAGGACCCTCTCAACTGAAGGGTGTGATTTAGGGCTTTGACTGAAACTGGAGCTGTTGTGTTCCTAGCCATCCTTCCTGTCAGCACTGAGCACACAGGGGGTGAGGCAGGTCAGCTGCCCCCCTCCTGCAATGTCAGCCCTCCAAAAACAAGTCAAAAAAGCAGCTCTGCCCAGTTCAGCAACCTAAGTCGGCCCTGGTAAAAAGCAGAGTGATAGGTACATAAAAAAAAAAAAATATTAATCATTAAGTTACCTAAGCTGCTTATGAAATCACATCTTAAAGGACATGTATCTGGAAGAACATAGACCCCCTGCAAAGCTTTGAAGATCAGAGTTTACTCGTAGAAGGGAAAGCTAAATTTTAGAAAGCTGAACTAGCCTCTCCATGTTAACTTGTCAAATGTTTAAAAGATAGTAGATGCTATGGGCAAGTAGAAAAGCCAGCTAGTTCACCATTCTGTGTTTCCTCACATGAACATCTATGTCCAATACCACTGGTTTCCTTTTCTGGCAATTTATTTTAAAATGGCTTTTTACATTGTCTTTAAAATCAGATATGTTCTTAATACAAAATTAAAATATATATATAGCTGAAAATTAATATGGAACTGTTACTTCTTATGTTAAAAAGAAGGCTGAATAAGTTGACTCAGTGTGCCTTTGCTGTCAATGCTTTTCTCAGTAAGAAGAGAAGTTAACAAATGAGAGTCACTACCCAAGTCTTCCAGCTGCACCACACTTTTTTTTTTATTCAAAGTCCAGTTCTTTCAAAACTGAAAAGTGGAGGCTTATAAAGGAGCAGAAATGCCCATTTTTCTTCTAATAAAAAGAGAAAAAATAATCAAGTAATTATTTAGTCTTGATAAATGTCATAAACTGAAATAGATTGGTTTGTTCACAAAACAGATAATTTATTTCATTTAATAAAAAGGCTAGTTTTAAAATAGTACTGGGTTTTGCGCACACCTTATTTTGCAACAGCCAATTAACTAATTAAAAAATCAGATGCAGTCTAGCTGACATGCAAAATGTAATCATCTAAGGAGTAGGAAAATTTATCGCTAAACTTGAAGTGAAATATTTTAAAACATGTCATCAGGGAAAATGTAAATATTCTTCATATCCTCTCTCTGATATTTCCCCTAATTTACCATGAAATTCTGACAACTCGTGTTTCTTTTTCTCTTGTATGAAGATGTTCACATGAGCAGAGACCAAGATTCTGTCAGTGGTTATGTCACATCATAGTTCACAGCTCATAAAAGAATTCTAGTAGGGAAGTCTGTTTCTGTGGAGGCCTGATGCACCTCTGGTTCAGACTGGTTTAATCCCTTGCGCTCTAAAGGGTCCATCTCTTTAGACTGCACATCATGGAAAGTTTTCCTGCACCACAACTGAAGCAACAAGGCTTACAAACTTTCCTAACTTACAGGAAGTACTGCAAGGAGAATTATGTTAACACAAATTTTTAAGCTTTTCCCAAGAATTAATAATACAGCCTCAGTAGCAGGAAAACTGCATTCCCATGTAAACAGGAGTGGCCATTCAGTGATGCAAGTGTAGCTTTCAGATGTTTGCTATTCTTTAAAAGGTAACAGGGAGAGGTTATGCCAACTGATGGCAAGGTCCCATGGTTCTTTTTTCTTGTTTTGGTACAATTCCCCTTTTTCTCTTTTCAACTTGTTAAAGCCTATACAGCTCCTTTACTTAGTTGCTGCTAAATAGCCTGATGAACCAGATACTGTACCTTACTCAAGGGAAAAGTATATTTATACATTTCTCTCCTCAGACATCTTGTGACGTCCTCATGTCTTAAATTTGCTCTTCCTTTGGCTGTCTGCAATATTTTTGGAATTGTAGCATGTAGAATACTTATGATAGGAACTTAATGATACCTTGTGTCCTAGAATAGTTTTGCTTCTTGGAAGTTTATTTCCAAAGCAAACATCTAAAAATACTGAAGTTCTCAACCAGCCTGAACAGGTCTGGTGTTCATTTAAGATTTTTTTTTTGTTTTGATCATAGCATGCCACTTGTTCCAACATCCCAGACACGTCTTCAGCTGATTTTCAGTCCCAGTGACGCTATAGAATCACAGAATGGTTTGAGGTGGAAAGGATCTTAAAGATCATTTAGTTCCATCCCCCTGCCATGGGCAGGGGCACCTTCCAATACATCAGATTGCTCAAAGTCCCATCTAGCCTGGCCTTGAACATTCCTGAGATGGGGCATCCACAACTTCTCTGGGCAACCTGTGCCAGAGCCTCACCACCCTCAGAGTAAAGAATTTCTTCCTAATATTTAATCTAAACCTCCTTTCTTTCAGTTTAAAACCATTCATCCTTATCACTACACGCCCTTGTGAAAAGTCCCCTCTCCTGCCTTCATGAAGGCCTCTTTTAGACAATGGAGGGCTGCTATAAGGTCTCCTTGAAGTCTTCTCCAGGCTCAAGAACTCCAAATCTCTCACCCTGGCCTCACAGAGGAGGTGCTCCAATCCTTTATCTTCACAGTCCTCCTCTAGATCCACTCAAGCAGGTTAATGTGCATCTTGTGTTGGGCCCCAGAGCTGGATGCAGCGCTGCAGGTGGGGTCTCACCAGAGCAGAGCAGAGGGACAGAATCCCTTCCTCAACAGTGGTGCTTTGGATACAGGATGCACTGGGCTTCCTGGGCTCTGAGCACACATGCCTAGCTCATATTTGGTGTTTCATCCACCAGGACACTCAAGTCCTTTTCCCAGGGCTTCTCTCAGTCCACTCATTGCCCAGCCTAAATTGATTTTGGGATTGCCTCAACCCAGGTGCAGGACCCCACACATGGCCCTGTTGAACTTGAACTTGAGGTTTTCCCAGGCCTGCCTCTTTAGTCTGTCCAGGTCCCTCTGAATAACATCCCTTCCCTCCAGAGTATCAATCACATTACTGACCTTGGTGTCACCTAGCTGAGACTGCTCTCAGTCCTATTGTCGATGTCCTCAACAGATGTTAAATAATACTGCTTGATGTATTCCCTAGATTCCACCATCTCTGCTACTGTGTATGGGAAGTCTGTTTCCTTCCTTAAAACTGTCTAGTTAATAGGATACCCCCCTCAGTTGTATCAGTTGTGTCCTGAGTTCCCCCCTCAGGACTCTTTGGAGAAGTTTAATGATGTTATTACCAGAAAAAAGGTCACGACTTAAGTGTGGAACAAAAGCCCTTGACAAAGATGGACAGCCTTTTGGCATGACTGTGACCTCACTAAGCCAACATACAGGCAAGTACCTCTGCTGGTCTGATTGTGCTAACCCAAATGTCTGCCATAAATTCTTCTCTTGTAGATATGCTTTTGCGCCCTAGTGTAAAAAATGGAAGTGAATTCTCCTGCTTCAATACATAATGAAATTTTTGTACTTAGCATCTCTTAATAATGAATGACATTTTCCATACTGCCTCCTTCCCTCTTGCTGTCCCTTACAGTCCAATTTCAAAAAGCACCTGCTAGGCTCTAAGGCCTGAGTTTGACTTTGAAATGGCTTGCTGCTTATATCTCAATCAGAAGCTGTTATTTTCCCTGTACAAAGCCTCCAACCCTTGAAGAGCCCTAGATCTCTGTTTTTCATAGGTCTGTGCTGTCAACAGAGGAGAATAGGTTTGTAAGTGCAGAGGCCAAGTTCAGCCTTTTTCTGCACATGTGTAACTGGGGAATTTTTTCTCCTCCTTGCTCTTTGGGGTCTTCTGTAGCACTATGACATATTTCTCACTTGCAATTCCCTGAACTGATGACCTTTAGCGGGAGCAGTAGTTCCCTGTGGGTGGTAGCATGGCCCATGGATAGCTGTATCTTCAGTTGATTAGTACACACACAGATGCTCTCAAGCCCTGAAGTCTTCTGAGTTACAAAAACTGTCACTCAGGGCACAACAGTCTTTACAGGAATATTGTTTCTGCAAACAGCCATGTAATTCTGTTTCTTTTTCAAAACCTTTCAGTTTTGTGGCACCAGAGCTGAACTCTGAGGCCACTAATTTACATCCCTCCTAACTAGCTGTACAGGCTATCAGTTTATCATCCTGCCTTCCATGCCTGAAAAAGTTTAAAGAAATAAAATGGGCAGAGACAGACCTGGTGTAGCCAAAGATCCCCTTAATTACATTACCCACAGTGCTTATTTTTGTCATGCTGATTAGCAGAGGGTTTGTTTGGGGGATAAAGGTGGCAAGGGAACTCTTGCTCTGAAAATCCAGAACTGCTCTTTCAGAGTCAAAAAATTGGGCAGATGTCAGAGATGTGATTTTAAGACAGAAAGGGAGAAGAGGGACAAGAAAACCATAAAGTTGCTAACCTAGGCCAGTGTTCAAGCTTGAGCACATCACTGTAGTTTATGACTTGGCTTAATGCCATAATTTCTGGGCCTTCTGTAAGTTCACATCCTGTTGCAATCCTCTCTAATCACAGAGGAGCAAAGAGAACTAATTCTGTGAATAAAGCAGAAAGAACCCTGAATATTAATTCAAATATTGGTTCAAATATTCCCCAGAACAGGATAAAACCCAAAAGTGGTTAGATGTTGATACCAAAAAATTGATATATTTTATGTAAAAGAGGCAAAGAGAAAGAAAGAGAAAAGAAAAGAAAGAAGAATTTAAAAAAAAGAGGGAGATGGATGGACAGGGAGAGTGACAGCGATGAAGTAGAACCATATCACCCCTCCATGGGTCCCAACAACTTCTCATTGTTCCCCTCCATCTGGTCTTCATGGTGGTGAGGGTCCCCTGCTGAAAAGCATGGAATCCCATGGATTAATATACATTTGAGCTGCTGGGAACACACAGGTACCTCTCTGAGGGGGGCCATTTAGATGCTGTCCCTTGCAAGACTGTGGATCTGTTGCATCATGTAGTATCACGTGCAGTGCTCTGCTACAGGGTCTGGGGACTCCTTTGCTGGGGGTATTACAAACCAGCTTAGCACACAAGACCAAGGGAAACTAAGCCTCTGAATATAATGGATTGGACCCAGAAAGGTTTGAAATATACCCAAAAAACGTGATTGAAACCGAACAAGGTTAGATGTTGTTGCCAAAAAAACTTGGTGTATTTTATTTAATAGTAAAAGAGGCAAAGAGAAAGAAAGAAAGGCAAAAGAAAGAAAGATAGAAAAAGAGTTGTGTGTGAGGGGTGGGGGGACCCGGAGAGAGTGATAGGAGTTAGGTAGAAACATACCACCCTTCTGGGGGCCCCAATGACATCTCATTCTTCTCGTCCATCTGGTCTTCTTGGTGGTGAGGGTCCCCCATGGCAGTGGAGCCAAAAAGTCTAGAATCCCATGGATTATGTACATTTGGGCCAGGTGGGAACGTGAGGTGCCTCCCCTAAGGGGTCTAGGTTTGACACTGTCCCTTGCAACACTGTGGATCTCTTGCATCATACTGCAGTGCTCTGGGGTCCCCAGACCCCTCTGGGGGGACCTTTGATGGGCCATGACACCCCCTCAGCTGTCCTTCACGTGGATGTGGCTTTTCCTGGGGTGAAGGGGCCCTGGGCTGCTCTGCACAGCGGAGGATTGGCATTCACTGCCTCTCAGCAGAGATGTTTTTGACATACACCGAAACACCCAAAGCCCTCCTCCTCTCCCCCTTTGGTGGGGGTCTGTGGAGCCTGGCAGCAGATGAGCCTGGGGCTATAGCCTCTACCCCTGAAGGTGCTGGGCTGGGCCCTGCAGTGGAGGCTCTTCCAGATGCTTTGAACAATAGTGTCACTTTTGTTATCTCTTCTGTTCCTTAGGCGGTTTAACTGGCAGTTTGGGGTTTCAGTCAGGAGGCCCATTGGGGTGGGCTGGGGTGGTCTTCTGTGCAGCTATTGTTACGTACTTCTGCTATTATAGGCAAAACCATCCCATTTCAGTCTCTGACACATCCTGCCACCAGTGGCACGTCAGGTCTCTGGAAAGGTGCTGCCTATGTACACGAATTGTTTTCTCAGCCCCCACAGTCATATGGCCTAAGCACAATTAAGAGGTGAATGTTTAATGTGCACTGAATACACAGCAGCACTCTGAGAACTAATAAGTTTTTTCCAGAGCACATCACTGTGCTCTTAAATTATAGTATCAATTCATATCATCTAGTCCTGTTTTATCAGAGAATCAGTAAAATCTCCTGTGCCAAAGTACTGCAATAGTAGCATGTGAGGGGTGACCTATAACTTCAGTGTGCTGCCCATCATGTTCTCTGTCATTAGTTCCTTGCTAAGACACAGGAGGTCTTATTCCTCCTGCCTTTGGTATTGGTCCTGGTAAAATTTCAGTTGTCCATGTGGACTCTGAACTTTTTTTAAAATTATCTTGGCTATTTCTATTAAATGGTGTGAAAGTATGTGTTTTATTGAGAAGGGAAGGGAAGGAAGGGAAATGCACACTGTGAGTAATTGCTTATAGGTTTCTTACCCTGCTAATCCTGCACTTAAATAGTCACCTATTTGTGTGCACTTCATTCAGTGGGAACAATCGTTCCTATATAAAATGTATTATCTGAGGAGATTGCTGACTATGTGTGAAATGAGTGAAGGCCCCAGGTAAGACCACAGAAGGGTTTCAGATCTCATGGACAGCATATTAACCCACTCCCTGACTATTGAAATACCACTGCTCTGTGTTACAGGGAGAGGAGGCTTCTCGCATTGCTGAAAGAAATGGCACCAAAAGATCTGCGTTATTTTTCTGACAATGTTGTACTTGAGATACATATTGAGTTCTTGGGAGTGTTTCTACAACCCCTGTTTCTGGACAAATAGCTGGACTAGCACAAATTATGTGCAATTTTTCAGGCCAGTGATGCAGCCTGAATAAATTAAAAGGTTTTGTGGTGCCAGAGAAGGTGGCACGCTCTGTGGGAGGAAAGACAGAGATAGTGCTGAAGGCAATCTTGCCCCCTGTATATTGGAGCTGGGTTAATTACCAAAGAGTGGGAACAGCGTTGCCCTCACAACTTTGGGTGTGATGAAAGAGTGAGTCAGCTGGTGGAGTGATCAATTGGAGTCTGCTGGCTGTGCTGTGAGGAGGAAGAGATAGGAGGTTGTGCGAGGGACAGAAAGGGTAAGGCGTCAGGCCAGGGACAAACAGGGTTAGATGGCCATGCTGGGGACGGAAGGAGCTAGCCAGAACTGCAGGAGAGAAGGAGAGGAAAAGCTGGAGCTGCCCATAGGAGGCTACATAGAAAAGGTATGACAGGCTTTTAGATAAGAAGATACTGATGCTTGAAGCCTTCTTTGGTGTCAGTCATACCTCCTCTGTCAATGATCCAATTGGAATGAGTTGAAGTTTGCTCATTTTGTCTGAGGCTGTATGATACGTGGAATCAGTTTTCTTTCTGTCTGAGATTAAAAAGGGTTGGTGTGTTCACCCATAGAGATCTCCAGTTCCCTTTCTTGAGGGCTGGTTAATGTGTTCCTTCACATTGGAGTTGTGACAGCTTGCACAGTGTTCAGACATACAAGTACTGCCTTTTTTTAATTTAGTAACAGGATCCTACCTTCATAAAGTGTTGTAACTGCCTTTTTTTCTAGAGATAGAAGGACGAGAGGAATGTGAAAATATGACTCTTGACTGCTGCTAAGTCATGGGACAATAGGGGAAAATAGGAAAGTCACACTCCTTGTTTTGTTCACTAGGTCATGAGAGAGTGGGAAGAGGCAGAACGCCAAGCAAAGAACTTGCCAAAGGCCGACAAGAAAGCTGTTATCCAGGTAAAGGAAAATGCAACCACAACCCTAGCATCTGGGGCCCCAGTTAAGATACAAGGGGTGCTGGGTGTGATGTAATTTAGTAACCTACTTTATGGTGATATCATGTTTTTCTCTGCTCTTTTTTTCTCATCTATCCTGATGTCTTCTCTCTTTCTGTTGTGATTGATGTTTTTTTCAGCATTTCCAGGAGAAAGTGGAATCACTGGAACAAGAAGCAGCAAATGAAAGACAGCAGCTTGTGGAAACTCACATGGCACGAGTGGAAGCCATGCTGAATGACCGTCGACGCATTGCTCTGGAGAACTACATCACAGCCCTACAGACTGTCCCGCCCAGGGTGAGTGTGGTACCACAAGCTCTGCCAGCTGTGTCAAAATCATTGTAGTTGTCGTGGGGGAAGTGTAGACGTGCCCAGGTGCAGTGTCAGTGTCACTGTGCAAGAGCTGTGACAACAGTCAGATAGTTTGCCTAAATGCAGACACAAGCTCCCCACGTGCATACCTGTTGATGGATGGATACGTAATAAAGGTAGTTAAGCAATTCATGTGGAAGTGATTTGGTTGTCAGAAATTGTAGCTGTTCACAGATCCTGCTGGAGGATGGTGCCCCTCCAAGTGATGCACGTTAGGATGCTTCATCATGACAACATGGAGCTTAAAGATACAATGGTTGTGATTTTTTGTTTTGTTTGTTGAACTGTTGAAGTGTTTGATGAAGGATCTTGTGAGGATTGTTGGATGGCATGAAGTTAGCACACTAGCAATTTGAAGTTGTCTGCTTTGGATGTGATGGCTATTGGTGGGTGTAAACATGTACATTCAGAGTGCAGATTGAATGGAATTTAATGACTGTATATCTCTGATACTTGTTTCAATACCACAATAGCTGGTCAGTGACTTCCAGAGGAAGAGAATTTGCAAAAGGACTCAGATGCTAAAACAGAATGCCACCTTTATTCAGTTACTCACGTGCCTCTGTGCCAGATCTGAGGATTCTTGGGCTCTGATACCTTCTGAACCGCAGCTGGGACTCCCTGGGAGTGCCAGCAGGAGTGGGGGGGGGCAGCTGGGTGTTCCTCTGGTCCAGGGGATTTTCCAGATGCCTTCTGTCCCATCTGGGCCAGAACTCATGTCTACAGAACCTGTAACAGAGGCTAGAGTGTTAAAGGAATAAAGTAGGTATTAATCAAAAGGCCTTCAAAGGGTATACCTTGGGCAGTACAAGAGCCTGAGCGTGGCTCTACCCAAGATGGATGACCGGTCACAAGTTTTCAGAGTTTTATAAGTTTTGGTCCATTTACATTTTGGAGTTAATTGCCCAATTACAGCTTCAGGTTATGAAGTCCCATCCTCTCAGATTGCTTTCCTCAATTCGCTGTTGTTTATATTTTCTTAGGCCCAAAGCTGCAACGGTGTCCTTGGTTCTCAGGCTTGAAAAGGATTGTTTTGTTTGACTAAACTGTGAAGAGAACTTACTAATACTTTATATGAAGTTCAGAGTCACACACTAAGGCAGTACAGAATCTGGAAAATATGAAAGCTGAAGTTTTAAGGTATCATGGGAAAGCAGTAAATTGTTTTAGATATCTCTAGCCTCTTGAACACTTTGTAGATGGAAAAAACATTGTCACACTGCTGAGTCTTTTAGTGAATTTGACCTCACAGGGCGTTATACCAATATACCTAACATGATTACATTACATATTTTAAATTTCCTTCTGAGGAGAAATCTGCATATGTGGTGAGCATGGAAAATTGATCAGTCTTAGTTCTTTATCAGTGTCGTCGTAATTGAACTTTTTTCTCCACCCCATGGTACAAAACTCTCTTGCTTTTACTGTGTCTGCCAAGTAAAAGTTTAAATCTTTCACTGAGGTAAAAGTGTCATGGGGTGACTTCGGGGTAGTAGTGTGAAGAATTTCCATGTGTTTTGCAATGGTAATTTGTGGAAAATGAAGCTAGTCAGTGTTAAATTGGTAGAGGATGTTACTTGGCCTGAGTGTGAGTTGCATGTTACGACCTCTGACCACAGTGAGGGTAGTGAAAGGCTTGAACTCATTAGGAGACAGATTAGGGAGTTATAAACTGGGATGCAGCTTCTTTTAAGAATCTGGAGAATGTGGCTCAGAACTGAGGTAAGGTGAGTATGTGGACTGGCTGCAGGTCATGTTTGCATTCTTGCACTGTGCATTTGGGTAGCTCACCAAAGGTAGGATTTCACATCTGCCTTTGGAGCCAAGCGTTCCTGCTTTGAAGTTCAGCCTTGTACAAATGTAATCCTGTCTGAAAAGTACCTCAGTAAAGTGATTTGATTTCAAGCTGTGTGTGTGTGTCAGGCTGGCAGCTTGGTTCTGCAGGTATTTGCAGTTGTTGAAGGGCATGTTGGGGTCTGCACATAACAGCAGAAAGGTCTCTACAGCTGCTAAAATGTGGAATGCAGAGGACACAAAGTAAACTTCAGTTGCAGAACTCTAAGGGGAAAAAATGTTAACAGGGACTCTGGGACTAGAAAAATTTGAATTTTGTGCTTTTGTAGCTTGTAGTTAGCTCCCAGGACGTTTAAATAACTGATACATTTCCTGTGTCAGGGGAGAGCACCAGGCCTGAAAGGTGACACGAGTCCAGTAAAAGTAAGTTTTGAAGGTACTGTTTGGAAGACTGAAGTGAATCCTATATTGAGTATATGTCCTACAAAAGCTAATAATTCTGAAAGGAGTAGGCAGCAAACATGGAGGCAACATTAGCTGACGGTGCTACCAGACAGGGACTCATCTCAAAATAACGGGGGTAAACAGGTTAAAAAATAATGTCTTTAAACAAGTCCTTGTTCAGTCTTGTAGATGGTCTTGTTCTTGCCTCAGCATTTTTTGGTTTTGTGCTCTGTAGCTGATGACAATTGAGGTGTTGAACTACTAGTCAGGTGCATGCCAAAGCACTTGAAAATGCTGACCTTGAATTCAGCAGGATGATTTGTCTAGTTGTATTGAGAAAGAGGAGGAGGTTTAGAAGGAATTTAGGAATAAAAAGAGGATGTATCACCTTTGGAAGGAGGGTTGGGTATTCTAGGAAATATTTAAGGGGTTTGCTAGGGCATGTAGAAGAAAATTAAGGAGGCCAAAGCTCAGTTAGAATTTCATTTGGCAACTTCATAAAAGATAATAAAAATGTTTTTACAAATATATTAACAGCAAAAGGAAGGGTAAGAACAACCTCAGTTCTCTACTGGATGCGGGAGGGAATTTAGTGACTGCAGATGAGGAGAAGGCAGAAGTGCTTAACACCTGCTTTGCCTCAGTCTTCAGTGGGAAGATGGCTTGTCCTCAGGGCAACTGTCCTCTTGGGTTGGTAGATGGTGTCAGGGAGCAGAATGGTCCTCGTTATCCAGGAGGAGGCAGTCAGAGAACTGCTGAGATGCTTGGATAGCCATACATCTATGGGACCAGATGGGATCCACCCCAGGGTGATGACGGAGCTGGCAGATGAGCTTGTGAAGCCCCTCTGCATCATTTACCAACAGTCCTGGCTCACTGGTGGGGTTCGACATGACTGGAATCTGGCCAATGTG
>WAAE01025446.1:0-31509 GCA_013400495.1 Nicator chloris | reverse complement strand
TTCTCCAACTAGACTTTCTGTAAACTTAAGATACACATAGAAAACAAGCATCTTCCTTGATGCTGGAAGTCCAGAATTCCCCCAGGCAGCATAAGACTTTGTGAAAAATTAATTCATACATCATGGCAGGCATGCTGGCACCAGAATTCTAATGAAATTATTTCCTATCTAGAGATTTTTACCTCAGCTTTCATTTACAGCTCATTAAAAGCTTCCTTACCTTCCACTTAGATAGAAATTTATGTTTGCATTCCATCCCAATGGATCTACAAGTCATCAGACACAACACAATCTCTGCCACTGGAGTAGATCCCAAGGTTCAATTATAGAGAATACTACTTCATCAACTAATATTCAGGGCATAAATAAATTCCCAGACAATGCAGAAATGGTTTTACCAGGCCCACATATAAGCATATGTTAAAATTCATCGTGTGGAATAGATTTTACATGCTGAGAAAGGGGCTGATGTTGCTCTTCATAAGGCAGACTTGCCACTTAAGTGATGATGGAACATGACATATCCAAACAGATACATATGATGGATATATAGCATAGATAGATGAGCTAATTTTAAGCTAGCAAATGAGCAGGTAAAACAACACACCTTGAGCTCTAGGTTGATGCAAATAGATTGTTAACTGTATTAGAGCCAAGGAGTTTGGAGGCTATGCTTTCAGGCATCTCTGTTACTGCAGACAGAAGAAGTGCTGGTAGGATATAAATATTCAGAATCCTATATAAACACTTAATATCTAAAGCCACAAGAGAATCATCTTGTGCTTGGATAAAATATACTAATTTTATTTTCCAACTACCTTGAGCTTTGTCAGAAGTGATGATTAGTCCAAATGCTGCAACAGATAATGACCATGGAACAAGTTTATGTGACATAATAGGACTCGATGTAAAGGAATTTGAATCTAGCTAGATTATTCCATTAGACGTTGCAAATTGCATTGTACTTACAAAGCAGTACCTGAAGCTCCTTACAGAACCATCTGGTCCACGTTAAGTGCAATGTAAAGTGCATTCACACATCAGGAATGCAGAAAGGTACTTTGGTATCCACTGTGGTCTCCTGCTGTCTAAGGTCCAAGGTCTAGACATCAGGCCAAAAAGACTGACTCATGCACAGGCAGAATGTCAGAAGGAAAGGCTTCAGAGCTTAAAAAGGTTACAGAGCTTAAAGGAAAATTTCCATGCCTGTGAACAGTAACTCTCCTCTTTGCGCCAAGAGCCATTTCTGTGCCCAAACTTCAGCATCTGTAATACAATGCTGCAAGGCAAGAATCAGCAAGGAAACTTATGTGATTCAAGGATTTGTTCTAGAAAGTGGGTAAACAGATGTACCCAATTACTGTGACTGACTGAGCAGCCTAATAGATTGTACTAATAACAGGCAGCTTCAGCAGTCTTAGGACAATTAATTTATTTGAAAATCTTTGTTGACTGCACCAATACTGAGAGCATCTTCATTAGCAGCATTAGAACTTTTCCTGAGTGCATCTCACCTCTCTGGAGACACTCAGAATTGTCATCCTTATTCTCCTGGTTTATGCTCTTCCTCCCATGTTTCTGACCTATATGGATCATCACCAAAAGGGCTGGCTGGTTCATTAGGACCACTGACATCTTCCAACACAACCAATTATCCCCACAGTATCATGCCATCCAAGAAAAGTCCTTTCAGGTAAGAGGAACATCCCTCCAAAAGATGATAAAGCCTAATAGTTAGGACTAATCTCCAAAGTTAGGAAACTCCTGCCTCGGTGCTTACTTTTCCTAATCCAAGTTAAAAACACTAAAGAACCCAAAGAAAGGACTCAAATATTCCAAATATCCAGTCTTAACATTACAAGCTCTTTTAGGTCTGTGATTCTAACCTCCCTTAACCTCTCTCAACAACCTTTACACATACTTCTTTTTTTTTTAACGGTGAAAAAGTGTCATATTTTTATTCTGAATTTTTCTACAGGTTTTCTTCAGATCTCTAAGCAAATAGACAGATGAGGCAAACAGGACTGGTACTTTGTTAAAACTGTGACTTTAAACCACCAAAATCAGGATACATTTCTGAGGCTTATGCTGTAGTTGGAAGAAGATACCAGAATGCATTGCCGCAGGCATTTTTTCCTAATCAAGTAGCACATTTGCTTTTTCATTCCAAAGAGGTTCTGATTCCTATTTCTGTCACAAAACTGGTTTATGTCTTAGCTACTTAGGAGTTACAATAGTCAATACAAAGCCTAAGGGAATACGATTTAATCATGTGATACCTGACGTCCTCTTCATACAAAGTTAATTAGGCTCTGTTCTACAAAGTCAATTTGAAACATTTGTCTCAATAGCATTATCTTAATTATTCCTCATCAAAATGATACCACCTCCTACTGTGAACTAACATACTTGTGTAAACAAGAAAAAAAGAAACCTTGCAGTCTTGAAGCAGGTTCCCATTTTAAAACTCTCTAGCGTAAATACTAATACAGGCATTAAGTATTCAGGAGGAATACAAATAAGAAACCCACGTGTTTCACCTCTTTTCCTACTGAAGACTATTTTTACAGTACTGATGAAATACAGATAATTGGTTTATTTTTTTTATTAGCATAATATTTTACTTCCTGTAACAAAGTACTCAAAAGTACGAATAGCCATGAATTCCTTGCAAAAAGTAGTATTTTATTCTTTATGTGCTCCAAGCAAATTTTCCCTCTCTAAGATAAACTTAATTCAAGAAAGATCGAAAGTAAAGTGTGTAGAAATGACTTGTAACATATATCACTGGATATCAGCTCTGAATTAAATATATGTTTGGTAAACATGCTGTTTACAGACAGAAGTACTTCTTAATATGAGTCTGGCAAGTAGAGTCCAAAATGTTCAACACTGTTATTTAACATTCTTTGACTTGTAGATTTAAAAATACAGGAGATTTTCAGACATCCAAGTCTAGGTTCATAATTTCATGTCTACGTCTACACAACAGTGTAGAAAAAAATCATCTTCTGCATACAGGTGCAAAAACAAAGGAAAAGGTAAAAAACCCAGCTAGCCTGAATCAACAGTTTTACCAATAGCTTATCCTATTCATCAACATACTATACAAGTCCAGCACTCAGTGTAAAAGCCTACACTTGGTATGCATTTCAACTTTGCTACCAGCATGGTATTTGGCAAGTTTGCAAATACTTTGATTCTTGCATCCTTCTTATTACTTCTGACAAACCATACTGTATTAGACCCACCAGTAAAAACTGAGTGAACTCCGGATACGTTAGGTGTCTTTTTCGATCCTTTCCAAAATGCAGCTGTACGAACTCTGAATTCCAGTTAAAAGGAATGTGCTGATGAATTGTGGTCTGGCCAAAAACTTGTTTAGCATCCTCTAGGAAGAAAAGAAAAGAAAAATGTTCATTTAGTAATAAAATAAAATAACAATAGAGACAAACATATAAACAAATACAATATTTTAGAACAGGAAAGCAATACTGTTCATATAAATTCGTAACATATTGGAAAGCAAACCTAATGTTTTTTTGTTTACCCAAATCATCATCCTCACAAATAGTTGCTGAAAAATATTTTTATTTGTGAAGTTTTATATGCACAACATTTAGTTAAAAGAAGCTCAGATATTTCAAGTTTCAAATTCAAACAAGGGAAGATTAAAATTGAAAGACAATTTATAAAAAGATGACTAAAGTTAACTGATTTTCAGCATAATCTTTTCAAGTTACTAACAATGAAAGTTTTGTGTCAGTATAATTCATGCTTTTGAATTTTTCCCAAAGTTCTCCACATTCAAAAAATCAACTACAAAAATACCATTATTCCAAGATCCATTCTTCTGGAGTTACTTATGGAGCACTGACAAGCAGGACAGGGGATGGGGGGAGACATGGCAGGCAGGAATAAAAACTTACGACCAGCACTATGCAGATTTTAAACCTAAATCTCTTCTACAAGAGGGGGGCAGTATGACAAGAATGATCACACTTAAATACAAGCTTCATATTTAGTAGTCACAACAGGGCAACAGTTCACTACACACTTGGCAGACTGGTAATACACAGCAGTTTCCGTGAAGAAGCAACTATTTAATACACAATCAGTAGTAAGGACCATATGTTTCTGCAACTAGATAGCATATACTGTAAGTAATGAAAACACCAATGAGATCTGAGCAAGTACTTGTCTCAAAGGACAGAGTCCACTTCAATATGAGAATTTTGTCTCAGTCAAAAAAATAGGGCAAAGATATCCTCTGAAGACAAGCTCAAGGCCAGAGGTTCCCAGCTGCTGTATGCCTTCTCGATTCCTGTATGACTCCTCCAGCAACTCGGGCCAAGAGCCAGTTCTTGTCTCCTGTGAGTTCCTGTGAGCATGGAGAGATGGTTCCCAGGAGTCACTCCCTACCCACAGGCTGGGCCAGGAGCTGGTCTGCTCCCTTCACGCTTTGTGGAAGAAAGACCAGGAGTCCAAACCACGAGCTCCTGTCTGTCTCTGCAAGCAGCAGAGCTGTAAGCTAGTTCCCAAGAATGGCTGGTGCCTGAGGTTGAGGAAATCAGCCCAGCTTAGTGCTTGCCTGTGTTCAGAACAAGCTGGGAGTCACCCCACTGGAGCCAGCCTCTGCCTGCCAGGCAGGACTGGGAGCCACCTTCCAGCTCATTCCAATGCCACAAGCAAAAGTGGGAGCTGACTTCTTGGGGCAATGAGGTCGTGTCTCCTGAGCATGTGGAGTTCCAGCTTCTGGTTCAGTCCATGCCAGGCAGGCACAGCAGCTCTGTTGACTTGGGGAAATCCAAACTGAGTGGAATCCCCTCTTTTAGGCAACGAAGAAGGAAAAAAGTGAGAGTGAAGTGGCATAGCTGAGAGCTAGGAACATGTCAGGAGAGCCCAAATGAAGAATAAAGACAGAAAAAAACAGTCACAAAGAGATGAAAGGGGCAGGTGTCCGACTGCACTGACCCAAAAGCTCTGCAGATGGTATTACCCACAAGAATAGCTTGTTCTAAAGCAAGAAGGCTTCACAGAGAGAGCAGAAATGAAACTGCAGACCTCTTCCCATCTCACAACACAGTCTGTAGTTTCAGCTTTAAAAACAGCATCCACTGATCTCAGGAAATCAGTGGCAAAAGAGCAAGTTGGATTTAACTTACAAATAGAAAGACTAACCCCAGTTAACCTCACATTCATAAAACTCATAACTCCAAGTCTTAATGTCCTTTGAGAATTTTCTCCAAGCGAAGTCAATGCCCCCAGGACAGCCCCATTGTTCATTCATGTCTTAAGCTCCATCACAGCCAGCTTGGATCTTGTCTGCCAACATTCTCCAGGAGCAAAATTCTGCTCTCAAGGCAGTGGGAGAGAAAGTCTATTGGTTCAGGGTGAGGTCCTATCCCTATACTTGAAGTCTTTCATTTAGAGTGCTTCCTACTGACACAGCTCAAGGCACCTTGCCAGATGTCACTGGAGATCACATTTATAAAGTTCCTGCTTTCTGCCAGACTTTCTTCAAAGAAGGGAACCGGCATGAAAAAGACAGCCTGTCTTGCCTGTATACAAGAGGAAATAAAGGTTGTCTCTTTCTGGCAGTGACCACTGCTTTTCCAGAGAAATAAAGACACTCACAGAGAAATTAGATGTTCATCTGCTTCCTCTTTTCCTCTCATCCCACCTCCAGAATTTCCCCAGGGCAAGCCACTGATACTGTGTGGATGAGATTAGGAACAAATCATCATTTTCCAAAAGCTATGTTTGGCTGGACTCCAGACTTGCCCTTGTCAGAGAAAAAAGGTGCCTTCTTACCTGATGCAATGTAAGAGATACTAGAAACTTAGCTAGTATGAGTCTCAAATTTGTTTTGATGGGGCAAGGCTGCACACAATTCTTACTTCAAATTGTTAACATATGAAAGCTGCAGAGTCTCCTTTGACTATGCCCCCGTAATTTTATTTTAATTTATTATCATAGATTAGCCACCTTGAAGGAACAATGTGTCCTGCTCCCCCAGCTCTGTCCTGTAAACCCTCCTTGGCTGGAGCCCAAAATTAAAATTCCATCTCAAGAAAATGAAACAGAATGGTTTGGGTTGAAAGACACTTTAAAGATCATCTAGCTTCAACCACCCTGCCATGGGCAGGGACACCCTTCACTAGACCATGTTTCTCAAAGCCTCATCCAACCTGGCCTTGAACAATTCCAGGGATAGGGCACCTACAACTTCTCTGGGCAACCTGCTACAGTGTCTCACTACCCTCACAGTAAAGAATTTCTTTCATATATCTAACCTAAACCTACTCCAGTTTAAAACCATTCCCCCTTGTCCTGTCATGTAGGCTCCCTTTAAGTACTGGAAGACTGCAGTGAGGTCACCCCAAAGCCTTCTCCAGTCTGAACAATCCCAATTTTCTCCACTTTTCATCAGAGGAGAGGTGCTCCAACCCTTTAATCAAGAGTTTCCTCCCCTGGACTCACTGCAACATGTCCATGTCCTTCCTGTGCTGGGGACCCCAGAGCTGGATGCAGTGTTCTAGGTGGGGTCTCACCAGAACACAGCAGAAGGGCAGAATCCCCTTCCTCACCCTGGTGGCCATGCTGCTCTTGATGCACCCCAGGACACGTTTGGCTTTCTGGGCTGCAAGGCCACATTACCAAGACATGTCCAAACAGTCAAGAAGTGAAAAGAATGGTAACTTCAGACTAAATACAACGTTTAATTATTGGCATTACAAAAGGCAAAGGAATGCACAGCAATGAAAAGTGAAAACCTCATCAAGCCAATTAGGAATATAATAAAGTCTCTATCCAGACCACTTGCATTGCCTTGTCTGTTTTAGAGATTAAAGGCCACAAGCACATCTCAGAAGTTCATGTAAGTACAAGTATCACTCTAAACAGCCCAAGTTAAAGATGTGCACTCAATTTTTCCTATGACCTGGAAAACAGACTACCACATTAGTGTAGATGTGGCAAGAGAACTCACACAACTCGATCTTTTCCCAATCATACTGTATATTGATGTCAATATGACTTGGCAACTACTACCAGATGTTTTTCTAACAGAATACATGTTGGATTATACAGTGCAGGTAGCTGACTGGAAGATTGCCTACTGTGCTTCTACTGACTCTTTGATGGCATGAGATGTGGTATCCTCTTTGCCACTGCCTTTTTACACATACCCCATACTTCCTTTTTGCACCCATTTATGCTGCACAAATTCCTATGCCCAGTGAAGAGTCTTCTTCCTCTTCCCTCACTAGGTCTCATTATCCATTCATCTACCACATCACTGACTCAAGTCTCATCTGCAGGCAGATTGCCCAATTCAGACACTAAAAACCATTCATACGACACAAAAAAATTGAAGTGTTTTAGCTTGTGGTTTAACCATCAAAAGGTATCCAATTATGTACCAGAACTCACTCCAAATTATTGTTCAGTTCTAACAATGTCATCTTTTAATCATCTAAGTCTAGTATTAAAATAAAAACTGGACAATGAAAAAAAATGTAGTTTTGCATTAAACCTTGCAGCTGGAAGTTCCACAGCTATCCACAAGTCACTTAACTAAACACAGAGAATCTGAGGTGTACTTCAGAAACCAAGAATTATTATGTCTGTTTAGACTTTTTTTTAAAAGGAACCTGTTTCAGAGCTACAGAATAATTTGTAGTGGAAAGGACATCTGGATTTCATGGAGTCCAGCCACCACCCAAAGAAAGTCCCACCAGAAGAGGTTGCTCAGGTCCATGGCCAGATGAGGTTCGAATATCCTCTCATGAATTGCTGATTCAGGACATCAGGGTAAGGGAACATTGAAATCCCAGAGGGTCATAATCAGTGGCACAGGGTCTAGTTGGAGGCCTGTCACTAGTGGCGTTCCCCAAAGTTCAATACTGGGCCCAGTTTTAATCAGGAAGTTCCATCTGAACATGAGGAAGAACTTCTTTACTGTGTGGGTGTCTGAGCACTGAAGCAGATTTCCCGGAGAGGCTGTGGAGTCTCCCTCACGGGAGATACTCAAAAACTCTCTGGCCACAATTCGGTGCCGTGTGCTCTGGGATGATCCTGCTTGAGCAGGAAGGTTGGACCAGATGACCCCCTGTGACCCCTTCCAACCAGACCCAATCTGTGATTCTGCAAATAGCTCCAACAACAGAGATTCCACAGCCTCTCTGGACAACTGTGCTTTGATCCTACACAAGTATTTTATCAAAATATCGGATAAATGAAAGCTTTAAAATCCAGTTCAGAACACTGTTTAATTGTTTTCGTTTTAAAAAACCAAAACATTAATGCTTCAATGTCAAGAGCCGTAACAGCACAAAATCAATCTAAAGCTAGCAAAGGATACAACTATTTGTGTGTTTGCATTGTTCAAACCAGAGCTGTCAGAAAGCAAAACAAACAACAGGTTGAAGATTTTAAACATTCATTTTCAGAAATCCATGCTGTCACTTTTATCAATCTTTTAAAAATTCAACTTCGCAACTCAATTTTAAAATAAATTGCAAGGTTTTGAAACAAATAATTGTTTGTCCCTCCACGATCTCTGACTAAAAAATAGCTACCTTGCCATTTGTTTCTGATCACTGCATGAAAGAGTTGGTTTATTTTCCCTCCAAGTGATCTGCCTGCTGATTTACAGTGGGGGTTTTTGGTCCTTTAAGTCCTGGGGACCTTCTTCTCCACAGTGTACTGATGTGTATGTTTAAATGCTTATTGCACAAACAAGCATGCTGCATTCACATTTTCATTCCTGTGATTCCATTCCATTTTCATTCCTATGACATTCCATTTCCTGTGATTAAGAAGTAAAATAGAAATAAAGCATGCTTTGGAATAACTACAGACACTTTTGACACAATAAGGACCACCAATATTCTCCAAGTGAAATCTGGGTTTATAAATTTTAGATTTTAAAAAGAAAACTCTGAAAGTCATTATTCCATTGTATTTTGTATCTAAGGAAAGTCATTTAACAGAACCTGCTACTAAAATCTTTACTGGGTATAGTCCATAATATCTGACATATTAAATCTGAAGTTCTTTGAAACTATTTCTTTGGGAAGTCTATTTTTCAAATGTATTTTGCAAATATATATTTTTACACACTGTCATCATTAAGCCCAGTAAAGTTAACACAGTCTCAACAGAATCTCAAAAATTTCATGATCATCTACAAAAATCCACTGATCTTACAAAATAGTCACAACATTTTTGCAGAAAACCTGTCATCCTCAGCTCTATTTTATATAAAATCTATACATTTCATATATCTTATTCCTTTACACAATTAAATTATTTGTACATAGTATAGAAAACTTGTACGAAAGCCCTGGGCCTTGAGAAAAAATTATATTACCCTGATGATATTTGTAATAGCAACTTCTGTAAAGAACATGAACTACCTACCTCCTACAAAGAAGAAAACAATTTTGTTTTGATGGGAGTAGCTGTGGCAATATCATGACAAGGAAACCCCCTCACCTTACCAACCACCTGGCCTCAAGTTCGGAGGAGAGGAGGACAGAATTATTTCCACAGGCTTTGGTTCTCAATGAGCACTTGAAACAATTCCACATTTTCCATAAGCTTCATGATCCTGAGTACACTACCAGGTTCTGGAACTTCTTCCCCATGACAACTTCTTCCTGAGGCACAAGCATGAGGGATATGGGTCCAGGCATAACACTGAAGGAGGAAGAGCTGGAAGAAGCTTCATCTCAGGTCTTAATCTCTCTTGATGATGTTTGCTGTAGGATGCCTATACCTCAGTGACCCCACCCCCCTGATTTAAGTTCCCAGCCTTATCTCAGACCTGTCTCATCCCTATGGACATGCCTGGCTGACCCTGGTCACTGTCACCAGACCTGCTTTTCTGCCCATGCTCAGGTAGCATGGGACTGCACCCCTTGTCAGTGAGAGCTGTGCCCAGGAATCAGCCTCCTGGCACCCTCATTCACATCAGGGTTGTCAGCCTGGTGGAGCAGCCAGCTCCTGCTGCTCCTGGACACAGGAAAATCACAGAATAGTAGAATATCCTGAGTTGGATGGGACTCACAACGATCACTGACATCTCCTGGCCCTGCACAGTGCAACCCCAAGAATCACACCACAAGCCTGAGAACATTGTTCAAATGCTCCTGGAACTCTGTCAGGCTTGGTGCTCTGACCACGTCCCTGTGGAGCCTGATCCAGTGCCCAACCACCCTGTGGGTGAAGAACCTTTTTCTATTACCTAACCTTAATCTCTCCTGATACAGTTTCATGCCATTCCGTCTGGTCCTATGGTTCTCCAGCTCAGGGCACTGCAAACCCCTTAGCCCATCATCCATGTTGAAGACAACAGCAAAGAAAGCGTTACACATCTCTGCCTTGTCTATGTCCCTGTTTGTGAGGTGACCTTTCTCATCATGTAAGGAGACAATGTTATTTCTGGGCTGTGTTTTGCTATTAGCATATTAAATTTTTTTTTTTTGTCCCCCTCATTTTTGGCCAGCTTCAATTCCAGTTAAGCTTGGGCCACATGAATTTTCTCTGTACAATGGACAGGACATACACCTTCTTTTTTTGCCTTAGCCCCAAAGTAGATCCTTGCTCTGCCAAGCCGGCCTTCTGCCAGGCTTACTTTACTTATGACCTTTTGGAAGAACAATAAACTTGTGTTTAAAAAGCATATGTGTACAGAGACAGGTGCATACATATATATTTATATGTATGTATGTCAGAAATAATCAAGCAATAGTTCTAAGTATTATCTTGTTTTACTGGAATTGTTGGGATTTATCCAAGATTTGGGTTGGCTTATTTTTGTTTGGTGGTTTGTTTTGATTTTTTTTGATGGGTTTTTGGGGGGTTTTATTTTTGTGTGCTTGGTTTTGTAGGTTTTTGTTTGGTTGGTTTTGTTTTAGTTACTATTGTGAACTTCAAATTCACAGCTAGTTAGAATTTATCTCCATTCTTGATAGTGATGACTTTTATTCTGGAATAAGTATGTCAACATCACATCTGTTCAGATAAGATGTGGAATGATAGGTAGTCCAAGTACTTGGCTGGATTTTCCATTTATCCCCATTTATGTAGAAGAGGAACAACTCTCTGGAAGTTCCACATTTTTCCACAGGTTAGAAGCCCTGAAATAATAAACTAATGCTGTATTTTCAATTCCTCTCAATTCCTCATAAAACATGGACCACAACCTTTTTTGCAATTGTGAATGAAAATAAAAAAAAGAAATTAAGTTACTACTTTTTTAAAATATTACAAAAAAAGTAGTAGAACACTCAAAGTGAATCTAGCAGAGTAGAAATGGGGCACATCATTTGAAGATAATATGTAACACAACTCCAAAAGGGGGGGTTGTTTGAAAAAAGCAGCTCAGGTCAGAGCAATTTATCTGTGCTCTATCAGGTGGTATCACTACCAGTCTAGAAAAGATTCATTCAAAAAAGTGCAAAACCCTACCTTAGTGCACCTGATCCATTTAGACTAAGATCAGTTTCACCTGCACCTGAAAAATGTGGCTGCACATATATACTTGTATACAAACACCTGAAAACCCCCAGAATTCACTTATTTTGATAACTTTGTGTGTCAGTGTTAGTTCATTTTTTCATAGGACTAGTTCTTCCAAATCCAGAGAAAATTCCCAAAGACAAAATTTAACTCAAAAAATAAAAAATGTTATTTCCATCAATTTAGTTATGTTGAGCTAGTCCAACTGTGGACTAGTGCTGTATTTTGCTGCTTAACATAAGCTAGTGTTGCTTGTGTTTAACCAAAGCTGAATATCAAATTCAATGCCCCATGTGGGCAAGTGAAATCATCATTTGGACTCATTTCTGTTACCCCTATCATGGAGATGTAAAAACACAGGACTTTCAGAATCCAGACTGAATCAGCTTCTTTTTTTTTTTTTTTTCACACTGGCAGGGGCTAATTTCACTGTAGTTGTCCAGCAATAAAAAATTTACTTCCGAATTCAGATCTTTGTTTCCTACAGCAATTTAATATACCAACCAAAGTGATAAAAGCAAACTCCTGGCTCAAAGAAATAACCCTGAACTTTACTTCCAAGCACAGATCTGAGAGCTCTGTCTTTAACAGCTATTTTGCTTAGACAGATGATATTAAAAAAAAATCACTATCTTGCAAAGCATTAACATACATTTTCCCTCACTTAAATACTTCAATTTCAAATACACCACAAAATGTACTCCCACAGCAGTACTGTATTAGTATAAAACTATTTTAGTTCAATTAAAATGTCTAACTATCTACCCTCAAACCTATCTAAACTGCAATTTTCACTTTGAGCACTTCCAACATATTCTCAGTTTTGTTTTCTTTTATCAGCTTCTCAAATCAGGTCCTGAATTCCAAATGTTAGGAAAAAATAGTCATTAACTGCTAGGTAACAGCAGATTTTCCAATTTAGAAAACTAAATTACACACACCACAAAAATGTGTATGTATTTTGCCATCTGAAATTTCACATTAAAATCTGTAATAACAAAACACTTTTCTGGCTCTTAGAACCTGGTGAAGTTTCTATTTTCTAATCTGCAATTCCGTGCCAGTTTGAAAATGGGATGGGGAAAAATCTTAAGGAAAAACAAGCTTAAAGTGATACACTGCTCCTGACACAGTTTAAAATATGTTCTGCTGTGGAAGCTTTTGGTGCCTCCCCAAGTGCTGCCTAGTAATCATGTTGGGCTTTTTTTTCCAACAGGATATACAGATGGCTCACCCGCAGCTTACCAAGGGGTTGCTCTGTTAACCAAAGAGCAACCTCATACAGTTGAAATTTACTCTCAAACTAGCATGTTCCCACCTTTTCCACGCCTATTTTTTTTCTTTTTAGGTAGCATGAAGTAGCAGCAGAAAGGACAATATTTTAGCCACCTGATCTTGCAGTATTCTTGAACTATCCCACCAACTGGAAGTGCTCTCAGCTATCTCCATCTTTTAAAATTGGAGCCATTATAGTCAATTGTGCAAATCTACAGTTGGTCTTCCGTAAAAAGAGGATTTTTAACCCACTGAACTGGTACGTCTTCCAAGCAGTTCTTCAGATCTCTGACAAGATACCACACAACACACACATGCCAATCTGATATTCCCAAGTATCTACATTCAGTTGCTCAGAAAACACTCATATGTCGCTTAAAAGGTTCCACAACTTGGGGTAGTTATTTTTGCAATAATAGCTGATCATTAAAGAAGTGCAATAAAGGTCCACATATATAAAAAATGGATGCTCTCACAATATTTTTTTACCTCCAGATAACATACCAACATCTGGAGCCCATCAGTGAGAAGCAAAAGCTTATGATACTTGTTGAGCTGCCCTTAGAAAATGCATTGGTTAACTCGGCACACCCTCAGGCATTAAAAAAGACTGTACTGAGACAGTCCCAATGGAGTGCCAGCATCTTTGGAGGCAGCCACAGCCGGGCAGAGAAGCAGAGGCTGGAGTCTCCCACTAAAACTGGTCACTTCTGTTCAGATGTGAACCACAACCATTTTGTGGCTGGAAGAAGCAACAAAGGCTGTACAGCAGCTGCTGTACGCAGAGGTGAGATGAATACCAGTATTGGTAAATAAATGTCTATCAAATGTTCTAAGAAGATTTTAAAGAGAACAACAACCAAACAGATCCCCCAAAATGCCTGCAGCAAACCATAAAGCCCAGTACCAATCCTAAAAAATGTTCAGCATGCATTCTCTTTCAGGAGAGAGACACTAGCTACTGAACATAATTTATTGCCCTAGCCAAACTTTTCAACAAAGACAGAGCAATCTTCCAAATTAATCTCACATTAATGGAAACATTATCACATACAACATGCTTGTGCCTCCATGGTTCTTCCCTATCAAGAAGATCCATAAGCTTCAACTTCACAATCTGCTGAAATTATTGTCTTTTTTATCCTCTTACCTTCCCCCTGCTCTTGTTGTTTGTCCTCCTGTCACTTCTGAAAACTACTAATTCGCTTTCTCATCACATATCCCTACAGCATCCTGTTCAACTTGACCCTAATTTTTGACTGAGATACTCGGGCACTTCTGTTACCTGTGCCAAATACTGCAAATACCACCAAAAAAAAAAAAAAAAAAAAAAAAAAAAAAAAAAAAAAAAAAAAAAAAAAAAAGGCAGGGGCAGGCTCTTTCCAAAAGTACCATCACCTTCAGCAACTAAGACTCTGGATTCAAGTTTGTCTGCTTCTTCTGTCGCCACAGTATGGCTGCGTGCAATGGGGAATAACACGAATTTACACACGGAATATTACATCATTTGCTCAGTTAAAATGTTTTCAGAAGTTTTCCAGAATGCAGTCCCTTAAAAATATTTCTACTTGAACTGTGGCTATCCATAATTTCCGTTCACTGGCAACAACCTTACAATTTTTTATTACCTTTCCTGGCCTCATTAGAAGTTAGCAACAAACTGCCACCACCCTAAGACCTCAAGTTTGAAAAGCACTAGGCTCCCTGTGAGTATAAAAAATAAATTTACTCCTCTCGCTCCTAGTAATAATAATAATAGCAATAAACACACCAAAACCCACAAGAACACTTTCACCAAGGTCAACAGCACAACCTGCTAACAAAAACAGAATACCACTTCTATTTTCTCCATACGAGGCAGCTGGGGGATGATGCATGTGACATGCATAGAGAGGCTGATGGAATGGGGTTTTCTTAGCCTGGAGATGGGAGACCTAAAGGAGGAGCTCATTGTTGTCTACAGCTACTCAACAGGTGAAGGGAAGATAGAGAGGCACAGTGGAAGGACAAGAGGCAATGGATGCAAGCTGGAACATTGGCAATTTAGTTTTCCACTATAATAGTGATCAAACACTGGGAGATGCTTGCTCATAGAGGCTGCAGAGTCTCCAGCCTCAGAGATTATTTAACACATTGATTAGATATTTCCCCTTGAGCAACTGGTCTTGATGGTGGTGCTGCAAGGGTTTGAACCATATGGCTGCCACAGTTCTTTCCAATCTGAATTGTTTGATGATTCTCCTACCATCCCCAACAAAACAACAGAACAAAACCAACAACAAAGAACAAACTGAAACGGAATTTCAGTTCTGAATGATTTAGAAAAGTCAATTGCATTTTCTAGACCAAATAAAACCAGTGTAATAGGTCAAAGCTTCTCCTAATCTTTAGAATGACAGATTCACTTTATATCCAAACAGGCTCTCTTTTACCAAAGATGCCTGCATCCAAGTCTGCCTGGTTACATAACATTTTAGTTAAAAGAAAAAAAAACAAAACAAAACCTTGCCAAGTTGATATATACCTAGAAATGAAATTCTCAAAAAAATAGTCGGACAAGATTTCAAAAATTGTTTTGGAGAAAATAAATATACTAACAAGTCTACTTTACATCCTCTTGTAATTAAAACTGGCAATTGTTTGTGCAAAATCCAGTATTGTAGAAATAACAAAAAACATCAGAGGCTAAACAGATTTCGCATCTGTAATGTTGCCACTGGATCCATCATATCTAGGCAGCTGTCATTTATAAATCAGCAAATATTTCACTGTATAGGTGAAGCTGTGATGTGTAAGCCAATACATCACTAGCTACAACTGATTTCAAGGCAATTTGAACAGCAATGGAAGTATCACTGATAAATACTATATACTGCAGTTTATCAAGAGATCAACTCTTATAGCTACAACAATTTATTTTGTTGGTTCAGATTTAGCTTTTCATTGCTTTACATGGTATTCAGCGTACCAGGCTGGACATCACTACACTAGGTGTTGTGCAAGAGATAAAAAGACTTACAGATTCCATAAGAAGAACCACATCATACCAGCAACTGCAGTGCAAAGCATAAAACAAGTAATCCTCTGTAACAAAAGCAAAAGCTATGTCACACAATCAGAACCTAATTCTTGGTCATGAAAGCAACTATGAAACTCCAGTAATCATTTTTTGCACATTAAAAAAATTTCAGAGCATTATCATAGAGGAAAAATCTCTGAAGCTCATCACAATGGCTGTGGAGCTGTTAAAACCTCTCTTAAGAGGTATGTCCTTTTAGAAAGTTTACAAACAAGTATTCAGGCAATTAAGTATCAGATATCAGCAAACAGGAGCACTTAGTAATATGTAACTTTAATTACTGTGTTTATCTAAGAAATGTACTGATATAATTAATAACAGAAGCAGAGACCCACAAATAGCTGCTGTCTGCATGCCAATAGTCTTGTTTAGAGGCAAAAGCAAAACACAATGCTCAAATCTCCAGCTGCTACACTTAACAAACAAAAATTTGGGGGTTGGGGCCCAATTTTCTTCCCGTTTTTGCTGGCTTTGGGGGGAGGAGGTTGTTTGCTGTTTTGATTTTTTTTTTTAATTAAAGGACTGACATTTTACAACACACTCATATTTCTCAAAGCAGCACAACACAGCATCCATTCTGAAAGAGCTTCAGATTGAATTACAGCTACATGATTGAATTTTTCTCTAAAAAAGAAAACCAAAACCATAAAACCACATACTATACCACAGCTCCATTTCATTAAGTACAAGAGCAAGAATTTCTGTCTGGTGGGTAACTGTACTTTAATACAAATCAGAATCAAAATCTTTAAAGCAGGTTCAATAATGGTTGGCAGCACAGACTTGGGCAACCACAGCTCTTATTGTGCCTTTCCTTACTGTCTTAGCAAAATCAACATGGACAACATCTATTTTGCCCTTCACTAGGGCTTGTGAGAACTGGTATCAGAAAAGCCAAGTTCCAGTTCCTGGGTATCACTGCTGTGTGATTCACAGCTCAGAACTGTTAGGTACCATCATTTATTTTACCCCTCCAAAATTAAAGATGAAGGTTACAATGACTTAGTTTTTAAGCACTTTTTTACCCAACCATCTCACCGTTTTTAAATGCCATCTAGTAAAGAATTTCAAAGGGCTCCGCTTCTTTAATGAGGCATTAAAATACAGTCATACAAGAAAAAAGCAACTCTACTAAGTCTCTTAAACCCCTGGACTTACATTATCAGCTTTTATGTGCCTGTCAACACTCAATAGTAAGAAGCAATGGTTTGCTCTTTGCCTCAAATTTAAAAGCCAGCTAAACTTCCTCTCACTTTCCTGCTGAGAGCTTTAACTCCTTACAAACTGTCAAAGCTTTGACACTTCAGCAGAAAGTAAATCTACAACATGAGGCAGTGGCCAGGTGTAGTCTCAATCAGCCACTAGCCACTAATTGACTAGTGGCCATTTAATTCACCTCAAAAAGCAATAAACTAGAAACACTTCCCACCCCCCCATGCACCCACACTGCTTGCACATCGGCCCTTTTAAACAGGTAATAGCTCTGTCAAAGAACCAGGTACAGTTAACTTGCAACTTGAAAGAAATGAAACATTTAAGATTGTAGAGATGTCAACATATGGCTAAAATGCAAATCCATTTCCAACCCAGAAGCTGAAGTAAGAGTGCAGCATTTTTCAAGAAAAGTAAGTGCAAAGTGTTAAATTGGAACTTCTTTACCCAGAGTATTTCTCTGTATATCCCCAGCCTGGATCTCACATTCAGTGTAAAAGTTCATTGGTACAAAGCTCATTATTAATTCATTTAAAAAAGATGCCAAGCCAAGTGTGCCTGTGAAAGAGTAAGAGTTGGACGGATTTGCACGGTAGAAAACGTGAAATTCACTGCTGGTAACTATTCTGCTTGGTGTAAGTTAAAATATTTACATCATCATCTTAGTGTACAGAAAAACAATGACTGCACATATAAGCCATGCTGTTTCTTTATAACAATAAAATGAGATACAGACTTCAAATGAGAGCCTTGAGATACTACACCTAACAGCAGTATACTGAAAAATTATCCTTTCCCTATTCTTCTGTTCCTTTCACACTGTAATTCCACAGTATACAAAACCCCTATTTAAGTCTCCTAACCTTGATAAGGTCTTGATACCACTCTCATTCAAGTGAATGGAGAAAGATCTCATAATTAGTCTCAAAGACGCATGACTGAGACATTGAGTGGCAAAGTTACAGAACAGTATTTTAGTAATGTATTTATGAAAATTTTAGGGTTTTTTCATAATAGCAGGAAAATAAAACTCTTTTTTTTTTCTCCTCATGACAGAAAATAAGGAACTAGCCTTGTCTAAAGGTCAACCATTTCTGCTGAGAATGCACAACATTGAGACAGCTCTTCCATCCTCCCTAGTCCAGGCATTTGCTGGGTGGTAGCCACAAGGTACTACACAGAAGTTACAAATACATCTACTGTTTCAAAAGGGGAGATGAAGGAATTAAACAAAAGCTATCTGAGGTTCTGCCGATGTTGGCATGTCTCCTCTTTCAAATACCTTAAATACAGTCTGCCATGGGATTTTCTCTCATCACTAGAAGGACTTCAATGGACTTCAAATGCCAAACAAATCCTTTGACTCACTCTGTGAAACCCCAAGGGAAGCATTTGACAGCAGGAAAAATGGAAACAAGAATGCCAAGAGTTAAAAAGTTAAGTTGGACTGATTCAGCATTCAGATCAAAAGAATATAGTTCTTCCTAGATTATTAATGAGTGCTCCAAGCAACCAGGGCCTCTGACACAGACAAGAAACTGCACATCACAGGCATTTCAGGAACTCTGGTCTGCCTTCACTGGAACAAAACCATAATAAAATATGCATTCCCTCCTGGTTTAAAATCATGGCATCTCTCACTGCTTCTCTGTCCATATACATACACAAAAACGTTAGGCACAGAATACTTCCTTCATCAAGGTTATGATCTGTAGAATTTTTTTTCTGAAAATCTTTTCGTATCCGCAGTAACTTCTGAAATATTGCACACAAAAAGCACATTTGTCATACCCTCAACACACTACCAAAATAATAAAAAATCAAAATAGACACAAGAAGAGACAGCAAGTCTTCTCACCAGCCTCAACTTCTAATACAGACTTTTGGAGATGGTAGAAGGGATACAATGATGCTTCAAGCAATGGTTACAGAATCTTGTTAGTTCAAATGAAAAGAGAAGGGCTTTCTTAACTGAGCGTAAGACGTGGGAAATACCAGTAAAAGGCAATGGATGTGTGAAACATATATTTTGGAAAGACAAAGAGTCAATGTCATCAAATTTTCTATTTACTTAGAACTGTTTAACAACCAAACAATAAAACCTGATATATAGGAATAACCATGTCCAAATGTAGCAGATTAGAAACAGCAATTTTATCCAGTGTAGGTCCTCAGCAAAAAAAATCCCCATACTTTTTCAAGTGCAAGCTCAATATCAGAAATTAGTGCAAACTGCTAAATTCTGAATCCTTCTTTCAGAATTCAACTGCTAAATTCTGAATCCTTCTTTCAGACTGAATGTCCCCTATTCTTTAGGCAGGTGGAAGACAGCCCTGCAGATATCAAAAGCTATCTCTAGGATATCTAGAAATAAACAGTCCTTTTAATCAGGTTTTAAACTGGCCTCAGTATATCTCATTATCAGTGCAAACATCACACTTCCAATGCACAGCTGAATTTTAAAGGGGGAGGGAACAGCAGAGGGCATGTAATAATGAATTCATTACTGTAAAATCTCACAGAACACAGTTTTAAGCCTTAAAAGTCAGCCAGCTTGAAATATAGCCAATTTAAACAAAAAATAATTCAGGGTAATGATTTCAAACCCAGCATTCACCCAGGTCTTCTGGCAACCTCCTTGCAGTTTTACAATCATTTCCCATAGTCACCTATCACTGCTGGTCTGGACCTGCACAAGCATGTTGGGGAAGAGAAAAAGAGAAGTGACCACTCCTCCAGGGAAAATGATGATGATGACCTTGGCTCCAAACTGTGCACAAATAAATGATTTAAAAAGTGCAGACATAAAGTTGCTCGGCATTAGTGTAGTTCTGCTACCAATCACTGTCTCCTACAGTAACAGTAGGTGAAACAGAGTTTGGCATAGGTAGGGATTTTTACATTAAGAATGCACATTTAAGAATGTCTTACCAAAAGTAACTTCTCCATTGCCAGTCTTGTCGAACAGCTGAAAGGCTACTATGAACAATGCGTCTGGAGCACACAGGACTGACTCAAATGCCACAAACTCTTGAAAGGATATCAACCTAAGGGATGAAGGAAGAAACAATAGCTATGAAACCAACTTGCTTGCAGAAAACTGAAACACAATATAATATTGATTATTCAAAAGAAATAAGACCATAACCAAAATGTGTCCAAAATATACTCAGTAAGGATTAAAATTTATCCTGAAATGCCCTATCCCCAATGCTGTCAGGAAGTCTTTATATCACTAAACGGAAATGTCTGTTGAACAAGGCATTATTCCTCTCGGCAAGTCACAACAGAACATAAAATAAGCAAAACACGCAGCATGGCTACTCACCTCAGCTTTAATGTCTAACTGAACTGCCCTCTGGGGGAGCCTACCTCCCTCCACTGGCAAGACAGAGCCAATAAAGACATGAGTAACTTCCCTCAAGACTCGGTACTTAGCACTTTTGGAAAGCAAATCCATTCAAGACCTACATGCTGCCACTCACTTCAGAAGGAACCGATCAGAATGTGTTATCCGTTTGCTAGCAACTTATTAGTCATCCATCAGAGCCCTCCAGTCCTGCATGTTGAGTCACAAATTTCAATCAGTAGTCTGCATGTTCTTTCTCAGCCCAAGAGCAGTTTATTCAAATTCATCATTACAGCCAGGTTCCTAATGTGCTAGCACAGTAGTAGGGCATAGATAAAAGCAGAGTTGTCCTTCCAGAAGTTAGTTCATAAGCAGAAATACATAATTAGACAACTTGGCATTGTATCCAGCAGTAGGTTTGATACAGCAAAGACCTTGAACATTTTCATTTCTCTGCGTCACACCCAAGAGTTCAAATGGAGATCAAACTCCTATTCTTAAAGAGGCAAAGGCCAACTACTCTTCTGTTTTGCTGCTTCTTTAATAGAAGCAGCTGTAGAGTTTAAAATCATCTTCAAATATGTGGCGGCAGGGCCTGCTAGCAGTCTGGGATAGTTAAGATTGCTGTCTCTCAGACTACTTTATGTCTGTGTAGCAGACACGTAGCTTTAATGGGTTCATGTGGCAGCAGCTGGAGAACAAGGATTATTTCTGAAAAGCACAAAGTTCAGTGTATCCAATGTCAAGAAACACACATAAACCCAGGGGATTTTTAACAGAAACTAACTATAACCTTAGGACTTTGATCCAAAGTGACACTGCAGCCTGAGTGTCAATGAAAGCAGTTCAATGAAAACTTCTACTCAGTATGCAATAACAGTGAAGAACTAAAGAGTTTGCATAAGTCAGAAAAGATATTTTTTCCATCAAGTTAGGATGACTCATGACTATACAGCAATTTTCAGTCATCTGTTTTATGGGAATTCAGAGAATATGCTAAGTTGGAAGGGGCCCATCAGGATCATGGAGTCCAACTCCGGGCACTGCACAGGGCCATCCCCAAGAGTCACATCACGTAGCTGAGAGATTGTCCTTTCTGAACGCAGACAGGCTTGGTGCTGTGACCACTTCCCCGGGAAGCCTGTTCCAGTATCCAATCACACTCTGAGTGAAAAACCTTTTCTTAATATGTAACCTAAACCTCACTGAACTCAGCTTCATGTTGTTTGCTTGAATTCTGACACTGGTCACAAGAGTGAAGGGTTTAATATTTGCCCCTCCTCTTTCTCTTGTGAGGAAGTTGTAACTGCAATGAGGTCTCCCCTCAGCCTCCTCTTCTCCAGGCTGAACAGACCAAATGACCTCAGGCACTTCTCATACGGCTTCCCCTCCAGGCCCTTCACCATCTTTGTTGCCCTCCTTTAGACACTCTCTAACAGGTTAATGTCTTTTTTATATTGTGGCACCCAGAGCTGCATACAATATCCAAGGTGAGGCCTCCCCAGTAGCGCAGAGCAGGACAATCCCCTCCCTTGCCCGGCTGGTGACGCTGTGCCTGATGTCCCCCAGGACACGGGTGGCCCTCCTGGCTGCCAGGGCACTGCTGGCTCATATTTAACTTTCTGTCAACCAGGACTCCCAGGTGCCTTCCTGTGGCACTGCTTTTCAGCATCTCATTCCCCAGTCTGTCTGTACATCCAGGGTTGTCCCACGCCAGCCAGGTGCAGAATCTGACACTTGTAAAATTCATACAGTTGGTGATTGCCCATCTCCCTGGTTTGCTGAGGTGTCTCTGCAGGGCCTCTCTGCCCTTGAGGATGTCAGCAGTCAGCAACTTACTTAGTATTCCTATGAGTCCTGCATCAAGGTTGCTTATGAAGATGTTGAAGAGCACAGGGCCGAGAGGATAGAGCCCAGCACAACCACCCTAGTGAAAGGTTGCCAGCCTGATGTCACCCCACTCACTGTAACCCTTTGTGCCTGACCTGTAAGCCAGTCACTCACCCATCATGTAGCAGGGTTATTCAGCTGTGTGCTGGACATTTTGTCCAGAAGGACACTATGAGAGACAGTATCATAAGCTTTGCTGAAGTCTAAAAAGATTACATCTACTGGCTTTGCTAGATCAACACTTGAAGTGTGCTTGCTGCACATCAGTAGCCAAACATTCACAGGGTAACAAGCCAACTTCCACGAGGAACACAAAAACATGACAGGATGAATAAAAGAGGACTTTTTTTTTAAAAAAAGCACAGCACAGAGAAGGCCTAAAAGCTGTTCTACACAACCTCCCCCAATATACATGCAACAAATAAAAGAAATGTAGAATATGAAATGGTCTAAGAGATAATTAGCTCTGGGAGCTTGCCACCATAAATTATAACATAGTGCAAGAAGTAAATAAAAAGAAACCACCTCAGGTATTCTCAAGATTAAACTCACAATTAATGATGTCAGCAAACATATAAGAATGCCTTAAGCTTTACTGGCAAAGAAGTCTGTGCCTTGTTACATATACACACGTTAGCACACAAGCAATCCATCAGTCCTTTAAACTCCTTGGGAGCTCTCAGTACTCCCCACTATTAGACACAGACAACACAGATACTCAGTCTTTCAAAGGAAGAAAACTTGCAGCCCTTCTAAGTCAAAGTAGTTTTTTCAAAAGTAACATTTCCTTCAGTTTTAAACCAATATATCACAACCTACTCAGTTTTGTATCCACGCATATTTACTGTTACAATGTGACTTACTGGCTATAAAAGACTATTATTATTTATTATTATTGGCTACGTACCTAACAGAACAGTGAACAGATCCAAAGCACTGAGTTCTGTCCCAAAGATTATAATACATGCACACAGAAAAAACAAAAAGACAGCAGGTGACAAGACCCTAGAATAGGATTGTTTGGAATTATAAATGTAAAATCTCTGCCAACAACATTTTGGTAAAGCCGCTTTGTGTGAAACCACCTGAACGTCCTTATCAACAGATCACAATACAGTGATGACAACACAGAAAAGAAATACAGCACCTATCCCAGCAGAATCCCAGCACCATGTTAAGAACATATTCTATGTTACTAGGCCTGGGTTTGATTAAAACTCCCTGTATTAACACTGTTACAAGATTTTATACTGGTAGAAGCTTTTTTTTTTCCGTACTTGGAAGCAAATAACCCCCTAGTAAGTCATAGATACATGCTTAAAATAACCCTATATCCATTTTTAAAAACAATTATTCATAGAACTAGGAAGATTAGAAGTGTATGAATTGTGTGGTTCTAGCGAGACTGTTAAAGAAGAGACTTTAATATCTGCTGTGCCAGCTGAATTCAAATTAACCCAATTTTTACATGTTAATTAAACCAGCTATTTTCTTCTTATTGTATTTTTGCTCCCTAAGTAGACTAGCCTGCTAGTGATTCCCAACAGATCTATTCTAACTACGACGTATTCATTTACTTCTATTATGACCATACAATACAGTAACTGAGCAGTAATTTTTCAGTCAATTACACGTGTGATTCTTAATGCTTAAAGAAGCTGAAAAAATGTGTACTACATAGCCATATGCTCACTTCTCTATACTGCACAAGGTTAGTTGCCTGGGTAACACGTTTTCTCTTCAGTTTAGCATCACCCTTTTGGGTTTAGCATAACCCTTCAGAGAATATCATTAGGTGTCATTAAACAGCACATGTTAGTTAACATGGACTTCAATATACTACTTAAGACTTATTTCATATACCTAAACAAGTAGCCATTTATGTTACAAAAGCAGATAAAAACCTAGTGATTTTAACAGCACAAGGAAAGGAAGCTGAAATGTTTACAAAATTTTATTTCAGTATTGAAGATATTCTACACAAATAAGTCAAAGTCTTCCTCCACCTTCACACCCTCATTACGAGTGCCAATATTGCACAGTTTATTCAGGAAGGCTCAAATCTTGATATTTTAAAAGCATCCACATACAAGAGCACCAGTCTAAACAGAATAATTGGGTATGGTGCAGCAAAACCACTATTTACTACTCTCTCTTCCATGCTCGCACCCATGGTATCTGGACACCCCATAGACACGACACATTCCCACCAGAGAAAGTCTGCATGTAGCCACGCAAAGAAAAAAAGCTATCACCTGCTGTAATAATACATCCAAATGCAATGATGAAGAGGTTTTCTTCAGAAATCAATGCAGATGTTTTTACTGTATCAGCAATTTAAACATGGTAACATAATGGGACACAAATTGAAGCTACAACTATAATTTTTCACTGCAAGCTAGGTAAACTAAGTATAGTGTAAATTGGTGCATTAGAGGATACACTTATATCCAATAATAATGGAAAATACTGGCATTTCCAAGTGTTATTTTTGAATACTTTGTCCTTTCTAAAAATAAAGCCCATAGTATTTCTCAGTAAAGTGTTAGTTACTACAGTCCAAACAGAGACGTGCAGTAAATACTTATTTTGTTAGGTAGATGTTTAAAAGTACAACAAAAATCTGAAAAATTATAGTATAGTAGGCAGGATGAAAAATGCCTGGCCTGTTGCTGATAGCCCTTTAGAAAGCTACTGTATTTTGGGGAAATTTCTGATCCAGTTGAGGCCAAATGAAGCCTTCTTTTTTAATTTTTATTATTATTATTATTTTAAGATTAGGACTGAGAGGCTTAAGGCCAGGAACCAGGCTCTTCAATCTATTTCATATGAACAACAACCACACAATATAACACTTATTAAAATCTACGTTATTACCAGTCAACTACTTTGAAAGGTTTGTCCAGCCATCAGCAAGGAAAATATTTCCTTTTCTTAGAGGAAACCTTAAAAACATGCCTCCATCCTCCAAGAGAACAGCAGGAAAGCCCACCATCAAATAAACCTCTGCCCTGGCTTAAGATGGAGGCAAAACTTGCTCCCATGGCAACGGATATTCATTGAAAAACAGAGTATGCCCTTAAGAGGTCTTGTACCTTTGTCACAACAGTAACTCATGTACACCCTCAAATCCTTAATCTCTGGCAATGCAGGAATTGGGCTAGACTTACATGAGATTTTGTCTTGTCTAAAGTAACCACTGTGAGATTCTATCTAAGAGCTATATTTCTTTTCATTCCACACTCAGAACTTCTTCAGCTCTTGGGTAGGAAAGCCTTTGCCCATCTATATGCCCTGCTCATGAGTCAGACGTTCTTGTGCTGTCTGCCTTTCACCTATATACTTACCCAGTTAAGTATTTCACACTGATTACACTTGGTACATATACCTAACTTGTCATCGAAATCAGAAAGAATTAAAAAGCATTCTAAAGAGTCCTAGGAACATCCCTGGTGAAGGCTCAGACCCTTTTAGTGACAAGTGGTCATGCTCACCAGTCATGAACAACAGCTGCTTCTTCAGAGCAAAAGAGGGACCCAAGACAGTGGATAAATGCTTCTGGAAATATCCTAGCAGTAATTTCAGAACTGCACTACTTTAAGACACTAACACTGTAACAAAATTAACTTGTCATTGCAAGATACCTTCTATTTTATAATAGAAATAATGCTAAATTGCTGAACAGGCTCTCATGACCTTAACCACGTGTAAGTCTCTAAACACTGACAAGCCTATTAAAAATGAACACCAACAAAAGCTGGTTTGTGCTTCCCTGTATAACTTGGAGCTCTGGACTGCCAAGTTGGCAGTATTCAATAGGAGAAGACCAACGGCCCTGTTGCTGTCTTTAGGAGATTTCATGACATGAACCAAAAAGCAGCTGACCCTTGCCTCAGATGATTACTCTGCAAATTACTTTAAACACCAGGAGAACAAGGTACGAACACTGAGCCATGTGGCAAAAAATGCTACAATGCCACCTTAGAGAGATGGATGTTAATTACTATCCAAACTTTATCCATTCTTTTACATATTAGCTAAACAGGAAGACAGCCAGAATACCAGAAGACACTCTCCAAAGACGTTACAAACTGTCACTGCACAGTGTGGATTACAGAAACAATCCTTACCCACGGCAGAAAGCAGCAATTAGAAGTTTCAATACTACACCGCAAAACTCTTACAAGATCACGCCAAGTTTTGAAATCCCAACTTGTCAACAAGTTCACATAGGCTACAGTTTTACATTTTGTTCTTCCTGACACCAGCTTCTGTTTGTGAGGGAGATCCAAATCACAAGGTATGGATTATGTTCTCAATCTTCTTATTACAAAACGGATTTGAAGCCATGTAATTTGGAAAATGCTGGTTTTGCAGGCATCAAACCAAGGGAAGAAATCTGAGATATGCTTAAAATTTTCAGTCAAACACTATCTGAAGCCATGGCTTTCTTGATGCCATCAATGTTACGAACATAACCTTTTACACAATTCTTTTACCAGGGCAGCAATCATCATATTAACTCATCTGCAAGGTTTAAGGTGCCCAGCTGCAAATTAGATAAGTCTGGCTGAGCAGAAAAGAGAGCACAGAAAGGACTGCAAAACTTCTCAGTTATGCCTGCATCTATTCCCTAGGAAGACTGCATTCTCTAGTCATGTTTTGTTTATCTCACATTTTACTCTCTGCAACCACTGATATGAGTCATGCCTGAAGTTTTCCGGTTTCTAAAAATGCCACAGCTACACATTTTAAGTTCATGGCTAATTATTCTCAAGTTTCTCTAAAGATACTTTAAAGGGAGGGTTCAACAATTCTTATGGCTGAAGAGACAGCTTGCCTGGGCAAGTACCAAATGCAAAAGCTAGGATTTCATTAAAGTATGGGGAAGGAAGATGGAAGGCTAGCTAATCTTGCCTATTGGCAAAGTCGGCCTTTCAAATGCAAACCATGTGCAACCAACTTCACTGCTGCCTTCCCAAGATTGCAGAGTGGCTCCCTAAATACCTCAGGTGCTCCTCCTCCCTCTTGAAGGAAAAACACAGCAGCAAAAAAACCCTTAACAGTGCCGTGGCAAAACAAAGCAGGGGCACTTTTTTCTAGGATCTCTTCCTACACCATCTAAACTTATTTTGGATTTCTATTTGAAAGTGTTTGTGACAGATATATAAAGTAAACAGAGACAGAAAGGCTCAGAGAAGGAAAGAAAAGAAGGAGTTAGAGGAGCCAGCCAACAAACATGAAAGGTTCCATGAATTAAAAATACATAGTAGACAGAAAATGGTTTGCACCACAAAATGGTACTTCAGTTGAAAACAACATTTTTACTCTTTTCACTTAAAAGATACTGTATTCCTTTATGGATCTGCAGGGGGAAACAGAACAAAACAAAACAAAACAACCCTCCTCATTCTTCAAGGATCAGACTGTTTGAAAAAATGGTTTTCTTTTTTTAAATGAACAACAGAAAAAGAAAAGAAATAAACCAATCAACTACAAATCCCCCCCATGCCCCAAACCAAAGCCAAAACCACAAAAAAACACTTACCCATCTTTTGTCTGATCCACCACACCTGCAAGGAGCTGTACAGTGTTTGCATTAGGCAAACCATCTCCAATTATCTTCAGGTACCGTGTGACAAAGTCATTAGGAGACATGAAAAATTCTCCATTCTTCTCCACACTTGCATACTGTTAAATGAATACAATATTTAGTGCCTCAACACATCCTTCTCCAGGTATTTATTACCACCACCCATAGTTTCCAATCACGAGCAGGCCTCTGTTACAACAGATGACAGTTCCACTCCAGTGAATGTACAGCCTAGACCCAAACAGGAAGAGAGTAAGAGAGGAGTAATCAAGCAGCTGAAGGCTTGGCTTCCCAGACAACAAATGGCAGACATACATTTTTTGGTTTATCATGTCAAGAATTTCTCCACAGTAGTCTAGAAATGCTCCATACTGAATACATTTTTAAAGCAGAAAAAGAAGCACAAGCACATTTGCAAGCATGTATGTCGAACTTTGACAGCAGTAGGGCACTGCAACATATTTATCTGAAATGACTCCTTCGTTTAGCATTTCTACTTCGGGAAGAGAAGCCAGGGTTGGTTACACCCGCAAAATGCCAGTGGAGCAAATGATCCCGCAGGAATGTCCACCTGGGGGTGCTCTTTTGAAGAACTCCACTGCATCACCTCCAGCCATTGCTGGTCCTTAAGGAAAGGAGAACATACAGATACTTCTCCTTGGCTGAAGTGCTGAAGGAGGCCAAAGAATAGCATTTGCAGAACAGTGTAACAGCCAAACACGAACTTTGACAGTTCAGCACGCTGCAGAAATAAGAAAAGAGTTCTGAAACCTGCCATACATTATCCCTGCTTTACACACAGGATACTGCTCCAGAAAACAGCTGTTGACAGACCCAAGCGTATTTGCTCCCAGGGGAAGCCTCCAGTAATATGTTACAAATAAAAGTAATATTAACATTTTTGAAGATAGTATCTAAATAAATAAATAAAATTTCCTTTGTTATCACCTCTACCCTCATTGCTAGGTCATCCCTCAAATGTTAAAGTCCTCATTTTCTGAAGAAGGTCAGATTTGAAATCAACCCTAAAGAATGTATTTTAAGAAAAAGGATAAGGATAATCATTAAGAGGAAAAGAAATCCCAGGCAAGATTTGCAGAAACATGTGTTACCTTAAAGGGAAACAGGTCTATCTTGGGATAACAAATGTGCACTGAGAACAGGAAAGAAACTGATAATTTCTCTTTTTTTTTAATTTTTTCTAAGGCAAGGTAGGATGATAAACTATCACTGCAGCTCCCCATAGAGCATTATCCACACTAAAGTAATAAATAAATTAGATGTCTATTGCTATTTTGCAGTGTATTTCAAACACATGTTTTCTTTCACATTACTATGGCTCTGCTAAGGGACAAAAACTGCCAGTTTTCATTTCATACTGGTGCCTGCAGCATACTGTTATACCTGCTGTAGGCATATAACTCTCAGAGGGATGCCAAAGTGTTACAGTAAGTAGATTATTTTCTTCTCGTGCTATATAAATACCATTTTCAGGTACAGCAATATCTTCAAGAAACAAGGCTTCAGAGAAGCAAGCCCAAGCAAAACATAACTCGCTTTGGCATCTATATATCGGTTAGTGCTAAAGGATTCCTGTTTCAGTAGACACTGTAACACACACTTTCTAGCTGCTACACTGCAAGGAATTTTGAATTGTATACTTCTTAAGAACTAACAGATCAATTGATTTCAATGTAATCATTTGCAGAAAGACAGAATCCTTCAGAATCCAAGCCTCAGAAACTTTTAACACAGCTGCTATTGAGAAACAAATCAAATAAGTCAGACAGCCTATGCTTCTACATTTCTTTTTTTTCCAACCAGGCTTACCCCCTGCTAGGGCACTCAATAACAGAAAACAGCACAAGGTTTCAGTGTCCCCCTGTTTCTTGTCATTGTGATTTACTCAAGTGTATTTGAAATCCAATCACGTACTCTACACTACATATAGAAAATGACCTTGAAAAATGTCAGCTTGATCACTTTGACTAAAATCTAATCTCTTAGGGGTTATGTTAGAAGACTTAGAAGAAGTAGTCTTGGAAATTATCATAACAAAAAGAAAAAAACATCAATTCTATTCATTTTGGAGGAGCAACATTTAAAAACTGGTTCTTTACAATTTTATTTCCCCCCACTTTGACAATTATACCCACAGAGAATTTGATATTATACAATAGTGCTTAATGGCTTTTTGGTAATTTACATTCATTTTAGATAGTCAAGCAATAACAAGTTTAACCCCATTTTAAGTAAGATTTGCAAACATTCTATTGGGGATTTGACATACTAAATATGCTAAAAGTTGACTGCAATGCACTGCACTTAAACTGATAGCTTCACATTTATTTCTACACTGTGGGTACTATTCCAACATGGAAATCATATTTTTTAATTCTTAATTGAAGTAGGAAAGAATGGTTGTCAAATTATTTTGTAAGTGAACATTCCACAATCTGCAGAAGCAACTGTATTGGCTTCACCACTTAAAATAATCTGGAGAAGCTTAATTAACACTCTGGCTATCACTCATCTGTAGACCATGAAACAATATAACACATTTATTCATCATTTTTCCTTCTTGGGAGTAAGCAGCATGACAATTCTGCATTACACTGAACAAAACATTTGGCTCATATTTCATTACTTCACTTTACTGGGATCTCTTCTTTTTAGCGGAAGGGAAAGCAAAGGAGGAAGAAAAAGAAGTCAGAGGTGGCATTTAGTGTGCTCAACTATGATCCATTCAATCCACCAGATCAGAGGGTTGAGGGAGCTACAATCTGCAGAAATGCAAGAGAGATGAACACCCACAGTCAGGCAGGAAACAATTTTCACACTATTCTCAGCAAACCAACTAACCAACCTTCCCATTCTCCAACTGAGGACCACTTCATAGTTCAGAAGGGACCAGGCTTCTCTCTAGTGTGTTTATTTCCTTCCTCAATACTACTGTCTTCTCGGGTCAGTGGTCTACACCCTGTCTGCCTTTTCTGCTGCTGTGCTCCTGCTCTTCAAGTATGTTCCTCTGTAAACCACATAACCCTTTCTTTTGCAAGATTCTTTTTGATCTCCTGACAGATACAAGTTCCAGGACTTAAGAAGTTAAATCCTGGCTTTCTCAACTGAAAATCTGATTTCAGAGCTATAAATACTGACAGTATATAATAAAACTATAAATACAGGCAATATACATTGTGACACCTACACATATTGTTAATAATAGCTCACAAGGGACAATGGAAAAAACCCAAGAACTACATGGAGAGTGGGGCATGATGCTGGAGAGCAAAGATGGAGGGAAGAAACTGGAAAGGTACGAGCTCTCTTAGGCCCTCAACACCTCCACGGAAGTAATTCAGATACAACAGCTCTCTAATAGCACCGTGGCATCTACCTCATACTTATTCATCAGAAGCACAACCATTCTTCAGAATTTTTGTACTTTTTTTTTTTTAATACCAGAATATCAAACTTACCCATACACTGGACTAATAAACCTTAGGAAGGCTAGAAATAGTTATCTAAATTTAGGAAATGGGTCAACAAAAGCCAGTTCCACAAAATCACAGAATAGTTTGG